>CM060949.1:2502187-2734687 GCA_030765055.1 Mantis religiosa
TTCAAAACTAAAATTATTAATAAGCAGTGGTATATTCTGTTACGCATTATAAGGATTGTTAGTTAAAATACGCGGGTGGGTCAAATAATTATAAGTTATAATTATAGTTAAATATTTTATTAAATATTATTTATTATGCAGAAGTGGTACAACGCTGTATCACTTTTCAACATAATCTCCCCCACGTTCAATGCAAATCCTCCAGCACTTACAAAGTGCATAAATTCATTTAGAAAAAAAATCCATGGTAGTCCGTGCAAACACTCATGCACCGTGTGGCGTACCTCTTCATCGGAGTGGAACTTCTTTCCTCCCATTGCGTTTTTGAGTGGTCCAAACATATGGAAATCACTTGGGGCAAGGTCTGGTGAGTATGCTGGATGAGGAAGACATTCAAAATGCAGGTCTGTGATTGTTGTAACTGTTGTACGAGCAGTGTGAGGCCTTGCATTATCATGTTGCAACAGGACCCTGCTGACAGCAATCCACGTCGCTTTGATTTGATTGCAGACCACAGATGATTCTTTAGGAGATCTGTGTGTGATGTACTGGTGACAGTGGTCCCTCTAGGCATGTAATGCTCCAAAATGACGCCTTTTTCGTCCCAAAAGAGAGTGAGCACCACCTTCCCTCCTGATGGTTCTGTTCGAAACTTATTTGGTTTTGGTGATGAGGGTTGGCGCCATTCCTTGCTCCCTCTCTTCGTTTCCGGTTGGTGGAAGTGAACTCAGGTTTCTTCCCCAGTAAATATTCTTGCAAGGAAGCCATCACCTTCCCATTCAAAGCGCCGAAGTAGTTCTTCACAGGCATCAGCACGTCGTTCTCTCATTTCAGGAGTCAGCTGCCGTGGCACCCATCTTGCAGACACTTTGTTAAACTGAAGGACATCATGCAGAATGTGGTGTGCTGACCCTTGACTAATCTGTAAACATGCTGCAATGTCATTCAGTGTCACTCGGCGGTTTTCCTTCACTATGGCGTCAACTGCTGCAATGTTCTGTGGAGCCACAACTCGTTGTGCCTGACCTAGACGTGGAGCATCTTCTACTGAAGTCACACCATTTGCGAACTTCCTACTCCATTCGTAGACTTGCTGCTGTGACAAACATACATCACCATACTGAACCTTCATTCGTCGATGAATTTCAATAGGTTTCACGCCTTCACTTTGCAAAAACCGAACAACAGAACGCTATTCTTCCCTGGTGCAAGTCGCAAGTGGGGCGGCCAACTTTATACTGATACTGCGACAGTATGTGTACATCTGCACTATGCTGCCACCTACAGGCCATTCTACACTCTGTTTGTAGCACGCTTACCAACTTACAGGATAACGCTGTGAAATTTCGGTTTGTTATTACAAATTTAAGCCTTTCATTTGACTCAACCTCGTATAACAAAGAAGTGTTTGAACTAAACAAAACACTACGGCATTACAGCCCGAACATAAGCGAAGACCTATCGATCAACTGCTGCATCTCTCACCTTCAGCCTTCGGTGCAAAAAGGATGAATGCATGAAAAAAAGGAAATAAAAAAATTCTACAACGAAATACGAAAAAGCAGAAAGAATTAGCTGCAATTTCGGATGAAACAGTCAACAAGATTTGGCTTTGATTATGATTAAAAATGATTATTATAGCTGTACATATTTAATAACATACGAACAGAATTTAGACAAGAAGGTTGTTAACGATTTCATAACTTCTGTTGTAAATGCAGAGAATTTCCAGAAGAGACAGCACTAAGTTCTATGTGCACGACATCCATCGCGCGTGGATGACGTCAGTGATAAGCCACAACAAACTACTCGATCGCTATCACTCTCTTTGAGTGAATATCGTAACCGATGTCAGTCTGAATTAAACGCCGTGCATGTTAGGCAACTTCTCCGCCACACGTGTACTGCGTTACTTCCTCCCAGATCTGATGTTCAAAAACAACTGGCTAAAGTGTTATAAAACTTGTGTGTGGAAGAGTTGCTGTGATCATATGTTCAAAGTTTAGAGTTTATGTCCTTATTTACGAATACCAATTTTTGATATCAGTTTTGCCGTGGACTTCTCAAATTCCTTGCAGTAGTTTCGTCACCTGTTACGCCTTTTGAGGCACTGCCATTGTAATTGTTGAGCACATTTGGAATATTTATAAAGTCCCAGAGGGCGTACATTACCCAAGATGGTCATTTAGTTCAAGTGCTTGCCGCGTCAGAGGAGTCGTATTCCAGGAACAGAGAACGGGTTATTACAGCGCCACAAAACATCACAATTTGAAACGACAATTTTAAAAGCACAATAATTCTATGTCTGCAAAGTAATATTTAACTTCCATGTTAAACTCTGATACTGCCATTTCAATGTTTTCTATGTTAAATGTGTATAAATAATCATTATTTCAATTTAATTTACCTATAGGTGTGTTTAAACAACTACCTACCTGTAGTTCACCAATAAAGAAACTTATAAAATGCCAAAAACATAAGTAAAACAGTTAAAAATAAAAATGATAACAGTTTTAGAATAATAACTGTAAATTGTAAGTATTACACTATAAAAAATAAAATACCTATGCAGAGGATTCCAACCACCGTCAGAGCAGACAAATGACATCGCAGTTTTGCGCTAGTTCCAACTGAGTTACCTAATAACGTGTGAGATAAACATTCCGTATAACATATAGTATTCACTTGTTCTAGTGAATATTTGCAGACGTACAGACGTCAACTGTCTAATTACGAATATAAGAGGGTGGGTCAAAAAGTAATACCTACTATTTTTTCCCTTAAATAAGTAAGTTATGTAAAAACTATGAATTTGGCGCAATTCCTCAAACCTTCTTCTCCAGTCCCCTGTAGTAGTCACTTTTTAAGTTAACAGGTGGCAACACTGCATTCTCTTGCAAAATCGCTGACATCCACATTCGTATTAGATGGCGTTCTATGATTGAATTTTTACTCCGGAAGGTGAAACGCCAATTCGTATTCACGAAAGGCTAAAAAATGTGTATGGTGATACGACGGTGGATGTCAGCACTGTTAGACGATGGGTTCGTCGCTGTAACGAAGCTGAAGGGCAAACGCCATTGGCAGATGAAAAGTGAAGCGGTAGGCCGGTGACTGCAGTGACTCCATGCCACATTCAGCGAGTCGATGACGTCATACGTGGTGATCGCCGTGCAACATCAGGCATTACCTCCCTCAGTAAAGGCAGTGTGATGACGATTATTCAATAACCGGGTTACTCAAAAGTTTGTTCACGTTGGATACCAAGAATTTTAGCAGCCCAAAAAAAGAAACAAGGAAAACAATAGCCTAGAAACACTTGCAGCGCTTCAGTTTAGGGGAGAGGAGTTTTAAAAAAACATTGTTACAGGAGACGAATCGTACGTTCATTTTTTTGAACCTGAATCAAAGACGCAGTCAATGGAATGACATCACATAACGTAACCGAAGAAAAAAGAACTTAAAACCCAGCGTTCGGCAGGTAAAGTTACGGCGACAGTGTTTTGGGATGCAGAGAGTGTGCTGATGATTGATATTTTGGAGCAGGAATGCTCAATAAGTACTCTCCAATACGTCAGAACTCTCAAAATTCTGAAAGCACGTCTTCGCGAAGTTCGCCCAACAAACACTATGGCGGATGTTCTTCTTTGGCATGACAATGCAGGACCACACACCAGCCGTTACACCACTGCAGTAATTGAGAAATTGGGATGGCAAGTCTTAGAGCCCTGACCTGGCACCATCAGACTTTCATCTGTTCGGGCCACTAGAGGAAGCTCATACTGGGATTCATTTTAAAATTGAGGAAGCTGTGAAAATGTCCGTGCGCCAATGGCTTAGGAAGCAAGACTGCGTGTTTTACCACACTGGAATATATGTCCTAGTTAAAAGGTGGACCAAAACTGTGGAAAAGGACGGAGATTATATTGAATAGTGACAAATTAATCGTCAATGTTGTAGTTTTCAAGCTATGTAAATTGGATTCAGTTTTCTTGGCAATTAAGAGAGAAAAACAATAGGAGGCATTACACTTTGACCCACCTCGTATTACTGGTGATGTGATAACATCTATATTAGTACTAATTCCATTGAGTGTTTAACATCCGTGTAAATACGCGGGTGGTGTCTAGTAATGGGGTCGATGTTTTCATGTTTGAGTATAAAATACGGATTGCACAGAACTCGAGAATAAGGGGCAGCTGAGTCACCTGATATAGGTTGCAGTGTGAGAAAAGCCTCGCTTTAGTGTATATATTATATCTACCTTACACTCATATTTTGTTATTTGAGTGACAGCTCTATCTAGTACTCTGTAAGAATCATGTGTATCTCTTCTGATTTTCAACAAATTAACTCCGATGTCCTTTCTGTGAAGAGTAAAGATCTAAAACCTTTGTCTCGTAATTGAATTGCCATTGGGGAACAATTGACTTTGATACAAGCAGGCTGACAAATATACCCTAGCACGATAAAAGCATTTTTTGTCTCTCTTGGTATCCATTACCCTGATCATCGTGAACAGTCACGCTTCTATTCATGTGCCATTACATGGTTCGTGGTGCAGCTAATTGTCTACTGATTCCCGCACTTTGCGGGGTTTTCCCTGAACAAAATGTGCCGGCAGAGTTCACCAGAACAACGCTCTTTTGTTTCCATTAAAAGGCTCTAATAAGGTAACATGAAATAATTGACCAGTAAATCAGTTTGATCCCTATCAAATGGCACAGACTTAAATAAAGTAGGTAATACTGGCGGTTATGGAGAGAAGGAGAGAAGGAGAGTGAAATGCAGAGAGAGGGAGAAAGAGCAGGAGGAGAAAGGAGAAATGACTCTTACAATATGTCCATTTCTGGTCGTATTAGTTAGCCATTCTGGGCTTAACTGTTTAATAATCTCTTATGATATAAACTTTCCTTGAGTATTTTCATACCCTTACTGTTTATACCAGGTCTGTTCAATAAAGAAAGAAGACACAATAATTTTTGGCAAGTACCTTTACTCATCGTCATAATTTCATGGTCCTTCTCAAAATAGTCTCCCCTGAATGCGATGCACTTGTCCAAGCGTTTCTGCCAGTCCTCAGAGACATGCTGGAAACCATTTTTTGAGAAATCCTTCAAACTCGTCTCCGCAGCCTGCACCACTCCTTCTGAAGACTAATAATGCCTCCCACGAAGGCGTTTCTTCTAGCTAAGGAATAGAAAAATGTCACATGGGGCTAAATCCGAACTATAGGGAGAGTGAGGGATTCACTCCACGTTGATTTTTGAAAGATATTCAGCAACAGCATTGGCAATATGCGGCCGCGCATTATCGTGGTGCAGCATCCAGCCTGCTTCACGGAAATGTGGCCTTTTACGCCTGATATGTACTTGCAATGTTTTCAGGAAACCCCTGTAGTACTGTCCAGTTACTGATATGTGTGCAGGTCCAACATGCTGATGAACAATTCCGTGAATATCAAAGAATGAGATGACCATATCTTACCCAGCAGAAGCAACCACTTTAGCCTTTTTAGGGATTGGTGATGAAGAAGATTTCCACACTGAGCTTTTCTGTTTGCTCTCAGGATCAAAATGATGTAGCCAAATTACATCAGCAGTGATTACATTTGAAATAAACTCCGGATCTTCCTCTAACATCAACTTTAACTGTATGCAGACCTGCATGTGAATGTCCTTTTGTTAGGGAATCAAGTCTTGGATCCCATCACCCACAAACACGTCTAATGTGTAATTTTCTGTCATCAACGTGTGGGTGGCACCGAATGAAATGTTCGGTATTTCAGAAAGTGATCTTAAGGTAATTCGTCGATCCTCTCTAACAATGGTAGCAGCAGTGTCGATGTTTCAATGTTTTCGTCCGTAAGATCAGCAACTAGAGCACCGGGTCCACCTTCATTTGAAATTAATTGCCTCCCCTCCTTAAAAAGTTTGAACCACCTGCTGTAGGGAAGAACAGACTCTCCATAGGCCTCCTGTTCTCATCCTAGTTAGGCCTTCTCACTCTTGACTCTTGCAGTATTCTACGTAAGCTTCACGTCCCCAGTTTCTTTGATTTGTTTGTAAAATTGTAATGATTTCATATTATCTAGATTTACCCACATCGCTTGTATTCGTTTCTTCCTATCTCCATATATCTCACATTTCTATTTTTTGCATAATGTCTCATATCTCTACCCTTTTAGTTCTCTAATCTTTATTGTTGTCTCCTGCATAATTTCATAATTTCCCTTCTTCTTTGGCCAAACACGTATACCAAAGTTTTATTCTTTCCATTATTATTTAATTTCTTCTTGTCTTTCCTAATTCTTCTAGAGCCACTTCCCTACGTGCTGATGTTGGTAAGCCTGGTAGCTCTTTACAAAGCCTTCTGTAGCTTTGATCCACCGTTTTGCTTACCTCTGTGCCCCCCCCCCCCCGACAGATCTCCGCTGCATACAGCATTATGGATTCAACTAGTGCTTCGTACATTCACTCTAACCACTTGGTTGTCATTTCTAGCTTATATTTGCATATTCTTATCCCATTCATTGCCGCCCTTCCTTTTGCTTCAATTTTTCTCCTGTGTACTCCCCACTTTCCATTGTTTTTCAACCTTACTGCTCAGTATTCATATTCATTGACCACTTCTAGCCTTTTGTCATTAAGAGCACACTTTTCATCCTTTTAGATTAACTCCCTTCTTGAGGACCATAGCTTTCGACTTACTTATGTTTATTTTTATTCTCCACTCTTCATAGAATTTCTGGATTTCATTTACTGCCTTCTGCAATCCTACTATCGTTATAGATCCTACCATTAAATCATCCGCACATAGCAGTCCAAGATGAATGTTACGAGATAGGAAGCTTCCAGATACAGCGATCCGCTTATACGAGGCATGTTTTTTAAGTCAGTACCGTTTTGGAATTAACAAAGACGTGCATATATATCGCAATAATTTTATTGTTACATGAAAGCCTGTACCTCAGACTACTTTTATACATAATTTCCGTGAATATTGAGGCACTTCTCATAACGTGGCACCAGTTTTTGAATACCCTCCTCATAAAATTCTGCCGCCTGACGTGTTAGCCACTGTATCACAACTGCTTTGACTTCGTTATCGTCTCAAAGACGCTGACCGCCCAGATGTTTCTTCAAGTGAAGGAACAAATGGTAGTCGCTGGGCGCCAGATCAGGGCTGTATGGAAGATAATATAGAGTTTCCCATTGAAAAGATTTGATGAGATCTTTGATCCGATTAACCACATGTGGACGGGCATTGTCATGCAGCAAAACCATATCCTTACTCAACTTGCCACGTCTTTTGTTCTGGATTGCACGGCGTAGATTCTTCAATGTCTCGCAATAAGACGCTGCATTGATTGTCTCATTACGAGGCATAAACTCCACTAGGAATACTCCTTTTCTGTCCCAAAAAACTGTGCACATGATTTTCCGGGCAGAAATTGTTTGCTTAAACTTCACTTTTGTGGGTGATGATGAATGTTGCCATTCCATGGATTGTTGTTTCGATTCTCGTGTAACGTAGGCCAGTCATGTCTCGTCACCAGTTACAATTTGGTCTAAAAAAATCTTCACCTTCATTGTGGTACCGCTCAAGGAAAGTCAATGCACTGCCTAAACGTTGGGTTTTGTACAAATCCGTCAACATTTTCGGAACCTAGCGTGAACACAATCTCCGGTACTTCAAGTTCTCGGTCACAATGCGATACAAAACACTACGAGAATATTGAGGAAAATAGTCGCACAATGATGAAATTGTAAAGCGTCTGTTTTCTCTCACCTTTTCGTCCACTTTGTGCACCAAATCTTCAGTAACGGCCGAAGGACGCCCACTCCGTTCTTCATCATGCACATTTGTGCGGCCATCTTTAAATGCTCTCACCCATTTCCTTACCAATCCATCACTCATAATGTTTTGTCCGTAAACTTCACAGATCTCACGATGAATATCGATCGGTTTTACGCCTGTAGCACTAAGAAATCGTATAACAGCCCGTACTTCACAATCCGCGGGACTCACGATTGTCGGAGGCATCTTAAACACTCAGTTACCAACGTATACAATGAAGAATCAGACTTTAATGGCGTCAGTGCGTAGACAAGAGATGTAGGTAAACAGCGCGCATGCGCGGAACGCCGACCGTACTTACTTAAAAAACATGCCTCGTATAAGGGCTGCAGTGGACGAGTCAGTCAGTTCTTGGCGAGCAGCCGTGAAGAGCGCAGTGCTAGCGAACGGACTGGAAGACTGCGTACGTGTATCAGAGGAGTTCTTAGTCAGCTCTAGAGAGAGTTGTTGTGCGGCAAGTTGCCGAGTAACGGGTGTTACGTAATAGTGAGTGTGGAGTGGACCTGTGACAGACAAACTGGTGGATTGTAATTGTGTGCGCTACGTAATTCTATGTAATCGGCAAGTGTACCAACTGTAATTCGGTGGAAATAAAGAACATTTTGAGTTTTTGCAAATGGACTTTTAATTCTACGGACCCACAAAGTCAAAATATTATCTATTTCCTGTAATCACATATTATTTGTATACTTTTTTCTCACTAAATAAGAATATTTACTAAACTACACTCCTGGAAATGGAAATAAGAACACATTGACGCCGGTGTGTCAGAGCCATCATACTTGCTCCGGACACTGCGAGAGGGCTGTACAAGCAATGATCACACGCACGACACAGCGGACACACCAGGAACCGCGGTGTTGGCCGTCGAATGGCGCTAGCTGCGCAGCGTTTGGGTACCGCCGCCGTCAGTGTCAGTCAGTTTCCCATGGCATACGGAGCTCCATCGCAGTCTTTAACACTGGTAGCATGCCGCGACAGCGTGGACGTGAACCATATGTGCAGTTGACGGACTTTGAGCGAGGGCGTATAGTGGGCATGCGGTAGGCCGGGTGGACGTACCGCCAAATTGCTCAACACGTGGTGCGTTAGGTCTCCACAGTACATCGATGTTGTCTCCAGTGGTCGGGGGAAGGTGCACGTGCCCGTCGACCTGGGACCGGACCGCAGCGACGCACGGATGCACGCCAAGACCGTCGGATACTACGCAGTGCCGTAGGGGACCGCACCGCCACTTTCCAGCAAATTAGGGACACTGTTGCTCCTGGGATATCGGCGAGGACCATTCGCGACCGTCTTTATGAAGCTGGGCTACGGTCCCGCGCACCGCTAGGCCGTCTTCCGCTCACGCTCCAAGATCGTGCAGCCCGCCTCCAGTAGTGTCGCGACAGGCGTGAATAGAGGGACGAATGGAGACGTGTCGTCTTCAGCGATGAGAGTCGCTTCTGCCTTGTTGCCAATGATGGTGGTATGCGTGTTTGGCCCCGTCAGGTGAGCGCCACAATCAGGACTGCATACGACCGAGGCATACAGGGCCAACACCCGGCATCATGGTGTGGGGAGCGATCTCCTACACTGGCCGTACACCTCTGGTGATCGTCGAGGTGACACTGAATAGTGCACGGTACATCCAAACCGTCATCGAACCCATCATTCTACCGTTCCAACAGGACAATGCACGTCCGCATGTATCCCGTGACACCCAACGTGCTCTAGAAGGTATAAGTCAAATACCAGCCAGCAAGATCTCCGGATCTGTCCCCCATTGCGCATGTTTGGGACTGGATGAAACGTCGTCTCTCGCGATCTGCACGTCCAGCACGAACGCTGGTCCAACTGAGGCGCCAGCTGGAAATGGCATGGCAAGCCGTTCCACAGGACTACATCCAGCATCTCTACGATCGCCTCCATGGGAGAATAGCAGCCTACATTGCTGCGAAAGGTGGATATACATGGTACTAGTGCCGACATTGTGCATGCTCTGTTGCCTGGGTTTATGTGCCTATGGTTCTATCAGTGTGACCATGTGATGTATCTGACCCCAGGAATGTGTCAATAAAGTTTCCCCTTCCTGGGACAATGAATTCACGGTGTTCTTATTTCAAATTCCAGGAGTGTATATAATTACAAAAAAATGGTCACTCAAACCCATACCTTTCATAGTCAGGGCATTCCGCCCTGTCAGGTCAAAGACCTGCACACAAATAGACAGAGCTTCACACCTCACATTCACTTATGCCAGAGGTGGAGAAGTGGAGGAAGGACGTCACACTTACTACTGAAGTCAAATAAACTATTATTAGAACAAAAGTGAATCGAGAATATATTGACACATTGCTTCACTCACACTGTTTATTCACAGGACATGTTTCAAGAGCTCTTGCTCCTATCATGAGCTGATACTCGACTAGTTTAAGTTGCAGTGGTTTCCTCTTTCTCCGTGTTGTCAATAGATGGCGTGATGTACTTGTCAAAGATGTCCGGTGGTGGAGTTTCAAAATTCAGGACTCTATGACAATTTTTGTTGATGAAGACTTTTTCTCATACGGAAAGGTCTATGGGGTGATTAACATATTTTATTAGGGATGTTTCCAAGTTGATGTCATGTCTAGTATTCAAAAAATGAAAAGGCACTGCTGATTTTTCTGTTTTACCATTTTGAATGTTTCTTAGATGTTCTTTAGTTCTGATGTTAAAATTTCTTTTTGTTTTTCCTATATAAATTTTAGGGCAAGTTTCACATTTGATCTCATAGATTCCTTGGTTTTTCTTTGGTAGTGATTGAATTTTTGGGAGAGCCTTTTAACAATTTTCTGATATTCAACCTATTTTGAGGTGCAAGAGTTATGTTGTGTTTTGAGAAGATTTTTTAGAATTTGTTATAGACTGATGGGTGGAAGGTGAATTTTTTAAAACGTTTTTCCTCTTTTTCTCTTGTAGGTTCTAGGGTGGTGGTTTCTTTTATTTTCTTAGCTTTGTTGAGTCTGTTAACTGTTTTTACTACTAAATTTGGGTTGAAACCGTTGGATATAGTTACTTTTTTATGTGTAGGTATTCTTCTTGATAATCTTCTCTGTTTAGTGGAAAGTTGATCATCCGAAAGAATAAACTGTTGAAAATGGCATGTTGGTGTTGTTTTCGGTTGAAACTGTTGTTCTTGATGTAATTATCTGTGTGTGTCGGTTTCCTGTAGATACCAAAAGTGAGTTTGTTGTTCATTTTTTTGATCTTGATGTCCAAAAAGGGAAGCACACCATCCTCTTCTGTTTCCAATGTAAATTTTATAGCTGTAAAATTCAATCACTACCAAAGAAAAACCAGGAATCTATGAGATCAAATGTGAAACTTGCCCTAAAATTTATATTGGAAAAACGAAAGAAATTTTAACATCAGAACTAAAGAACATCTAAGAAACATTAAAAATGGTAAAACAGAAAAATCAGCAGTGGCTTTTCATTTTTTGAATACTAGACATGACATCAACTTGGAAACATCCCTAATAAAATATGTTAATCACCCCATAGACCTTTCCGTATGGGAAAAAATCTTCATTAACAAAAATCGTCATAGAGTCATGAATTTTGAAACTCCACCACCGGACATCTTTGACAAGTACATCACGCCATCTATTGACAAAACGGAGAAAGAGGAAACCACTACAACTTACACTAGTCGAGTATCAGCTGATGATAGGAGCAAGAGCTCTTGAAACATGTCCTGTGAATAAACAGTGTGAGTGAAGCAATGTGTCAATATCTTCTCGATTCACTTTTGTACTAATTTGTGCTTCACTGTCCCTACGCTTCTTCCAAGTTTATACTTTGAAACTATTATTTGTATTAATTAAAAGTCACTTGTGACAATATTCTTGTACTATTTCAAACACAGGAGATCCTATGAGTTTAAAAAGGCATTGCTTAACCGTGGATTGTTCTGAGTACGAAATGCGTGTTAGCAGAAGTTGACGAATATACAGCGCTCCACTTAATATTGATTAACAAAGCTGCATCTCGACTTCTTCATTAAATGGGAACACTTTTGTTTTATTTATACTAACTGAAAGAAGCGGAATGTTTAATTCAGGACGGAACCCTGATTAGTTAAGAGGTCTGTATTCAAAACGTTGCACCATCAGCGGAGGCAAAGGCTAGTATCAGATCAAGGTTAACAGCCCGCATCACTAATAAGCCGGGTAAAGTAAACAAACAAGATGGCTGTTTTACTCGTTTACTCTCCAATGTTTAATTAAAGTTGATGTACCGGGATTTCATTACGTATAATCAAGGTAATTGCTGGCAAAAGGAATAACTGAAGCAGTCACAAAAAGATTGCCCTATTGTGGTGATACATTGGAAAATTATTTGCGTCCGAAGATACATAATAACGTTACAGCATAGTACAGGGTGGCTATAAATGATCATCGGGGTTTTAACCCTTTATAACAATTATTACATTTAACTTACTGTTAATAATGATATGTCAAAAGAAAAAACAACTCAAATATTTTTACCAAGTACCTTATAAATTTTTAATGTGATTATCATTTGTCACACAGCACACATCAAGTCTACAGTTGAAACGGTACTCTCTTCCTCGAGTTGATTAATTAACTTTTAAGGAATATATAGTAGATTAATTGAATGTTAAAGGAATATATACATGTATTGAAACAAATATTTTTGTTTGTAGTGTAAAGTTTGTTACGGACTCTGAACGGTGGGATTTTTTCTCCCCTAGGAGAGCTGACCGCAACCATAAATAATGGGCCGCACCCCGCGATTAGTTTCAAACATAGTTTGACAGGAAGGGGACATTTTGTGTGGCCTAGGGTGAGATTCTCGTAACTGGGACTCCATATGTGTCCCAGTTATATACCAACTAATTAAAAATAATGAACTGAAGGGTGAAGCGAAGTGTCATATGACCTATCTGGGAGCAAATACATATCTAAAGTTCAGTCGCTAGCTGGGGGTCGAGCTAGAACCGTCGTGCGACAGCACGAAGACAGAAATCGCGTTCATTAAAGCAGTCGCTAGCTCGGGGTCGAGCTAAAACCGTCGTGCGAGAGCACGAAGACAGAAATCGCGTTCATTAAAGCAGTCGCTAGCTCGGGGTCGATCTAGAACCGCCGTGCGACAGCACGAAGACAGAAATCGCGTTCATTAAAGCAGTCGCTAGCTCGGGGTCGAGCTAAAACCGTCGTGCGAGAGCACGAAGACAGAAATCGCGTTCATTAAAGCAGTCGCTAGCTCGGGGTCGATCTAGAACCGCCGTGCGACAGCACGAAGACAGAAATCGCGTTCATTAAAGCAGTCGCTAACTCGGGGTCGAGCTAGAACCGTCGTGCGACAGCACGAAGACAGAAATCGCGTTCATTAAAGCAGTCGCTAGCTGGGGGTCGAGCTAGAACCGTCGTGCGACAGCACGAAGACAGAAATCACGTTCATTAAAGCAGTCGCTAGCTGGGGGTCGAGCTAGAACCGTCGTGCGACAGCACGAAGACAGAAATCGCGTTTATTAAAGCAGTCGCTAGCTGGGGGTCGAGTTAAAACCGTTGTGCGACAGCACGAAGACAGAACTCGCGTTCATTAAAGCAGTCGCTAGCTGGGGGTAGAGCTAGAACCGTCGTGCGACAGCACGAAGACAGAAATCGCGTTCATTAAAGCAGTCGCTAGCTCGGGGTCGAGCTAGAACCACCGTGCGAGAGCACGAAGACAGAAATCGCGTTCATTAAAGCAGTCGCTAGCTGGGGGTCGAGCTAGAACCGTCGTGCGACAGCACGAAGACAGAAATCGCGTTCATTAAAGCAGTCGCTAGCTCGGGGTCGTACTAGAACCGTCGTGCGACAGCACGAAGACAGAAATCGCGTTCATTAAAGCAGTCGCTAGCTGGGGGTCGAGCTAGAACCGTCGTGCGACAGCACGAACACAGAAATCGCGTTCATTAAAGCAGTCGCTAGCTCGGGGTCGAGCTAGAACCGTCGTGCGAGAGCACGAAGACAGAAATCGCGTTCATTAAAGCAGTCGCTAGCTGGGGGTCGAGCTAGAACCGTCGTGCGACAGCACGAAGACAGAAATCACGTTCATTAAAGCAGTCGCTAGCTGGGGGTCGAGCTAGAACCGTCGTGCGACAGCACGAAGACAGAAATCGGGTTTATTAAAGCAGTCGCTAGCTGGGGGTCGAGTTAAAACCGTTGTGCGACAGCACGAAGACAGAAATCGCGTTCATTAAAGCAGTCGCTAGCTGGGGGTAGAGCTAGAACCGTCGTGCGACAGCACGAAGACAGAAATCGCGTTCATTAAAGCAGTCGCTAGCTCGGGGTCGAGCTAGAACCACCGTGCGAGAGCACGAAGACAGAAATCGCGTTCATTAAAGCAGTCGCTAGCTGGGGGTCGAGCTAGAACCGTCGTGCGACAGCACGAAGACAGAAATCGCGTTCATTAAAGCAGTCGCTAGCTGGGGGTCGAGCTAGAACCGTCGTGCGACAGCACGAAGACAGAAATCGCGTTCATTAAAGCAGTCGCTAGCTCGGGGTCGTACTAGAACCGTCGTGCGAGAGCACGAAGACAGAAATCGCGTTCATTAAAGCAGTCGCTAGCTGGGGGTCGAGCTAGAACCGTCGTGCGACAGCACGAACACAGAAATCGCGTTCATTAAAGCAGTCGCTAGCTCGGGGTCGAGCTAGAACCGTCGTGCGAGAGCACGAAGACAGAAATCGCGTTCATTAAAGCAGTCGCTAGCTGGGGGTCGAGCTAGAACCGTCGTGCGACAGCACGAAGACAGAAATCGCGTTCATTAAAGCAGTCGCTAGCTGGGGGTCGAGCTAGAACCGTCGTGCGACAGCACGAAGACAGAAATAGCGTTCATTAAAGCAGTGGGTAGTTGTGGGTCGAGCTAGAACCGTCGTGCGACAGCACGAAAACAGAAATCGCGTTCATTAAAGCAGTCGGTAGCTGGGGGTTGTGCTAAAACCGTCGTGCGACAGCACGAAGACAGAAATCGCGTTCATTAAAGCAGTCGCTAGCTCGGGGTCGAGCTAGGCCGTCGTGCGACAGCACGAA
The DNA here is from genome assembly GCA_030765055.1 of Mantis religiosa. NCBI lineage: Eukaryota > Metazoa > Arthropoda > Insecta > Mantodea > Mantidae > Mantis > Mantis religiosa. Next base: position 2,517,109 of record CM060949.1, read on the forward strand.
GACAGAAATCGCGTTCATTAAAGCAGTAGCTAGCTGGGGGTCGAGCTAGAACCGTCGTGCGAGAGCACGAAGACAGAAATCGCGTTCATTAAAGCAGTAACTAGCTGGGGGTCGAGGTAGAACCGTCGTGCGACAGCACGAAGACAGAAATCGCGTTCATTAAAGCAGTAGCTAGCTGGGGGTCGAGCTAGAACCGTCGTGCGACAGCACGAAGACAGAAATCGCGTTCACTAAAGTTCAGTCACTAGCTGGGGGCCAAGCTAGAACCGTCGTGCGACAGCACGAAGACAGAAATCGCGTTCATTAAAGCAGTCGCTAGCTCGGGGTCGAGCTAGAACCGTCGTGCGACAGCACGAAGACAGAAATCGCGTTCATTAAAGCAGTCGCTAGCTCGGGGTCGAGCTAGAACAGTCTTGCGACAGCACCAAGACAGAAATCGCGTTCATTAAAGCAGTCGCTAGCTTGGGGTCGAGCTAGAACCCTCGTGCGATAGCGCGAAGACGGAAATCGCGTTCATTAAAGAAGTCGCTAGCTGGGGGTCGAGCTAAAACCGTCGTGCGACAGCACGAAGATGGAAATCGCGTTCATTAAAGCAGTCGCTAGCTCGCGGTCGAGCTAGGCCGTCGTGCGACAGCACGAAGACAGAAATCGCGTTCATTAAAGCAGTCGCTAGCTGGGGGTCGAGCTAGAACCGTCGTGCGACAGCACGAAGACAGAAATCGCGTTCATTAAAGCAGTCGGTAGCTGGGGGTCGAGCTAGAACCGTCGTGCGACAGTACGAAGACAGAAATAGCGTTCATTAAAGCAGTCGGTAGCTGGGGGTCGATCTAGAACCGCCGTGCGACAGCACGAAGACAGAAATCGCATTCATTAAAGCAGTCGCTAGCTGGGGGTCGAGTTAAAACCGTCGTGCGACAGCACGAAGACAGATATCGCGTTCATTAAAGCAGTCGCTAGCTCGGGGTCGAGCTAGAACCGTCGTGCGAGAGCGCGAAGACAGAAATCGCGTTCATTAAAGCAGTCGCTAGCTGGGGGTCGAGCTAGAACCGTCGTGCGACAGCACGAAGACAGAAATCGCGTTCATTAAAGCAGTAGCTAGCTGGGGGTCGAGCTAGAACCGTCGTGCGACAGCACGAAGACAGAAATCGCGTTCATTAAAGCAGTAGCTAGCTCGGGGTCGAACTAGAACCGTCGTGCGAGAGCACGAAGACAGAAATCGCGTTCATTAAAGCAGTCGCTAGCTGGGGGTCGAGCTAGAACCGTCGTGCGACAGCACGAACACAGAAGTCGCGTTCATTAAAGCAGTCGCTAGCTCAGGGTCGAGCTAGAACCATCGTGCGACAGCACGAAGACAGAAATCGCGTTCATTAAAGCAGTCGCTAGCTGGAGGTCGAGCTAGAACCGTCGTGCGACAGCACGAAGACAGAAATCGCGTTCATTAAAGCAGTCGCTAGCTCGGGGTCGAGCTAGAACCGTCGTGCGACAGCACCAAGACAGAAATCGCGTTCATTAAAGCAGTCGCTAGCTGGGGGTCGAGCTAGAGCCGTCGTGCGACAGCACGAACACAGAAGTCGCGTTCATTAAAGCAGTCGCTAGCTCGGGGTCGAACTAGAACCGTCGTGCGACAGCACGAAGACAGAAATCGCGTTCATTAAAGCAGTAGCTAGCTCGGGGTCGAACTAGAACCGTCGTGCGAGAGCACGAAGACAGAAATCGCGTTCATTAAAGCAGTCGCTAGCTCGGGGTCGAACTAGAACCGTCGTGCGAGAGCACGAAGACAGAAATCGCGTTCATTAAAGCAGTCGCTAGCTGGGGGTCGAGCTAGAACCGTCGTGCGACAGCACGAACACAGAAGTCGCGTTCATTAAAGCAGTCGCTAGCTCAGGGTCGAGCTAGAACCATCGTGCGACAGCACGAAGACAGAAATCGCGTTCATTAAAGCAGTCGCTAGCTCGGGGTTGAGCTAGAACCGTCGTGCGACAGCACGAACACAGAAGTCGCGTTCATTAAAGCAGTCGCTAGCTCGGGGTCGAACTAGAACCGTCGTGCGAGAGCACGAAGACAGAAATCGCGTTCATTAAAGCAGTCGCTAGCTCGGGGTCGAGCTAGAGCCGTCGTGCGACAGCACGAAGACAGAAATCGCGTTCATTAAAGCAGTCGCTAGCTCGGGGTCGAACTAGAACCGTCGTGCGAGATCACGAAGACAGAAATCGCGTTCATTAAAGTAGTCGCTAGCTGGGGGTCGAGCTAGAACCGTCATGCGACAGCACGAACACAGAAGTCGCGTTCATTAAAGCAGTCGCTAGCTCGGGGTCGAACTAGAACCGTCGTGCGAGAGCACGAAGACAGAAATCGCGTTCATTAAAGCAGTCGCTAGCTGGGGGTCGAGCTAGAACCGTCGTGCGACAGCACGAAGACAGAAATCGCGTTCATTAAAGCAGTCGCTAGCTCGGGGTCGAGCTAGAACCGTCTTGCGACAGCACCAAGACAGAAATCGCGTTCATTAAAGCAGTCGCTAGCTTGGGGTCGAGCTAGAACCCTCGTGCGATAGCGCGAAGACGGAAATCGCGTTCATTAAAGAAGTCGCTAGCTCGGGGTCGAGCTAGAACCGTCGTGCGATAGCACGAAGGCAGAAATCGCGTTCATTAAGGCAGTCGCTACCTGGGGATCGAGCTAGAATCGTCGTGCGACAGCACGAAGAAGGAAATCGCGTTCATTAAAGCAGTCGCTAGCTGGGGGTCAAGCTAGATCCGTCATGCGACAGCACGAAGACAGAAATCGCCTTCATTAAAGCAGTAGCTAGCTCGGGGTCGAGCTAGAACCGTCGTGCGAGAGCACGAAGTCAGAGATCGCGTTCATTAAAGCAGTCGCTAGCTGGGAGTCGAGCTAGAACCGTCGTGCGACAGCACGAAGACAGAAATCGCGTTCATTAAAGCAGTCGCTAGCTGGGAGTCGAGCTAGAACCATCGTGCGACAGCACGAAGACAGAAATCGCGTTCATTAAAGCAGCAGCTAGCTCGGAGTCGAGCTAGAACCGTCGTGCGACAGCACGAAGTCAGAGATCGCGTTCATTAAAGCAGTCGCTAGCTGGGAGTCGAGCTAGAACCGTCGTGCGACAGCACGAAGTCAGAGATCGCGTTCATTAAAGCAGTCGCTAGCTGGGAGTCGAGCTAGAACCATCGTGCGACAGCACGAAGACAGAAATCGCGTTCATTAAAGCAGCAGCTAGCTCGGAGTCGAGCTAGAACCGTCGTGCGACAGCACGAAGTCAGAGATCGCGTTCATTAAAGCAGTCGCTAACTGGGAGTCGAGCTAGAACCGTCGTGCGACAGCACGAAGAAGGAAATCGCGTTCATTAAAGCAGTCGGTAGCTGGGGGTCGAGCTAGAACCGTCGTGCGACAGCACGAAGACAGCAATCGCGTTCATTAAAGCAGTCGCTAGCTCGGGGTCGAGCTAGAACCGTCGTGCGACAGCACGAAGACAGCAATCGCGTTCATTAAAGCAGTCGGTAGCTGGGGGTCGAGCTAGAACCGTCGTGCGAGAGCACGAAGACAGAAATCGCGTTCATTAAAGCAGTCGCTAGCTCGGAGTCGAGCTAAAACCGTCGTGCGACAGCACGAAGACAGCAATCGCGTTCATTAAAGCAGTCGCTAGCTGTGGGTCGAGCTAGAACCGTCGTGCGAGAGCACGAAGACAGAAATCGCGTTCATTAAAGCAGTCGCTAGCTGGGGGTCGAGCTAGAACCGTCGTGCGACAGCACGAAGACAGAAATCGCGTTCATTTAGGTTATTTTTGTCTACTGTTGACTAAACTGAACGGACGAGTAAGCTAAAGAAATCGCGTTCAATTAAAGGTAGTTCGTAGCTGGGTGCTAATCCGACGAGTCGTGTTATAGACACGGGAGTACAACTACGCCAGCGCGAAGCCTAACATCCAGAGTTCGCCTAATCAACATACATTTCGAGAGTAATTGAAATACAACCAATTGTCGTAAGAGAATTAACCTGTGTTTCTTTCCAAGTACCCTAATTCATCCACCAAGAACGCCCTGTATCAAGTGATCCTTGCCACTGATCCTATATTCATAAATATTAGGTCAACTCCAAGAGCAGCCGAGGACATCGATATTCTTCAAATCTTATTAGCGATGCTGACGACCCTAGGAGTCAAGCCCCTGCCAAATAATTGAGCCGAACTGAGCGGCAATACTCAACGCTCGACACCCCGACGTGCCGCAAAACAGTCTAGTTCTTTCCAAAGGTTGATAAGCGTGTCCTCAGTAATTGTAGCAACAGCTGCTTCAATCCGGTTTCTTAATTCATGGAGGTCAGCTGATAGCGGAGGCACGTACACACGATCCTTCAGGAAGCTCCAAAGGTGAAAATCGCATGGCATTAAGTCAGGAGAACGTGCAGACCCTGTATGGCAAACGCTGGCATTGGGGTCCTAGTGGCCTATCCAGCACTCGGGAACAGTGACGTTCAACCAATCACGTACTTCGTTATGCTAGTGAGGTGGGGCACCATCTATCTGGAAAATGAAGTTCTCTGGCTCATTTTCTTCCAACTGAGGTAAGAGCCATTTCTCTAGTGTATCAAAGTAAGAAGTGTCACGTCAGCAGAACGTGGAGGCCATGCATAGCAAGCCCTGTCATTGGGATCTTAGTGCCCTATCTAGCGCTCGGGTACAGTGACGTTCAACCAATCGCATACTTCGATATGCCAGTGCGGTGATGCACCATCTTGCTGGAAAATGAAGTTCTCTGGCTCGTTTTATTCCAACTGAGGGAAGAGCCATTGCTCTAGTGTATCAAAGTAAGAAGTGTCATGTCAGGAGAACGTGGAGGCCATGCATAGCAAGCTCTGTCATTGGGGCCCTTGCGGCCTATCCAGCGCTCGGGTACAGCGCTGGACGTTCAACCAATCGCGTACTTAGTTATGTCAGTGAGGTGGTGCACCATTTTGCTGGAAAATGAAGTTCTCTGGCTCATTTTATTCCAACTGAGGGAAGAGCCATTTCTCTAGTGTATCAAGGTAAGAAGTGCCAGTTACAGTAGATTCACCAAAGAAGATAGGCCCATAAACTTTTCACCGGGATACGGCACGAAAAACATTCACTTTAGGGGAATCTCGTTGCATTTGTACCATCTCGTGAGGATGTACTGAGCCCCAGATGCACAGATTATGAGTGTTAACGTGTCCACTAAGGTGAAAGGTCGATTCGTCACTGAAGACAACACGATCCATAAGATCGTCATCGTCATGAAAGATGTCGTTTGCGAATTGGCCACGTAATCCGTGGTCTGTCGGCCTTAGAGCCTGTAATAACTGTAAACGGTAAGGCCGTAGACGTAAGCGTTTTCTTACAACTTTCCAAATTGTCGACACAGGAACTTGTAATTCACGACTAGCCTTCCGGACTGATTTCCTTGGGGTACGAGTGAACGACTCTGTGACACGCTCAATAATTTCTTCACTTACTCTTGCTCGTCCCGTGCTCTTCCCTTTAAAAAGGCAGCCGGTACCTTCAAACTGATGATACCCTATACAAATGTTATTATCATTAGGAGGATTACAACACGTGATGCACGTTGCACAGTGATACCGAAATTATGGTGTGCCAGAAGCAAAGAATCATGATAGACGTCAAAGGAATGTTGGTTCTTTGTTACGACAAGGGGCAAGGCCAGTTGAGTTGGGGAAAGTGTATAACAAAGCCATGTAAGAAGCAGTGTCCTTAGAAGATTTCTAAAGGAATTGTCACTTGACGTGTATGAATAGGGAATTCTTTGGATCATTTACAATGGCGACCAAAACAGCCACAAAGGGACTTTGTTTGAAAAGGATTTTTGAGAGTGAAAGTTAGAGATAAACACGTGCGCAGCTGTGATCAGAGAGCACTCTTCGGCGTGCAGCCGATGTGGCTAGTTCGCGGCTAGGAAGCCATTATAAACAGTCTTCGGCTTGAAGCCGAGCAGAGGAGTCTTCGGTGTCAGTCCGATGAGAGGAGTCTGAGACGTGAAGCCCATTAGAGCGGTTAACTTGTTCTGTCTTGAATATTTGTCGGGTCATCAAAATTTATCGAGTAATAAACAATTAGCATTCAGTAACTCTAAACCGTGATTGGTAAACCTCGGTTGGCAGCTTCCATTTCGGTGTTTGGAAAGAAGAAGCAGTGAATAAATAATTTGGAGACGGGCATTCCAGTGTTTGTTGTGAAAATCTCCTTCTCACACACATCCACGCATACCCTGTGAGAAACCTCATTGCTCGCCAATCATATTTGTCATCGTTCGCCAACTTATTTGCTCAACCATAAACATTTTAGTTACAAATTGGCGCCGCAACGTAGAACTCTTTGTTTGCCACATACAATATTGCTTCAACAGTAACTACAAATTCGGTCTTTCCGAACTGCAAAACACAAAATTCTTTCTGTTTACTAGTCGCTATTTTTGCTACTACCGCTGTCTAGCGGATTGTGACAGAAACATCGTACGCACATGCAAACTGGTGCCAACAAACAAAACTGAGTTGCTTTATCATTTGACATGTCATTTATAACTGCAAGTTTAATGTGATATTCATTTATATACACCTTGTTGATTGATACAATGGTAAACACAACGCTAATAGCAAACTAAAGCCACTTTCAATAAATACACTGTTTTTAATTTCCAGACTCCATACAGTAAATAGGGGAAGTACTGTATTGCGCGCAGAAATCAATTTTTTAAGATTCCCTCAATATAAAAACTTAATTTTTCAGAGAAATGTCTTAGTGTTAGTGTCTGTCAGTCTGAATAGCTCTGTGTCTAGGTCTATTTATAACACATCTCAAAATGGAAACTTGGTATTTAAGTTCATAAATTTTTAACGATGCGATGAAAAAGTCTACAAGAAATTCTTTTGTTTTTACGTATGCCTTTATTTGAAACTTAATCCGTTACATTGGTAACTCATTTAACAGGAGTTAATTACAAATTATGAATAACAATATAACATGTGAACATGGAAGAACAATGAGCAAATAGGCAAATAAAAAATACGAGTCATAATTTTTCGCACTGAATTTTAATCTAATTTTATTCTGTTAGCTTAATGTAAATCAAACGCGCCATAGTAGTTTCATTGTTGGTACTCCTGGTTACCGCATGTGAGAACCATGCGAGCTCAGACATGTTCAGTATCGCCTACTGCTGCAATGGAGGTAACACGCGAGGAACAATATGTGGCTTTGAAATTCTGCTTTCGTTTCAACAAATCTTCAGTTGAGGCCTATACAATGTTACAGGAGGTCAAATGAGGGTTTGTTTTACCCTACAGCACAGTTCGAAGGTGGTTTAAAATGTTTAAAGAGGGCAGACAATCAATTTCAAAGGAAGGTGGACCCGGTGCTCCAGTTACTGCTCTTACGGAAGAACACATCAACACTGCTGCTGCCATTGTGAGAGAGGATCGACGAATTACCTTAAGATCACTTTTTGGAATACTGTACATTTCATTGGGTGCCGCCCACACGTTGATGACAGAAACATTACACATGAGACCTGTTTGTGTGCGATGGGTTCCAAGACTGTTGATTCCCTAACAAAAGGACATTCGCATGCAGTTGTGCAAGCAGTTAAAGTTGATGTTAGGGGAAGATCCTGAGATTCTTTCAAACGTAATCACTGCTGATGAAACTTGGCTACATCATTTTGATCCTGAGAGGAAACAGCAAAGCTCAGAGTGGAAATCTCCTTCATCACCAACCCCCCAAACAGCAAAAGTGGTTGCTTCTGCTGGGAAAGTTATGGTCATCTCATCCTTTGATATTCATGGAATGGATTATCAGCATGTTGTACCTGTACACACATCAGTAACTGGACAATACTACAGGGATGTGCTGAAAACATTGCAAGTCCATAGCAGGCGCAAAAGTCCACATTTCCTTGAAGCAGGCTGGATGCTGCACCACGATAATGCGCGGCGTCATATTGCCAATGTTTTTGCTAAATATATTGCAAAAAATCAACGTGAAGTGCATCCTTCACCCTCCATATAGTCCGGATTTAGCCCCATGTGACTATTACCTATTCCGTAACTTGAAGAAACGCCTTCGTGGGAGGCATTATCCATCATCAGAAGCAGTGGTGGAGGCTGCGGAGGCGATTTTGAAGGATCTCTCAAAAATGATTTCCAGCATGTCTTTGAAGACTGACATTAACACTGGGGCAAGTGCATCGTATTCAGGGAAGACTATTTTGAGAAGTACCATCAAAATTATGAGGATGAGTAAAGGTACGTTGTCAAAAAAATTTGTGATCATTCTTTAATGAAGAGCCCTCTTAAAAGTATTTAATTTACATTTTCAGTCCTGGAGATTAAGGATAAGCAGCAAAAAATGGTATTTGAAAGAGGATCGGTACCAAGGAAAGGAGGCGTGGTACATGGGAGGTCAAAAGATAGAACTGGTAAAGGAGTTTTACTATTTAGGTTTAAGGATGTGTAGCAATGGAGGGTGGGGCGCACAGCCTAGTAAAATGATAGCTAATGGCAGGGCGGCAATGGCAGGGGCAAGATTATGTAAACATAAGCTGGAGAGTTCAGTTAGATGGTTCGAAAGAATGTATGAAGTGTTCGTTGAATCCAGAACAATGTATGCAGTGGTTATGGACCTATCAGAGATACATACACTATTTGACCAGATGTATGGATTGCTTTGCAAAGAACTGCTATCGCTAACCAATATCGGCACCAAGGGATGTAGCATTACTACAATTGGGTAATACAAAAAGAGGGAAATAATAATAGCAAGAATGCTGAAATTGCTGTATAAGTGTATTAAAGGGCGAAAAGGGGAATTGTTGAATAAAGCAACAGAAAAGTATCAAGAACACAAACAGTTGCTGGTCGGGATTGGAAAGAATGGTATCGAAGATAGACATGTGAGATTTATGGAGAGCAGAGAAGTCAAGCGGTTTTTTTGGAAGGAAGTGAGAAACAGAATAAAGACATAGATAGTCAGGAGATATGGGAAAATATAGAAGAACACTTTGAAATTTTATAAGCAAATAAAGAGAGATTGGGCCAGGGAAAACTATGTACATCACAATGACAAAACTGGAAGAGAAGGCATAGCATGGATGAGAGAAGGAATAATATATCGAAAACGGTGGAGGGGAAATGGGGTGAATTTTGTGGAGATGAAGAGAGCGCTGTTCATTACGTGGTAGAAAGTAAGGAGTTAACAAATTAAAGGAGAAAAATATGGGATAAGAAATGGGACAGCGTAAGCAAAGGGGTAGTGGCATTATGTATGATAACGGGGGTGAGTAAAATGAAAAATAGATGTGTAGGAGAATTCTTATATAGGTTAAAAGAAAAGTGATTAGGGTAAATGAAGCGAAGGTGAAGAATAAACCAAACTCTGGGAGACCAAAGTCTTATGACCAGGGGACCTGAGTCAGCGAGTATATTTTAGTCAGCAATTTCATGGATTTGTACACGATGTATAAGGCGTGTCTGTTAAATAAGTTCTCCAATTTTATTTAATATAGAAAAAAAGTTTATTGTAAACAGTGTTACATTGATGGAAAGGCGAAACTTACAGATATTTTTCAACGTAATCACCATTGAGATCGATGCACTTTTGCATGCGCTGTGGCAGTTTTTGTATACCCTTGTCATAGCACTCTCCCGCCAAGTTGCGCAGGTAGCGCTCAACCTCGTCGGTCTGGAAATGTGTTCCACCCAGTTGTGACTTTAACTCAGGAAACAGATGATAATCACTAGGTGCCAAGTCTGGACTGTAGGGGTGATGGGTGAGGATGTCCCATCCGAACTGGGCCAGTAGATCAGCCGCAGCAAGTGCAGCATTTGGACGAGCGTTGTCGTGATGATTCGTCAGCTTTCCCCTCCTTCAAGTTTGAATGGCACGTCGCAATATTTTTAAAGTCTCGTAGTAGCTAGCGGCGTTTATTGTTGTGCCGTTAGGCCTCGCACAACAATACACCTTTTCTCTCCCAGAACACACTGAGCATTACTTTGCCGGCAGAAAACATCTGTTTCATCTTTCGCGGCTTCGGCGAATTCGAATGCCGCCACTGACGAGAACATCCTTTAGTTTCTGGTGTTGTGTAGTGCATCCAGGTTTCATCGGTAGTGACAATTGAATCCAACAATTCCTCGCCTGTTCTGCATAGCGCTCCAGGAATCGGTGGGCCGCTTCACCACGTTGCCGTTTATGGTCTTCGGTGAGCATTTTGAGGACTCACCTGGCACACAACTTGCGATAATGCAATCGTAGTCTTACTGACTTCAGGGATAAGTTAGCACAGCTCGTGAACTGTCACACGCCGATCTTCAAGTGTTTCTTGCTCCACTTTTGCAATTGTTTCGGCTGAAACCGAAGGCCGACCAGAACGCTGTTCGTTATGGACGTCCGTGCGTCCGTCTTTGAACTCTCAGACCTACTTTCGCACGTTTTTGACGACCATACACTGTGGCCCATAGACTTTGCATAAGTGACAATGAAGTTCAATAGGGTTAGTGCCCTTGACACTCAAAAAAAGGATCACTGCATGCAACTCGTACTCGGCGGCGGAAGTGATAGGAAGCTTCATCGCAAACGGCTGCCCAGCCAAGACTAATGGTTGAAACGAGTTCTTTATGGTGGGGATTTGAAGGGGTAAAACCAAGCTACATGCCAGTGTTGCCGGATCTCACGTAATAGTGTTCCTCACGGCTCCAGCGCCTTGGAGACCTTATTTTACGGACACGCCTCGTATAATAAGTGTATGTACAATGTTAAGGTCATTTTACTGAAACTGTACAAACAAATATATCTATCTAAATATATCTACATTGTCAGTATTAAAATTTATCTGACTTTCCAGTATAGTTTGCATATATTACGCTGTTTCTATCTTCGTTTAAGCCTGGGTACACCAAAAGGTGGGAAGAATTCATGACAGCAGCTCTGCTGATGGTTGCATTCACTTGTTGGTAGTATAGATATCCTATTTAGGTGCTCATTCAAGCAGTCGTGGCCGGTTATTAACCAAAATTTTGGTACTGCTTCTTTCATTGGTTTGTTATTGTATAATTTAGAGTTCTCCTTCCATGTTTCAGTTATTTTTCTTTGTACTATCGCTACATTAGTAAAAGGCGTTGTGTTTACATATAAATAACACTTAGTTTATATTTTGCAGGTAAGAAGCAGGGCGAGGAGAAAAGATCTTTGTTCATCATGCCTACGTTGGCAGCATGGTTACGTCATTCAACATGGCAAGTGTTTGGTAAGTCTGCCTACTGTGTCAAAATATATTTTAGGCTGTTATATTCTATCAGCTACGTTCAGTTCCCAAAACAGTCCCTTTACTCGGTTTACATTTTCGTTTAATAATCTCTTTCGATATTATAGAAGAGATCACTCAGCCCATTGTTGTCACTTTACAAATGCGAAATGCTTTAAATGATAAATGAAAGTAAATGAAAGTTTAAGCTCCTTGTGACGTAGGGACGTAGTGAACTACGACTTACGTAGTCTGTTACATCGTCATCAACTCGCTCTCTGCCCGCCTCGGTAGCGTGGATGGTAGCGTGCCTGCCTCACGTTCAAGAGGTCCCGAGTTCGAATCTCGGTTAGGGTTAATTATCTGGATAAGGTTTTTCCGGGGTTTCCCTTATCCTTCAAGACGAATGTCGGGTAACTGTAAGCTCCATAGACCCTGGACTCATTTGAGCATCATGTCACCCAATTCATTCACCGTCCGATATGACTTAACGTTGGAGGACGTAAAATAAAAAAAAGTCACACCAGAAACGCAATTGCTATCAGTGAACTGCGTACTCACCGCTGCCAAAAAGGTGCCTTGTCCATAGCAATGTCAATAAAATGGAGACGGACAAGGCACATAGCGATATACTAGTGCAGGATGTGACTTAAGTTACGCGGAACGACGTCCAGGAAGACCGAGGTAAGATGATCCGATGAGGTCATTGAAACTGCAGAAAGCCCAGAAAAATGGAATAGCTACATTTTTAGTAATTAGTGTATAATAATTCTAATTATTATTTGATAGACATGCGATCCACAACGGCGAAAGCTAAAGTGAAAGAAAATAAAAGAAAACAATTAAAACAAAATACACCAGCTCAAATGCGTTTCGAAAACATGCGCTAACTTTCCTTTTGTGGATGCCTTTGCCTCTTAAGGTGCCATTGCTTAAGCCATTCTTATTCCTGTTTGTTATGTTACATTTTTCGTACATTTTTCTCCACTTCAAGAAACATTTTACAGGCTTTTCATGTAGTATACATTAAATAGCAGTTAGAATATTTAGAGGCGAACCGCGTACCACCTTCAGGAGGAAGGGCACTGAAGGAGTAGTGTGAAGAAGCGTACTTAACCCTCTAAAAGAGGAGTTACGTGATTCTTAGATTTTCAAAGTTAGATCAAATAGACAGGGTCCCTGATGTTTCAGAATGAACCCATATGGCGCCACTTAAATCATCTCCATCCACCGTCACCGAAAACTAAGCGGACTTCTGATGGGAAGCGCTGGAAAAGCGGGTCCATGAGCAGATCGAGAGAGAAGCCTTTACAAAATGCGCTTCCACTACAGCTATAAGATCCCAAATAATGTCGGCAGGTCCTTGAACTCTCAAAGAATGACTAGTGAAATGGCGATTGGTACATAAAATAAACTGGAAACTGGTCCACGAAGAAATGCCATCGCAGAACTCGCTTATATATACAAAGAACCCATGAAAAACCCGTGGCTAAAATGAGCGATAGCCCAGAATTGAACTCATGTCCTCCCAAATGTGAGTGTCGTATGTTACCGTGGACTGAATTCGTTCTGGCGTTGGCAGTGGTGGTCCGCGATGAACAACATGCTAATTTCTGTTTCATATAAGCTTGCCCCGCTGACATGTATCATTCCGCGTGCAACTACCCTTCCCCTCACCCTAATTAGCTAATGCTTTCGCGCCATAGGCCATAGACGGTGCCTTCCCGTCACATATAAGCCGGCAGTTAACGTCATAATAATTGTCAGAAAGATAGATAAAATCATACAAATGAGAATCTGAAGGCATGCTAAAATAATGAAGTTTATAATGAAACTAAGCAAGTTAAAACTGAATGAAGGAGCAATGAAACTGAAACAAGCTTATAATTAAAAGACTTCGGCCTTTTCCAATGGGATGTTTTAAAACCAGCACACTACCTTGAAAAAATGCTTCTTTTTCAGTCTTAAAAGCCGTGACACGCCATACTTGTCGTGTGTGCTTCATTCACCCAAGTCTCGTCAAGGTAGTATATTTTGCGACTTGTAGATTAGATTAGATTAGATTGATTTGCGTTCAGTAGGTTCACTTGTAGCCAGAAAAGGCTGTGAACATTGAACATGTCCAGAGGTATAAAGTTTAATAGCATATATATGTACAAAAGTTAACATAAGACACATGTTATAGTATACAGGCAATATGAACAACAATATGGAAAACAAAGCAGGGATAATTATATATGATACAAAAGAAACACTTTTTAAACCAGCTTTCACTTGGATTATGCCAGTACGTCTCACCTTTTTGCAATGGATACCATTCTTGTTATTTATTAAATACATATACATTAGAAATAAACTTTCAACTTGCATCAAATATTTATAAGTAATGATTTGTCATTGGAATGGTTAAATACTACTTATAGAGCTACAGAAGCATTATCAGGATAATTTGTCATTCAGATAATCTTGTATATAATAAAAAGATTTTGAGCAAAGGTACTCTATAACAACTTTTTTAAAAACACCGAAATTATCAACTTTTTCTTTAAGAACATTAGGAAGTGCGCCAAATATTTTGATAGTTTCATAATGCACACCTTTCTGGAAGCAAGAAAGTTTAGCACTGGGATAATGGATATTATACTTTTGTCTAGTGTTTATTATGTGAATTACATTATTTGTTGCAAATAAGGCACGATTGCATACAACGAATTTTAGGATCGAGAATATATACATGCAAGGAAGCGTTAATATCTTCAATCTTGTAAAAAGATCTTTACAGGAGCATCTGTTGTGGGTGTTAGTAATGATTCTTATAACCCTCTTTTGCATTAGAAATACTTTTTTACTTTTTACTGAGTTGCCCCAAAATAATATTCCATATTCTATAATAGAGTTAAAGTATGCATAATATACTAATGTAAGTGTGTCAATAGAACTCACATTAACCAGCTCTCGGACTGTATCCCGGTACAGTCTGATTGTCCTTAAATAACATCTTCGCCACACAGCAATATCGCCCCTGGAGTAGTAAGTTTTCCTATTGTCTCCATTTCATGTCGCATCTAACACTCACACTTGTAAGTTCAGAGCACAGCTGTTCGACTTCTCTCACTAACAAAGACGGATTCTTCTCTGTGAGTGCATTAAACACATGCACCACAATTCTTTGTAAAGAATAAACCGCCGCTTTGTAAAGATTTTCCCTTGCGATGTATCAGCGAAAAACTGGTCGTAGACTCTGTCATTATACATATAATAAGTACACGTGCAATAAAAGATCAATAAAATAATTTAGCTCTCGTACTCAGCACAACACACCGTCGAATGGCGATATGTGACTAATCCAGTTCAAAATAAGTTTAGTGATAAAAGTCATATAAACAAATATGTCATCACTACCGCTGATGCACGTACTCTCGTGTTATGTGCTTGAGAGCAAAGGAACCTCCTCTTTACTTCGTTTAAGAATTAACATGCATTTCAGATAAATCAACTCTGTTGCGTAATATATTTAATTCAAACAGTTACGAAAATATAAATTTGACAATTCTATTCCAACATATAAAGATATATCACCACGTTAAATAAAGAACTAATTTTTACAGCACAACAGTCTATACTACAATAGCAGCCAATGACAGGTGATTAGGTCACGTGACCGTTAAGAGATACGGGGCAAGCTTATGTGAAACAAGGATTATTTGAGATGTAGCCGCTTGTGTAACATGATGGCTGCCTATATTGCCTCTGAAACACAGCACAAACTTTCCTGGAAGTATTTAATTTTTCCTGATCTCTTGCTTATGAACACGTTAAACCAAGCAGTCTAATGTCTCTTTGTTACAAAACAAGCGCCAATTCTCTTCTGCTTGAGAGAAGTTGCCTCGTTGAGGTTTGATTATACTTTTTCCAAGGCCTCATAATTATTCACGGTGTATAACACGTTTGGCGGTAACCTGGAGCTTTGAAGCTAGGAACAATCACTGCCACATGCACGAAGGGAGAAGAATATTTTGTTACTTTTGCAACACCAGTAAACCTACAGTTAACGTCTTTGAGAGGCTTAAACATTGACTTGTGTTTTAAAAATACAACAATATATTTTATATGCGTAACATTGTAATAAAATACCATAAAACAATTCAAGTTTAAAGGCAATGCCTTGAATTGCAAGGGTTTTTCAATAAAGAATGATCATAATTTTTGTCGGTCATAATTTTTCGCACTAAAATTCAAAATTATTATATTCTCTTAGCTTAATGTTAAACAAACACGCCATAGTAGTTTCATTGTTGGTACTCCTGGTTCCCACCTGTGAGAACCAGTTAAGTTCAGATATGTTCAGTATCGCCTACCGCTGCAATGGAGGTAACACGGGAGGAACAATATGTGATTTTGAAATTATGCTTTCGTCTCAACAAATCTTCAGTTGAGGCCTATACCATGCTACAGGAGGCCTATGGAGATTCTGTTCTTTCCTACAGCACAGCTCTAAAGTGGTTTAAAATGTCTAAAGAGGGGAGACAATCATCTTCAAAGGAAGTTGGACCCAGTGCACCAGTTACTGATCTTACGGAAGAAAACATGAACACTACTGCTGCCATTGTCAGAGAGGAACGACGAATTACCTTAAGATCACTTTCTGAAACACTGAAAATTTCATTGGGTACCGCCCACACGTTTGTGACAATTTGTACTGTATCAGAAAAGGCAGTGGCCGATACTGGAAGACACGTTCTGCAAGCCTTATAATTCCAGCCTTTTACTTTCAATATAATAAAGTACTATAATAAAAAAAATAAAAATCAATACATTATACTATATATATAGAACATGTCTTGAAGTAAGAGAATAACATAGTAAGATTCCGATTAACCTCCATAGTTACAGAGTAAAGTCAAAAAACTTAACCAGGCAGACACTGCACGACATTTCCCTTATACGAGGGCTGTTCGATAAAAAATGATCACTTTTTTTTGCTTTGATAACGTTCCTTTACTCATTCTTATATTTTTGATGGTCCTTATCAAAAGAGTCTCCCCTGAATGCGATGCACTTGTCCCAGCGTTTCTGCCAGTCTTCAAAGACATGCTGGAAACCATTTTTGAGAAATGCTTCAAAATCGCCTCCGCAGCCTTCACCACTGCTTCTGATGATGGCTAATATCTCAAACGAAGGTGTTGCTTCAAGTTGGGAAATAGAAAAAAGTCACATTGGATTAAATCTGGTCTATAGGGAGCCTGAGGGATCTACTTCACGTTGATTTTTGCAAGATATTCAGCAACAATATTCGCAATATGCTTCCGCGCATTATCATGGTGCAGCATCCAGCCTGCTTCACGGAAATGTAGTGTTTTGCGCCTAACATGGACTTGCAATGCTGTTAGGGCATCGTTGTAGTACTGTCCAGTTACTGATGTGTGTGCAGGTACAACATGCTGATAAACCATTCCATGAATATCAAAGAATGAGATGACCATAACTTTACCAGCACTTTTGCTTTCTTGGGGGGTTGGTGATGAAGGAGATTTCCAAACAGAGCTTTGCTGTTTGTTCTCAGGATCAAAATGATGTAGCCAAGTTTCATCAGGAGTGATTACCTTTGAAAGAACCTCCGTATCTTCCTCTAACATCAACTTTAACTGCTTGTAGACCTGCATGCGAATGTCCTTTTGGCCGGGAATCAACAGTCTTGCAACTCATCGCGCACAAACAGGTCTCATGTGTAATGTTTCTGTCACCAACGTGTGGGTGGCACCCCATGAAATGTTCAGTACTTCAGAAAGTGATCCTAAGGCAATTCGTCGATCCTCTCTCACAATGGTAGCAGCAGTGTCAATATTTCGATGTTTCCTGTCGTAAGAGCAGTAACTGGAGCACCGGGTTCACATTCCCTTGAAATTGATTGTCTCTCTTCCTTAAACATTTTGAACCACCTTCGAGCTCTGCTGTAGGGAAGAACAGACTCTCCATAGGCCTCCTGTAACATTGTATAGGCATTAACAGAAGATTTGTTGAGACGGAAGCAGAATTTCAAAGCCGCATATTGTTTCTCGCGTGTTACCTCCATTGCAGCGATAGGTGATACTGAACATGTCTGAACTTGCCTGTTTCTCACAGGCGGGAACCAGGAGTACCAACAATGAAGATAGTATGGCGTTTTTGTTTCAGATTAAGCTAACTGAATGTAATGAGATTGAATTTTAGTGCGAAAGATTATGACCGTAAAAATTATGATTATTCTTTATTGAACAGCCCTCGTATTATAGGATTACAGCTAATGCCTATTTGAAAATTAGTACACAAATATACATTTACCACAAGCTTTTTGTCTGTGAAGAACGCCAACAATTAAAAAACACCGCTGTTTAAAGTGAAACTAACAACAGAGTATCTGGATTTCCTAACAATTAGCAGCATGGACCGTCTACCGTAACGCACAGCGCTGACCTTGCATATTTTCTTTGTTTTTGTTTGAACTTCAAACCGGTAGTGAAATAGCACCAGATATAGAAAGAGGACTGAAGCTCAGCAGTTTAGATCAAGCTGCTAGGGTGATATTTTTATCCGCAGTTTCTCTGTAGGCGTAGGGGAATGTCAGGTGTACGCAATGCCCCTAATCCAGAGATAATTAAGCGTGGATGTTATCCATACTTGGTAATTACCCGCGTCATCATCCTGGAGATAAATAATCGATAATAGCGTAAACTAATAAAAGGATGCAACGTCCAATTTATTAAGAGACTCTAGCTTTGAGCTTGTTTATAAACGGTGCAAGCTTCACTTTCGAAACTTTTTCCCACAAGGGATAGCAAAAATGCTGTGGAAATTTTCGTTTAATACTTACTGTGTAACACTATCTTTATTGATAATCCAACCTATTTACAAGAACGGCTTGAAAACAGGCCAAATAATTATAGAGAAATATCGTTGCTGGACGTGACATATCATTTTTGTCTTCTAAAATCATTCTAACTGGAGCAGAAGAACACTTGGACCTACAACTTGGAATATACCAGGAAAAGGTATACTTGGGGTTTCCGAAAGGGTAGATCGTGTACTGAACAAATCTCAAAAATACTATCACATGTCAAAAATGAATAGCTAAGACATGCGTAATTTCCCTTCTACACTGGGGTGTGTAGACTAAAGTATGGAAAGATAGAGTTAGACTGAATGCCATAGCCGGGATTTGAACCACGAATCTTCTGGTTGCCGTCCAGCCGCTCTAAAAATTGAGCTACTATGGCCAACCTGCCGACATGACTCCAACTGACTCGTGTTTTTCGCGGTAAACCACTAGAAGTTCTCATAAACACATGAGACAACTACCTTAATGACGACTTACTATGCTGTAAGTACTTTAAGGCCCGGGCTTTATAGTTCAGACCACTATTAGGTACAACTGACTCGTGTTTCTCCCGGTAAGCCACTAGGAGTTCTCATAAACACATGAGACAACTACCTTAATGACGACTTACTATGCTGTAAGTACTTTAAGGCCCGGGCTTTATAGTTCGGATCACTATTAGGTACAACTGACTCGTGTTTTTCCCGGTAAACCACTAGGAGTTCTCATAAACACATGAGACAACTACCTTAATGACGACTTACTATGCTGTAAGTACTTTAAGGCTCGGGCTTTATAGTTCGGACCACTATTAGGTACAACTGACTCGTGTTTTTCACGGTAAACCACTAGGAGTTCTCATAAACACATGAGACAACTACCTTAATGACGACTTACTATGCTGTAAGTACTCTAAGGCCCGGGCTTTATAGTTAACCACTATTAGGTACAACTGACTCGTGTTTTTCCCGGTAAACCACTAGGAGTTCTCATAAACACATGAGGCAACTACCTTAATGACGACTTGCTATGCTGTAAGTACTTTAAGGCCCGGGCTTTATAGTTCGGACTACTATTAGGTACAACTGACTCGTGTTTTTCCCGGTAAACCACTTAGAGTTCTCATAAACACATGAGACAACTACCTTAATGGCGACTTGCTATGCTGTAAGTACTTTAAGGCCCGGGCTTTATAGTTCGGACCACTATTAGGTACAACTGACTCGTGTTTTTCCCGGTAAATCACTTAGGAGTTCTCATAAACACATGAGACAACTACCTTAATGACGACTTACTATACTGTAAGTACTTTAAGTCCCGGGATTTATAGTTCGGACCACTATTTGGTACACTTAATAGAAATTAATTGTCCTTTAACACTGGCCGTGTGTAGGTTAAAGTACGGAAAGATAGAAATTTTCCATTAATTGACCTAATGGTGTTTAACTATAAACGCCCGGGCCTTAAAGTACTTACAGCATAGTAAGTCGTCATTAAGGTAGTTGTCTCATGCGTTTATGATAACTCCTAGTGGTTTACCGGGAAAAACACGTGTCAGTTGTACCTAATAGTGGTCCGAACTATAAAGCCCGGGCCTTAAAGTACTTACAGCATAGTAAGTCGTCATTAAGGTAGTTGTCTCATGTATTTATGAGAACTCCTAGTGGTTTACCGGGAAAAACACGAGTCAGTTCTACCTAATAGTGGTCCGAACTATAAAGCCCGGGCCTTAAAGTACTTACAGCATAATAAGTCGTCATTAAGGTAGTTGTCTCATGTGTTTATGAGAACTCCTAGTAGTTTATAGGGAGAAACACGAGTCAGTTGGAGAATTTAATGTCATATCGGAACGTTGGCCATAGTAGTTCAATGGTTAGAGTGGCTGTATGGCAACCAGAAGATCCGTGGTTCAAATCCCGGCTATGGCATTGAATGTTTCGGTCTGACTCTATCTTTCCATACGTAATTTCGTTCATCGGCTTTAAAAAAGACATATGAATCAATTGATAGAGAATCCCTTTTATCAATCATGGATGAATTTGGTTTGGACAAGAGAACAAATAATATCATAAGAGCAACTATCACAAATCCTTTTTGGGAAATTAAAACTTTGGATGACGTATCAAATCCATTTGAAATAATAATGGGTGTACGACAAGGGGGATGGTCTCTCAATGTTGTTTAACTGTTCGCTTGAGAATGTAGTCAGAGAGTGGAACAAATGTATAATAATTGGCATAAGACTGGAGTGCAAAACGAGATATTTTTTATGTTTTTGCGGATGATATGACTTTGTTTGTCGAATCAATGGAGGAAGCAAGGGAGCAAATTTTTGAACTAGAGGAAGAAGCAGGTAAAATAAATCTTCACATCTCTTTAGAAAAAACCAAAATCATGACAAACTGCAAGCA
The DNA here is from genome assembly GCA_030765055.1 of Mantis religiosa. Lineage (NCBI taxonomy): Eukaryota > Metazoa > Arthropoda > Insecta > Mantodea > Mantidae > Mantis > Mantis religiosa. The sequence goes on from CM060949.1 coordinate 2,537,652, forward strand.
CCCACCTAAATGTATCTAAGTCTGTGATCAAACAATTGAAATAATAAGTGTTCAAATATCTTAGAGAATGGATTAGCTGGAATGCTAGCAAAAATAAAGCAATGTAATCCAGAAAAAATAAACTCGAACTAGCTTTCCAACTAACAAAAGAAGAAATCACTATCATGTGGATCCAAAATTAAGGGGAGACAGAAGTGCTGTTTTAGTCATTTTCGTGAAAAAAATAGAATTTTGATTTTTTGTTGCATAATACGAACCATAATTTAATTTACTTGTTTACAAAGTTTCATGCCCGTAGGGCAAACGGATCACCTGTTTTTGACGCCATTTTTAAAACGCCATGCTGTTTAAATGCCTCTCCATGCTTTAAATAGCACGCTCGCATGTTTCAATGCATAGAACTTAGGAACGATTTGATTTTAAAATAGCATTAAGCCACCATAGAATATTTTAACAAGCTTTCAGATGAATACCCTAGAGTTCAGTGATCTTTCCGGATGTGTTTAGTTGTTTCCTTGATAAACGTCGTGTGTAATGGTACGAAATGTTCGTTTATGTTTTCTTTTGTTGTTCCTGTGTTTCAGAAGTGATACTTGACGTTTAAAAATCTTATTTTTAGGTTTTCTTCTCTTTGATTTATATGTATTATACTCAAGTGTCCATTTGTGTCTAAAATTACACCGTAAGTCATTATACAAGTATATTTCAGTAAACCTAGATAGAAAAATTATGTATTGTGAAATTAAAGAGGTTATATCGTACTGCATTATTTTACTGTTTTAGAATGCCAAAGATAAAGGGTAGTAGTGCCGATTTGTGAAAATTAACGAATAAGAGCAGAAAGGAGGAAACAGATACATCAGTTTTTTTATACCGGGTGTCCATAAATGAATATCGGGGTTTTAACGCTTTATAACATTAATTTTATTAAACTTACAGTAATGAAATATATGTCACATGAAAGAGCAACTCAAACAGTTTTATTCGTTGGCACCAGTGCGCATGTGCGTGAAATGTTTACGCCGCGATCCGCTAGAAAGCGGTAGTAGCAAAGATGGCGACTAGTGAGCAGAAAGCGTTTTGTGTTTTGCAGTTTGCAAAGACCGAATCTGTAGTTACTGTGCAACGTGCGTTCCGCATTAAGTTCGGGTGTGATCCTCCAAGTGACAATAACATCCGTAGATGGTTTCATCAGTTTGAAGATACAGGCTGCCTTTGTAAACGGAAGAGCACGGGACGACCAAGAGTTAGCGAAGAGGATGTTGAGCGAGTGAGAGAGTCGTTCACTCGTAGCCCAAAGAAATCAGTTCGGAAGGCTGGTCGTGAATTAGAAATTGCTAAGTCGACTGTTTGGAAAGTTTTAAGGAAACGATTGCAACTACGTCCTTATCGTTTACAGTTGTTACAGGCTCTAAAGCCTGCAGACCATGGTTTACGTGCCAACTTCGCTAACGTAATGCTGTTTAATGACGATGAAGATTTTCTAGATCATGTTGTTTTCAGTGATGAATCGACCTTTCACCTCAGTGGACATGTTAACACTCATAATGCGCGGATATGGGGCTCAAAAAATCCTCATGAGGTCGTACAAGTGCAACGAGACTCCCCTAAAATCAATGTTTTTTGTGCTGTATCCCGGCGGAAAGTTTACGGACCTTTCTTTTTTGGTGAAGCTACTGTAACTGGTACTTCCTACCTTGATACACTAGAGCAATGGCTCTTCCCTCAGTTGGAACAATATGAACCAGAGAATTTCATTTTCCAGCAAGATGGCGCGCCACCTCACTGGCACAACGCAGTACGCGAATGGTTGAACGTAACTTTACCCGACCGCTGGATTGGCCGCAAGGGACCCAATGACAGAGCTTGCTATGCGTGGCCTCCACGTTCACCCGACCTAACGCCATGCGATTTCTACCTTTGGGGTTTCATCAAGGATCGTGTGTATGTACCTCCATTACCAGCTGACCTCCATGAATTACAAAACAGGATTGAAGCAGCTGTTGCAACAATTACTGAAGACACACTGCTCAACGTCTGGGAAGAACTCAGCTATAGACTTGATGTGTGCCGTGTGACAAATGGTGCTCACATAGAACACTTGTAAGCTCGTATATAAAACTGTTTGAGTTGCTCTTTCATGTGACATATATTTCATTACTGTAAGTTTAATAAAATTAATGTTATAAAGCGTTAAAACCCCGATATTCATTTATGGACACCCTGTATTTAGACAGCTGCCATTTTTTACTGTCTTTTTTTTTTTTTTTTTTTTTTTTTTTTTTTTTTTACTTAACATTTTGTATAAGTGTTTTAAGTAATCATTTTAAATATCTCTAAGGAAAGAAAGACCATTGAAAAAGTCATCCTAAGATTTTTTATTTTTTCATTGTTTTATTTTTTATTTTTATATGTACTTTTTAATTTTTATTATTATCATTATTTTTTGTTATAAGTTTCTTTAAAGACGGGAACGGGTACAAGGTAAGTCGTTTAAAAGACATTGTTTTATTGGCTTGTACTGTGAGACAAATGTAGGGTTCTATTGCTTAACTGGGTATTAGATCTTCATTTGTTCCAAGTAATAAATGTATGGCTCCAGAAAACGCAGTGTTTTCTCTCGTATATAGGTCCATCTCTGCTCCCTGAAGTATATACGTAAGTGCTTTCCTAACACAGGGTCTCCTCGCCGTACTTTCAGCAGCAAATGTAGTGTACCAGCAACCAACCACACTGACAAATTATGAAATTTCGTGTCTTTGAAGCGAAACTCCAGTTGTACCAGCTGTGGTGCCGAACGTAAGTATTCTTCTGGAGGACGTTTATGTAATGTGTCTTGGATGGAGGTCCAAATCATGTCAGCCCGCTGACAGTTGTACAAGCGATGCTCAAGTGTATCATCTTCCACACATACGCCACAGATCTTCGAATTCACTCTCACGTGACGCCACATCTTTTCTACAGTTGGAACCGTTTCATTAACAACTTCATAAACAGTTTCTCTCCAGATCGACGGAAGGTTAGAGTTGGTTGCATTGGTCCAAACGCATTTCCAGTCACGACTGTATTTTGTTTCCACATTAGGTCGCTGAATACCTGGCTTCGTCAAGTGACGATAGAGGTTCTTAGTAGTCAGAAACTTCTCCAGTCGCTCCCAAGAATTTCCAAGAGCACGAAGCTTGGCGGCCAAACGGTGAAATTCCCTTGTCGGTCTCTCCACGGTATGTAACTGGTCATACCAAAACTTCTTGTCAATCGGAGACTCACTGCCAAGTAACGAGGACAATCCTGTCCTTCCCAACAGCGCCATACACTTGTTGTCAACATCCACTAGACCACAACCACCTTTCTTTAGAGAAAGACGCAATTGCGGGCGAGCAACTCGATATGCTTTCCCCGTCCACAGGAAGTATCCAAGCAGTGTCTCAAAACGTTTGGCGAACTGCCTAGGGAGCGGCAAAATCTGCGCCACATACCACAGTTTACCGTAGGCATAAGTATAAATGTACCAGACGCGTTCCAACAACGTTAGACTTCAAGAATGATCTTCATGTAAGTTAAAACGTAGCGTGTCGAGCCTCTGGGTTCAATTAAGAGAAATCATTTCTGTTAGGTTAGAAGTAAATATAACCCCTAGTATAGTGGTCTGTGGAACCACCTTCATATGCAGTAATGTTGGTGGATCAGTTAAAGTAAATCAGGAAGTAAACGAAAACCATAAGCGATTCTAAATTGGAGATGTAGAGAGATGTAGAGAGGAGGACGTAGGTGAGAACAAATATATTATTTTAGATTTTGGACAGTTGAAAGAACTGATAAAGGATTTACCATGCCCACATTGTTTTCACAAATATCTGAACCTGGAGATGCTTTACACCTCTGGGTTTGCTTCTTAATTAACGGTGGAATGTGCAAATAGACTACTATTTCAGTAAATACATCTAAAACCTAAGGCTCAAGAGGCTACTAGGAGGGAAGGAGATGTAAGTTACAGTGCTGGAGCTTGCTAATGTAAAGAAATTATATATTTTTCATGTAAACTGCATGAAAAGCTTTAAAGCCATTTTTCTCAAGATCAGATTTTACACAATAAACTTCAGAAGCTGTTCAGCAAACTGATATATTGGAATTTTGATATTTGTATAGTTTAATTTTTTAAAAATAATTACTGTGAGCAAGCACTGATTTTTGGAGCTTTTTTGCCTTGACGCATAAAATATATTTTTTAAAAAAATAGCTATGCAAAATTTCAGAAATCCGATCCTCTAATTTGTTATCAATGTATTCAGGAATTTAATTGTATCAGAATGAGATTTATTGTGCAATATCTGACAAAGAAGATAGATTTTGATTTTACGTAACACAATTTTATAAATTAATTCATATATCAAGAATGCAATTATATATTTGAATGAAAACTGGTACACGCACTTCTTTAGTTGCATCAGTAATTTTTAGTAATTTAGTTATTTATTTCCTTTTACATCAACAAATGGAAATACAAAATCAAAATTACAATTATAAAATCCATACTGAAATATGCCATATATTCCTAAATCCTGAAAATCCTATCATGATATCATGTTGCCCACCATTGAATAGTAATTCAGTCCCCATACACCTAACCCTAGGTTTTTGTGTATTGGAGGCCCTCTGCTCCTTTTTACACTTTCTGCCATTTCACCTATCTCATTCTACATTTTTCTCTTAATTGTTCTTAGCCATCTCTCTTTAACTTTCCCTAAATAATTCCCTATATTTCTCCTGTTCTTTTCTCCTTTTACGGACAACATTTTTCTAATTACTACTTCACCCCCCAAACTGTCCCATTTACGTAGCCAAACCTGCTCTCCCCATATCTTTATTTGACTACAATATAATATACAATGGAAATCTGCATTCTCTTCTCCACAAAATGGACACTTATCTTGCTCCCTCTCTTGAACTATACCTTTCAAGTTTCTCACTCCTGTTCTCGTCCAAGCAAAACCTTATCGCCGTAACTTACTACATATATCTATATATCCTTCCCTCCCCCAGGTTGTTTTTATTTCTCTATATAATCTCAGTGAGCTTTTGTCACTTGTATTGGCAAAAATGTCTTGTCTGTCAATATCTTCTAATCTTAGCTTAACTTCTTTCCTCTATACCCATACTCTGCATTTATCCAAGAATGACCCATACCTATCTGCTTCAACAAGTCATATATTTTATGTGCCCAAGACCCACCCCAGTTACTTCTCTTTTGAATATGAAAACATTCTTTAATTATATTGCCATTTTCCAAGTTAGTGATTCTGTATAAATATTTCATTGCCCTTGACAAGATTTTAAATTTAGTAGAATGCCTGCCTAGTTCTAATTGTGCTGCCCCATTAGGTGATGCTATTGGTAATCCCAATATGTATTTACAAAAGGATCTTTGCACTCTATCAGTCTCTCACCAAGCCTCATCTATTCCCCAAACCTCTGATCCATGTAGCATTCTATTTTCTACTACTGCTGTATAAATCCTCAGCAACCATTTCACATTTATATCTGACAGTTTACTGTAGCATGATCCTATCACCCTCATGGCCATCTTACCTTTTGCCACAGACATCTTTTTTTGTTCTTTCCAGCTGCCATCTGAACTCAACCTTGTACCCAAATAATCAAATCACCTTACTACCTCTATTTCTTTTCTATTAACCTCCCATTTCTCATCCCTACGCAACCTGTATCCTTTTTTGAAGACCATAATCTTGGGTTTGTTTTCATTCACTTTCAAACCTCATTTATTGCAATAAGAATTGGCTGCCTCGATTGCTCTTCTCAGCCCTCCACTTGATATGGACCCAACTAACACTTCTTTAGTTACTACTAATATCTGTACAAAAAATTGGGGCTCTAGCTTTTGTAGTTCAGAAAATCACGTTTTGCACTTCGGTCCCCCCTTAAACATTATAAAACAGTGATTAAACCAGGAGCACTGTACACATTACAAACACTCAGCATGAATTTCAAGAGCCAATCATATAATAACAATAGCGATTCAGATGCGATTGAGAGGTTTGAAATCTAACAATACAATTTTAGAAACTTTGTGGGGAGTCAAAGTATGCGGGATTTAAGTACATTAACTGTTTTCATATTTAGCATTTACCAATTCCGCTGTTATAAACTTGTTAACCATACTGATTACACATAAAATTGAAGATAGTTACAGTGGAGTAATAAATATTACAGAAATAAAATATTTGCTAAATACACTGGGGAACAAAAAAAGATTATTTTGATATAACCGAAACAAAATAGGCAAATTCTTATGTAAACTGATCTGCTGATTCCAAAAATGCCCCTCAAAATGCTGTATCACGAAACGTTTTTTAGGTATTCGTTATTGTTTATGAAAACTTACAGAAATGTGATGTGATAACTCATATTTCATTAATTGAAAATAATAGGTATTTTATTGCCAAATAACATTGAAAATAATAATAATAAGTATTATTAAAACGAATAAACACGAGATAATGATGAAAACCAATACCTGAATTATCTCAGAGGTGCTTCACTGTTGATATTTTTTGTATTGACTCTCCCGTTTGAGGAACCAACAATAGTCTCCGAACATGGCTGCTCCCAGCGATACCCTGGTAACGTCTTTCCATCTCAGAAATGTCCTGGTGAAAACGTTCACCTTGCTCATCACTTACTACAGCTCCTAGGTTTGTAGGGAAACTATCAAGGTGAGAGTGCAAAAAGTGGATTTTAAGTGATATATGGCAACCCATTTCTTTGTACCTCCTTAATAGTTCTGAGACTAAAGTTTCATAATTTTCTTCTTTGTTATTGCCCAGGAAGCCTTCCACCACTGATTTAAATGATTTCCATACTGCCAGTTCAACACGTTTAAGCTTTGATTCAAGAACACTGTCTTTAAGAAGTAGTCTTATTTGAGGACCGACAAATATACCTTCCTTCAATTTAGATTCACTTATTTTGGGAAAGATACTTCTTAAATACTCAAATGCACTTCCACTTTGGCCAAACCTTTAACAAAATTCTTCATTAACCCGAGCTTTATGTGAAGTGGAGGGAGAAGAACTTCGTTTGGGTCTACTGGAGGCACATACTTAACATTGCTTGCTCCAGGAGTATAGTCTTCCCTTTTCCCCCACTCATTCACTATAAAATGCTTGTCAGTTACCCTATTGTCCTCTAAGCACAAAAAAACAGCAATATTTGTGAAACCTCCCTGCAGCCCCGTTAGCAATGCAACTACCTTGAGGTCACTACAAATTTCCCAGCCATGGTTTTGATAACTAATAGCATCTAAAATAATGGACATGGAATCGTATGTCTCCTTCATTCCTAGGACATGAAATAAAGGTATTGAAGGTAGTAAATTGCCATTATGAAGCAACACTGCATTTAAGCTGTATTTAGAAGAGTCGATGGCTATTATTTTAAATTAAGTCAATATTAGTTGGTATCATACCTCATTTCTGTAATTTTATATAAAAAATAAGAATATCTCAAAAACGTTACGTGATACAGCATTTTCAGAGGCATTTTTGGAATCAGCGAGTCATTTTGCATAAGGATTAGCCTATTTTGTTTCGGGTACAAAAAACGTGTTCCCTAGTGTTACCATCCACTTATCTTAAGAAGTTGACGTTAAAACTTCTTTCTTCTTTTTCAAATCAATTTCGAAGGCATTTGCCATTCATCCTCAGTGAAAACAAACTCCGTTGTTAAGGAAATCTCGGTTACCATGTTTTCTCTTTGCTATGTCACGTTCCCAGCACCACCAACATCCGAAGACAAAACAAACCTAAAACCAGAATCAATTGCCGGTATGTCAAAATGCATTAAGCAATGCTCTTTTTTTAAATATTTTTCCCACATTATCAAATTTATGGGAAAATTTAGTTGTTTTAATAATTTAACTTCGGGATTTATTTCATGGTTAAATGACCAAAAATGAACTGCTACGGCTGATTTATCTGTTTGTTTATATTTAACGTTACGAAAATGTTATTTCTTTCTGGTTTCTAAACTACGTTTCGTCTTAACAATATAAACCTGATCACAGTCTAAACAATTAAATTGATAAATACCAGATTTTTTATTATTAGGAAATTTTACTTTTTTAGAAAATTGTAATACATTTTTAATACTATATTTATTTTGAGGAACTCAAGTTACATCAAATTCTTTAAACAATTTTTGAAAATGTTTATTAACCTAAGGATGGTAAGAAATTTTTTAAATTTATAATCACATTTTATTTTTTAAGAGTAGAAATATCATTAACGGTTTTTTTTATATTGTCACCCAAACGTCGGAACTCTCTATAGAACCGGGCGGCAGTAGGGTCAGAGGGGAAGGAAAATAGGCCACGCCTACCCATTTGTTTCGTGTCACTAACTGAAGGGATGATTAGGTAAACGGCGCGAGACCTGTACCGTCTCTTTCCCCTCCCACCAGACGTTTCGAAACCTCGAGATAATTTTGCGCGCCGCGAAGTTTCCGGAAACGGCGATCTTTCCTATATAAGGCCTGCAGTTGGCTCTTACATGGCTGACATACCCACGCACCACAATACCCACACCTGTCAATACGCGGACGATCTTATGATCTTCGAAGTCAACAGAAACCCAAGGTATAGCTTTCGGCAGATCCAAACCCAGCTCTGGGCCATTGGCGAATGGAGCGCAAAATGGCGAATGACAATTAACCCGAAGAAGAGCTCTGCGATTCTCCTGGCGAAAACCAGAGCCAATCGGTTGCAGCAGAACTTCGTTTTACGGAGTCGTGGAATCCCATGGGTTCAAACGGCGAAGTATCTCGGAGTGACGCTGGACCGCAAATTAACTTACGCTCCGCACGTCAAAGGCAAGGTCCAGCTTGGGCACGTCACGCTCAGGAACCTATATCCAATATTCCGTTCAACCATGCCCCTCCGTCTAAAACTCCAGCTGTATCGGGCGGTCATTGCGCCCATGATCTTGTACGGCTGTGAGATCTGGGGAACAGTGGCGAATACCGCTTTCGTCAGACTCCAGACGCTGCAGAACAGGGCGCTACGGGTCATCTACGATACTGACTGGAGAATTCCCGCCCATATCGTTCATGAACATTCAAACATCCCGTACATTGTCGACGTCATTCGAGAGAGGGCTCGTTCAATGTACGACAAAATTCAAACCCATAGCAACCCTTTGGTGAACTCACTGGGCAGGTATGACCACAGGGAGCAAAGACGCTTGCCATCATACAAACTTCCTAGAGACGTCTTGGGGCCCCTTGGTTAACCCAAGGGAAACCCCAAACATATCCAAACTCACATAACGCCTGATGACTCAAGCGTCAGGCCACCCGTACTCAAAACGGGGAAAAAGCTCTAAAACAGACCCTCCCCCAACGGGAGAAAGTAACAAACCCGCCTAGCTGTTGCCTTCAGAGAACACTCAAGGGCAACCAGTTAACACCAAATTTTTCTCACAAGCAAACAAACAAAAACCTACCGCCAGCAGAACAAAAACTCAACCAATCTTGACTCACTTCGCAGGTTAAGCCGCAAAGCGGCTAGGTATTGCGGCAGAAGACACCCGGACGGGGAAAAACAAAAATTGCCACGCCCGACCAGGACTACCTCTGGACCTCTGGAGTCTGTTCAGTTCTTGGCGAGTAGCCGTGAGGAGCACCGCGTGAGTTAACGGACCGGAAGACTGTAAACGTGCATCAGAGGAGTTGTACGTAACTGTGAGCGTGCAGGGGACCTGTGGCAGACGAACTGGTGAATTGTAATTGTGTGCATTACGTAATTCTGTGTAATCGGCAAGTGTTCCGACTGTAATTCGGTGGAAATAAAGAACATTTTTGAGTGGTGCAATGGACCTTTAATTTCACGAACCCACAGTCACAATATTTAAATTTTTCAATCTTCTTTTGTATAATATCTTTATTAAAACCATTAATTAAAGCAGTTTTAGTTATATTGCTTATATTCTTTATTTAATAAAGGAGTTTGTTTTCACTGAGGATGAATGCGAAATGCCTTCGAAATCAATTTGGAAATGAAGAAAGAAGTTTTAACATCAACGTCTTAAGATAAGTTGATTATAATTAACAAATATTTTTATTTGCGTAGTTGTTAACCATACATTTGGAAGTATTTCTACTTGGAACGTTTTCCTAAAGTTGCATTTGTATCCATGATTAAATGTTTACGTAGTATTGTACTTAATATATTCTGAATTTTTGGTCTAGTGGCAAGACTGGACCAGCACTGTAGGAAGAATTCTAGAAAGAAACTCACGCACAATACAGATATTTGAAACAACTTTCGTTTTTCGTTTGTCAATGAACAAACTCTTGTCTTTACATCACAAAAGGAAGACAAAACGCGATCGTGGCCGAGTCACAGAAGCAGCGTTCGATATCTGGTTCTTTTGTGGAGACTCTTCTCTTCTTAAAAGGTTTTCGTGAGTCACCTTTATATATTGTTTTATTTTCTCATTACGGTATTCAGTTTAAAACTTTCTCTTAGTACTTTACTTTACTTCTGCCTAGTTATTTCTTTGATAGAGCACCACAATTAGCGGAAACGTCATCTCTGTGTATCCCTTTAATTTCAACATCCAGCATTGATATTTTTACAGCCTTATGTGCAATAAGTTCATATAAAATGAGGTCGATATAAATTAAAGAATGTCACAAAATGATCCAAAAACTTCAAAAACTATAGAAAAGAATTATATTACAGTGGATACCTGCGCATTGTGGAATTGCTGGAAATGAATCAGCTTATTTTCTTGCCAAAAAAGGTGCAAATTTAATTCAGAACAAAAGTAGAACCTTACCCTTTACATCCATAAAAAGATTAATCAAAAGAAAGTATAAAAAGACCAATCAATATCTAACAAAGCCAAAGTTAAAAATGGAACATTTTAATTAAAAATCAAGAAATTATTCAAAAAAATCCCACGGAAAGCTGCAGCAGCAAATTTTAGATTACTTAGAGAACATGATTATTTGGCAAAACACTTACACAGAATAGGAATTTATACAAGTCCAAATTGTCCCTTGTGCAACAAAGAAGAGGAAATAACTGAAGAACATCTTTTAACCTGTGAAGCCCTACCTGCCGGACCCACTACACAGAAATATTGGAGAGCAAGAGAGCTAATGGCTTCATTGCCAAAGCCTAGCATTTGACAACAAAGAAGAGGAAATGACTGAAGAACATCTTTTAACCTGTGAAGCCCAACCTGCCGGACCCACTACACAGAAATATTGGAGAGCAAGAGAGCTAATGGCTTCATTGCCAAAGCCTAGCATTTGACAACAAAGAAGAGGAAATAACTGAAGAACGTCTTCTAACCTGTGAAGCCCTACCTGCCGGACCCTCTACACAGAAATATTGGAGAGCAAGAGAGCTAATGGCTTCATTGCCAAAGCCTAGCATTTGACAACAAAGCAGAGGAAATGACTGAAGAACATCTTCTAACCTGTGAAGCCCTACCTGCCGGACCCACTACACAGAAATATTGGAGAGCAAGAGAGCTAATGGCTTCATTACAAAAGCCTAGCATTTTACAACAAAGACGAGGAAATGACTGAAAATCTTTTAACCTGTGAAGCCCTACCTGCCGGACCCACTACACAGAAATATTGGAGAGCAAGAGAGCTAATGGCTTCATTGTCAAAGCCTAGCATTTGACAACAAAGATGAGGAAATAACTGAAGAACATATTTTAACCTGTGAAGTCCTACCTACCGGACCCACTACACAGAAATATTGGAGAGCAAGAGAGTTAATAGCTTCATTGCCAAAGCCTAGCATTTGACAACAAAGAAGAGGAAAAGACTGAAGAACATATTTTAACCTGTGAAGTCCTACCTGCCGGACCCTCTACACAGAAATATTGGAGAGCAAGAGAGCTAATGGCTTCATTGCCAAAGCCTAGCATTTGAAAGCAAAGAAGAGGAAATTACTGAAGAACATCTTTTAACCATGTGAAGCCCTGCCTGCCGGACCCACTACACAGAAATATTGGAGAGCAAGAGATCTAATGGCTTCATTGCCAAAGCCTAGCATTTGACAACAAAGAAGAGGAAATGACTGAAGAACATTTTTTAACCTGTGAAGCCCTACCTGCCGGACCCACTACACAGAAATATTGGAGAGCAAGAGAGCTAATGGCTTCATTGCCAAAGCCTAGCATTTGACAACAAAGAAGAGCAAATGACTGAAGAACATCTTCAGCACTTAGAGCTTCACAGTTTAGAAGATGTTCTTCAGTAAATTCCTCTTCTTTGTTGTCAAATGCTAGGCTTCGGCAATGAAGCCATTAGCTCTCTTGCTCTCCAATATCTGTGTAGTGGGTCCGGCAGGTAGGACTTCACAGGTTAAAAGATGTTCTTCAGTCATTTCCTCTTCTTTGTTATCAAATGCTAGGCTTTGGCAATGATGCCATTAGCTCTCTTGCTCTCCAATATTTCTGTGTAGTGGGTCCGGCAGGTAGGACTTCACAGGTTAAAGATGTTCTTCAGTCATTTCCTCTTTTTTGTTGCACAGAGGACAATTTGGACTTGTATAAATTCCTATTCTGTGTAAGTGTTTGGCCAAATAATCATGTTCCGTAAGTAATCTAAAATTTGCTACTGCAGCTTTACTTGGGATTTCTGGAATAATTTCTGGATTTTTAATTATAATGTTCCATTTTTTTATCTTTGGCTTTGTTAAATATTGATTGTTTTTTTATATTTGTTTTTGATTAATCCTTTTATGGATGTAAAAGTTCTTTCTGTTCTGAATTAAATTTGCACCTTTTTGGCAAGAAAATCAGTTGATTCATTTCCAGCAGTTCCACAATGAGCAGGTATCCACTGTAATACAATTCTTATCTGTAGTGTTTGAAGTTGTTGGATCGTTTTGTGACATTCTTTAATTTGGATTGACCTCATTTTATATGAACTTATTGCATATAATGCTGCTTTAATATCAGAAAGTATGAGAGCATTTTTGAATTTATCTATTCTGTATAGAAGGTGCTGGAGTGAAATATGAATAGCCGTTACTTCTGCATCAAAATTTGTTGTGTGGTATCCTGCTGGTTGATAGAATGAGAACAGTGCACACTTAATTCCTGCTCCTGAGTTGTTGTCCAAGTTAGATCCATCTGTGTAGATATGTAACCATTCTTCAGGTGGGTATCTATTGTTCACAGTTTCTTATGTTAGTGCTTTTAGTACAGGTTTGGAAGTTTCAGATTTTGTAACTATTTGTTCTAAATCTAATTGAATACTAATTGGTTCAAAAGTCAGTGGGTTTTCTTTGATTAAAATGTTTTCTTTAGAATTAGGAAGATTCAGATATGTTTTTAATTCCATAGCTTCATGGAGTTCCATAATTCCATGCTGTGAATAAGAAAAAGCGATGTATTTACAGCTTTACATTTTTTCCTGTTAACAATTTTGCACCACGAATGATGTTCCAGCATTACTTGGCAAGCATTAAAGACATCAATTTCCCTTCGTAACGTTTTCCCAGGAATATTATGACTTGATTGAACCTCTCACCATGTTCGTCGGAAACATTTCTACAGCCCTCAGGAAAATAGTTTAGATGTGAATCTAGGAAATACATTTTTAATGAAAAGTTATATCCTAAATCCCTATATGCATCTATCATTCATGAAGCAATTGTTCATATTTGCCAGCTCTTTTTCTTCCGAGAAAGTTTTCGCTTACATTCTTAAGAGACCCAGGCATTTTTTTTTCAACGAGTGAAAGGCATTCTCCAAAGAAAGAGTCTTTTTGAAGTTCTCTAATTTGGGGGCCTACAAACACCTGTTCCTTTATTTTTACCAAAGAAAGTCGAGGGAACTATTTTGAGAGGTACATCGACCTTTACACAGAAAATTGAGCTAGTTACAGTGGAGTAATAAATATTATACAAATAAAAATATTTAGTAATTTTCTTCCACTTATTTTAAGACGTTGATGTTAATACTTCTATCTTCTTTATACGAGATTAATTTCGTGAACATTTGCCCACATCTTCAGTCAACACACTTCATTGTCAAGGATACCATGTATTTACGTATTACCAACATCTGAGGACGAAACAAACCTAAAAAAAGAATCAATTGCCGGTATGTCAAGATTCCTGCAAGAATAGATCATTTTTATTTTGAAGTTTCATGTATAGCTTAATTTCAGATTTGGTAGCTATAAAATTTAAATTAAACGCATAAATGTTGTTATAATCCACAGTCACCTAAATAATAATACATAAATACATAAATAGCATTACGTAGATACGTGAATGCGTGACAAAGATGGCAGCACTGTACAGTACATAGAACTTTAGTGGCAGGGATAAGATTTCGGACTGTTTTTGATACTTAAAATGGCGGCGTTTTTATTGCAAGAACAGCGTGTAATCATTTGTTTTCTCCATTTTCGTGGTGTGACACCTATTGAAATTCATCGCCAGTTGAGTGACGCATGTGGTGATGGTACCATTGATGTCTCTAATGTAAGTTCCTGGGTGCGACAGTTCAATGTAAGTAGAACATGCTGTGACAACAAACCAAGACATTTGCTAAACCTCCTTTAACATAAGTACATGAAGATGTCACCTTCACAATTAAGTGAACCTTAATTCTTTTTATCGAAACATTTTAGTAAATGCTTCCGAAATCCCTGAGGTAGAACAGAAAATGCGTGTATGAAATGGCTGGTGTGGTTCGTAGCTTGTAGCCTAGCAAACATTGGACGGGTATGTGGTGGTTTACTGCGCAACCGCCTTTAACTCTGAGGTATACTGTCTGTACATAGTGGGAAGCCTATGGCTATATGCCAGTCAGAAATGAGAAATACATTGTAGCAAAAAAGTCTTATCGTGTCCCAAGGGCTTCAAATCCATTAATCATGATTATCCGCCTAGCGATTGTTGATGTCACATGAACATACAGCAACCAATGAGTATCTGTCTGTTTAGGCATACACACGATGTTCGCAAAATTCTGTATCACTTTCCTGTGAAGCCAGAGAAGATCCAGAACAGTACAGAATGTTTAATAAATACTTTTACAAACCTCAGGTATTGCTTCCTCGCGCCAATACGATCAAAAGAGTTCATAGGAACATATGCCCAATAATCCTTGGTTTTTCCGTTATTCCTGTCACAATGACTCAAAACTTCATTTCTCTATACTCTCATAGAAGGCTTTGACATAATTTACTACATACGGTAGATGGCGAAGTGTTGCCATGGAGACCTGTTTACGTTTGTCATTTGTTATCACTCTGTCTTCAACTTTTCAATTGTGCCAAGAAAAGTAATTCCATTGTTTTTAGTAGAACTAAGGGCAAAATTATTGTTAACTATCACATGGGAGGGGTGCAAATTCCACAGGTGGACAGCTGCAAATACTTGGGAGTGTACCTGGCAAGTAATGCTGGATGGGACGAACAAGTAAATTCCACATCTAGGAATGCGTGGAAGGCATTACATTTCGCAATGAGAATATTGAAAAAGGGGAGCGCTAGGTCCAGGGAAATTGCCTACAAGGCCTTAGTGCGGCCGGTTATGGAATATGGAGTAGCATGCTGGGACCCCTATAGAGCTAACCAAATCGATCCATTAGAAAAAATACAGAAGAGGGCAATAAAACTCATAAAAAGAGGCAAGTATTTTGGGCCTATAAAAGGAGATGAGACTAAATGGGAGGAATTAAGAATTAGGCGTAAAAAACATAGGTTGGTAGCATTATTCAAAGCTAATGCTGGTGTAAAGGCATGGGTGGACGTTAGTGTAAGGTTAGATAATCCGGATTATTATGGACGAAACGATCATAGGTATAAAATTAAGGGTAGAAGATACAGAACCGACGTAGGAAAATTTTCTTTTGTTATTAGAACCATTGAAGAATGGAATGAATTGCCTGTAGCAGTCTTTCAGGGCTGTCCCCTCTCGCTGAAGAAACTTAGAAAAATCTAGATGGTTTATACTTTAACTTTTGAATTATAATGGTATATAATATGTAAATAGAGAAGTAATTAGATATGTTTTCAGTGACTAAAGTAAAATAATATCATGTTTGTATTGTTTACTGTGTTATTGTTGTAAATCTAGTATTTGTAATTTGATCTATATTCTTAACTCTGCCACCGGGTAGTACCCAATTGCAGTCAATAAATACATACATACATACATACATACATACATACATACATACATACATACATACATACATACATACATACATACATACATACATACATACATACATACATACATACATACATACATACATACATACATACATACATACATACATACATACATACATACATACATACATACATACATACATACATACATACATACATACATACATACATACATACATACATACATACATACATACATACATACATACATACATACATACATACATACATACATACATACATACATACATACATACATACATACATACATACATACATACATACATACATACATACATACATACATACATACATACATACATACATACATACATACATACATACATACATACATACATACATACATACATACATACATACATACATACATACATACATACATACATACATACATACATACATACATACATACATACATACATACATACATACATACATACATACATACATACATACATACATACATACATACATACATACATACACATGTAATGGGCTAAGTACAGGTGTTCTGTTCCACCATGGCTGGATATTCATTTCGTGAACAGGCAGACATGACTTTTATGTACTGTCGCGCAAATGGTAATGAACAAGAGACTGCACAGCTCTATCAGATGGAGTTTACAGACCGAAGACAACCGAGTCATACAACCTTTGTCGCTGTTTATCTTCGCCTTGCTGAGACAGCAACCGTTGCACCACGGAAGACCAAGAGTTGTTCGTACAACCGAACGCGAAGAACAAATGTTAAAGTGTATCGAAGACGATACAGGTATCAGTGCAAGACAATTAGCTGTGGCATCTGGTTCATGACACGCGAGAACATGGAGTCTACTGCACGAGCAGCTCCTGTATCCATTTCATATTGAACGTGTGCAGGGGATTTCGCCTGCCGATTATCCACTACGGGATAACTTTCGCCGATGGTTTGCAGCAAAAACAGCTAACCCATTGTCTCGTCAGTTTTGTTTACAGACGAGGCAACGTTTAACGCACACGTCCGAGGGTGAGTCCTTAAATAAGTAAGTTATGTGAAAACTTTGAATTTGGCGCAATTCCTCAAACCTTTTTCTCCAATCCCCTGCAGTAGTAACTTCCTAAGTCAACAGGTGGCAGCACTGCACCCTCTTGCAAAATAGCTGAAACCGACATTCGTATAAGACAGCGTTCTGTGATTGAATTTTTGACTGCGAAAGGTGAAACGCCAATTCGCATTCACGAAAGGCCAAACAATATTTATGGTGATGCAACGGTGGATGTCAGCATTCTTAAACGATGGGTTCGTCGCTGTAACGAAGCTGAAGGGCAAACACCATTGGCAGATGAAAAGCGAAGCGGCAGGCCGGTGACTGCAGTGACGCCATGCAACATACAGCGAGTCGATGACATCATTCGTGGTGATCGTCGGGTAGCAACAGGTGAATTGTGTCGCATTACCTCCGTCAGTAAAGGCAGTGTTATGACGATTATTCAACAACTGGGTTACTCAAAAGTTTTTTCACGTTGGGTACCAAGAAAGTTAACCGCCCACAACAAAGAAACAAGGAAAACAATAGCCTCCGAACACTTTCAGCGCTTCAATTTGGAGGGAGAGGAGTTTCTGGAAAAAATTGTTACTGAAGACGAAACGTGGGTACTTTTTTTTAACCTGAATCAAAGAGGCAATCAATGGAATGGCATCACACAACGTCACCGAAGAAAAAAGAACTCAAAACTCAGCTGTCTGCAGGGAAGGTTATGGCGACAGTGTTTTGGGATGCAGGGAGTGTGCTTATGATTGATTTTTTGGAGCATGGATACACAATAAATTCTGTCCAATACGTCAGAACTCTCAAAAAGCTGAAAGCACGCCTTCGCCAAGTTCGCCCAACAAAAACTGTGGCGGATGTTCTTCTTTTGTATGACAATGAAAGACCACACGGCAGCCGCTATACCACTGCAGAAATTGAGAAATTGGGATGACAAGTCTTACCTCATCCCCCATACAGCCCTGACCTGGCACTAAAGGACGGTCCACTAAGGGAAGCTCATCGTGGGATT
This sequence comes from Mantis religiosa, assembly GCA_030765055.1. NCBI lineage: Eukaryota > Metazoa > Arthropoda > Insecta > Mantodea > Mantidae > Mantis > Mantis religiosa. The sequence goes on from CM060949.1 coordinate 2,555,949, forward strand.
CATTTTGAAGATGAGGAGGCTGCGAAAACGTCCGTCCGTCAGAGGCTTAGAGAGCAAGACCGTGTGTTTTACCACACTGGAATAGATGCCATAGTTAAAAGGTGGACCAAAACTCTGGAAAAGGACGGAGATTATATTGAATAGTGACAAATGAATCATCAATGTTGTAGTTTTCAAACTATGCAAATTGGATTCAATTTTCTTGGCAATTAAATGAGAAAAAAGTAGGAGTCATTACTTTTTGACCCACTCTCGTATGTGCAGAACGTAATCTTCATGCTGTACTTCAGGCTAGAGTCAGCAACTGTTTAGTCTGAATGTGTGGACTGGCATTGTAAGTGACTGTCTGTTAGGTCTATACATTTTACCAGCACGTCTTAGTGGTGATGTCTACAGCGAGTTTATCCAACACACTCTTCCCGACCTACTTCACCAGATTTTGTCGCTCGGAATAAGAAAAACGCATAAGATTTATGTATTTTGGGGGGCTCCGGCACATTTTAGCTGCATTATTTACGAGGCACTAACTGGTATCTACCAGGACCGCTCGATAGTCAGAGAAGGATCAGTTCAATGTCCTGCACGTTCTCCCGAACTGTATCATTTGGATTTTTACCTCTGGGGGCATCTTAAATCATTGGTTTATGTAACTGCCATCCCGGATGCAGAAAGGCTGCATGGACGTGTCATGGAAGCCTGCGAAATCATTCACCACAACCTCGGAGTTTTTGGAACGGTGCGACATTTCAGGATTCTTGCATAGAAGCAAGAGGAGGACATTTCGAGCGTTTGTTATCAGTTTTTGTGTGTTATAATTGTACCATTATGTTGAACACCTCCTAGCGAGAAAACAAAGAATTATGGGGCGTATGTTCATATGAACTTTTCCCTTTCTGTTGGTGTGAGGAACCAATACCCGAAGTTAGTAAGGTATTTTTGAAACAGCCTGTATATTCACCTTGATGACGTCTTCCCGCGACATACGATACCTTTGATTCCTTCTCCAATATCTCCATCTTCAATGAACTGCTGCCGGCTGTATTGTGGTGAGCTATGAGATATATCTCCAGGTGTATGCGTGGGAGAGTGCGAGCGTAGTAATCATATAATTTCTCTTATAAATGTAATAGATTTGTTTGAAGTGAGTGACTGACTGTTTGAGAATATAGAGTTAAAAGTATTTCTGAATTCTAGCGGGAGAAACTGTAATTTTTGAAGCATTATGTTTACCAACTGCTCAGGTATCAACAAACTTACGGTTTTAAATAGCTGTGTCACAATTAGTAGTGCTCCCTTCCCTTAGGCTCAGAAATGAGGAGCTCCAAATTCTTCTTTCTCTTTGTGTTAAAAATGTGCTAAATAAAACACAAGCTTTAAGCGTTATGGTCTGCCCATGCAGCTGTAAGTCTATAGGACATGAAATAAGAGGATTTTAGAAACACACGCTCTTTGGGGAATTAATTGCTCTTTCACACTAGCTGTGTGTAGGACGTACTATGAAAGTGTAGCGCCAGACTGAAAAATTCAATGCCATAGCCGGGATTTGAACCATGGATCTTCTGGTCTCCGTCCAGCCGCTCTAACCATTGAGCTACTATGGCCAACGTGCCAAAATGACACACGGCCAGTGTGAAAGAACAATTAACTTCCATTAATTGCACCCAATAGTGGTTAACTATAAAGTCCGGGCCTTAAAGTACTTACAGCATAGTAAGTCGCCATTAAGGTAGTTGTCTCGGGTGTTTATGAGAACTGCTAGTGGTTTACCGGGAAAAACACGAGTCAGTTGTACCTAATAGTGGTCCGAATTATAAAGCCCGTGCCTTAAAGTACCTACAGCATAGTAAGTCGCCATTAAGGTAGTTGTCTCATGTGTTTATGAGAACTCCTAGTGGTTTACCGGGAAAAACACGAGTCAGTTGTACCTAATAGTGGTCCGAACTATAAAGCCCGGGCCTTAAAGTACTTACAGCATAGTAAGTCGTCATTAAGTTAGCTGTCTCATGTGTTTATGAGAACTCCTAGTGGTTTACCGGGAAAAACACGAGTCAGTTGTACCTAATAGTGGTCCGAACTATAAAGCCCGGGTCTTAAAGTACATACAGCATAGTAAATCGTCATTAAGGTAGTTGTCGCATGTTTTTATGAGAACTCCTATTGGCTTACCGGGAAAACCACGAGTCAGTTGGACAATTTAATGTGGTGTTGGCACGTTGGCCATAGTAGCTCAATGGTTTAGAGCGACTGGACGGAAACGAGAAGATTCGTGGTTCAAATCCGGGCTATGGCATTGAATTTTTCAGTCTGGCTCTACCCTTTCACACGCTCTTTTGTCATCCGACTGTACCATTATCAAAACAAGTTCATACATATACATTGCCAAATCTTAACCTTCTTTCATGCTATTCTGAATTCTGAATGTGTAAACTTATAATTAACAGAAACTTCAACAAATAGCTTTCATGTTTTTTGAATTCTTCGGTATGCATAATTGACTTTGTTGCAATGACCTATAAATTGTTTTCTGTATACTTACCAGATTAATGACTTCTCATCCTACAACGAAATATCCTTTTTGGGACTTTCAGATTGTACATTTATTTTGGCACATGGAAACTATTTGTATTACAGTAGTTATTAATAAAATAATTGATATCATTAATAGTTGCTGTATCAACTTCTACACTGATGATGATATTGAAAATGGGGGTGAAAGCCCTTGCGACTTCTCAAAACTGCGACATAAAAGATCTATTGTACATTACCCTACTGTTTAAGTCGCAGCTTATATTAAGGCTATTAAGAAAGCCTATAAGTTTTTGGGGTGTTTGTAAGGCAATCTGTCCTGGAGGTGATAAACCCGACTCCAGATGCCTTAATCTTTTCCTGTCAATGGCTTCACACTAACAAAGAATGTGTCTTACCGTTTCTTTTTCTTCTTTACAGAATCTGCAAATATTTATCCCAATCTTAGCGATGTTATGGAGATGATCCCTTAGAGGTCACTGTCCAGTTAGAAAGCCAATTATTAACCTTAACTCTTGTTTATTGAGAGCGAGGATCCCCTTGGATCTCTTTGCAGAGCGTTCAATGAACTCCTTTGCATGATCCTTGCTTTGGAACATTTTCCCAATAGCGATTGACTTTCTTGGGTCTATTCGCTATGAATGTGGCGCACCGTATATAGGACAAACCGGAAGGACCATCGCTACCAGAATAATCGAACATGAACGAAGCATTCGTTTAATGCAACCTGAGAAGTCTGGACTGGCAGAGCATTGTTTTGATAACGACCATAAAGCTAATTTTCGGTACACGACCATCTTGGCAATATACAACAGTTACTGGGAGTGGAGAATTAAGGAGTCTTTGGAGATTTCCTCTGAAAAGAGCAAGTTTAATCGTGATGCGGGATTTCAGATCAGCTACTCTCGGAAAAGGTCCTTAAAATAGAAATCCGTCGATTTAAGAAGCAAAGATCAACACAGCTTGACAATCAAGTTAAGTAGTTACGTTTCTTTGACACAATTTTCTATACTCACGCCATCTCCTGACCTGACATTTAATTTACTGTAAAGTCTTTTGTTCAGTAAGGCGAATTTTGATAGTGTTTTGTCTTTGTTTATATTGGTGTTAAGTCCAGTGTTTCATTTGTGGTTATATAATTTTATAAATATGATGGTAGGAGAGATGCACACTCCCGAAAAGTCGATATCTGATCGTCTTTTCACCTGGTTTGTTGCCCGTAAGGAAAGTCGCTAGGAAAGCTTCAGGTCTTATGAAGTAATTTGTCTATACTGTTATGCTTCAACTGCGTAGTTAAGTGGTTTACATTTTCCTTAAGTATTCACATCTCTTTCTAACGCTACTCTTACATCTATTTCCGTTCCCAATTAGTTATATTTTTTTAACTAAATTGATAAGATGGTCAAGTAGTTGGCAATATTCAGTGGAGTGACAGGGAAGGTTGCCTAAACAAATCGACAGTGAAAATCTTAACCATCAGGATGAATCTGCTGGAAACAATTACGTAATGCTACAGATGCAGTTGAAACTTAATGAGCTGGCAAAAGCTCTCTCGATCGCTGGACGTCTAATTCCTTACATCAGCACGGTTAATGTAATGCGTAATGCTGGAAGAGAAACCGTAAGGCTCATTCAAAATCCACGAGGCAAGAGAATGGATTATGTAGCCGTTGGCAGCCCACACTGTCTTACTGACTGCAACGCCCACACTTTTCAACTACTGACAGAAACAGAGCTTCGAATACGGGAATGACAGCTTGTGTCATGTTAAATGCACCTTTATGTAATTTTATCTTAATCCAAGTTACTATGTTCATAAATTTCATTTCCATGGAGGCCGGTAACAGTGGCGCACGTTCCTTTGCTATTTCTGTATAATTTAAAACTGGAATTAGTCCCCACTTAGATCAGTTTTTAAATGATGGCTTCAAGATCTCAATTGGTGTTGCTTGTGCTTACGTGTATGGAACCGAACCCTATATATTTGGATTCCACACTAGCGCTTCTATTTTTGCTGCAGAGCTTTATGCAATATACCGGACCATTTTACACGTACTTCGACGAAAGTTGGGGGACTGCGTAATCCTGAGTGATTCCCTCAGTGCACTTCAAAGCGTACGGCAGCTGTACAACTACCACCATATTGTGCAGCGTATCCAGGATGCCCTCCACGTTTTACACGCCTCCGGCGTTAGCGTGGTGTGTGCATGGGCCCCTGGTCACGTAGGCTTATGACAATAAATCGCGACCTAAGCACTGTATGAAGATCATTATTGGTTGGTATGTATGCGTGTACGTATATTTGTAATTACTCAGAACTGAACCGCAAATTTTTGACATGATGTGACAAAAGAATTACTTTGAATAAGCCAATTCGAGCGAGAGGAAACAATGAACTTCCTGCTGCTCTGGCAGAACGTGCCTGCTCAGTTTATATCTTTGTTTATGAATGGTTCGTAATCTCTATTTACTCTAGAGAGTTCAAAGTGTTTGGTGTGTATGCATGTACATATGTTTTTAATAACTCAGAACTGAAATTTAAACTACTGATATGACGTCATAAAAGAATTAAATTCGAGAAAGAGCAAACACTTCATTTCCTGTTAGCCTATGGAATGCTGTATGCTTATGTTTATGAATGAATGCTGGATAGGAAGTTTTTATTTACTCTGGAGAGTTAAGATCAATATCATTCAATTGTTCTTTTCACAACAGTAGAGCAAGAGTCATATAGTGCAATGGCTTCTTGCGTGGATTTAGTGGCGAGTCAAAAAGGCTTGCGAAGTCAGGCTCAAAGTATTATTTTTAAGGTGTACACGTTCTTCAAAAATGTTTTGGAAACAGAAGCTGAAAATGAGTTATTGCAAAGAGTACTTTCGTTTAAAAGCACGGAAAAGTATATCAGCTGGATCAACTTGCAATTGAAACGGGACAGGAGATAATACGCCTTCCACTTTATCTAGCACTGCCAATATAATCCAATTGAGTTGGTGTGGGCTCAAATGAAAAGGGGGGTTGCAAACAGAAATAATACTTTTAAACTGACGGACGTTTAACGACTTGTTCACGAAGAAATTGACCAGATAACACAACAGGAGACGAAAAATTGCGCCAGGCATGCAGAAATCCTTCGGCAGGAAGAGTGGTCCGCTATCGGCAGCAATAAACTTGGATCTGTAAAAGAACCTCTGTTTCCCTGGGTTACTTCCTGTCGTTCATCTCATCGCGAGGAGGTGAGTTTGGCTGGGTTATATATTGGGCACTGTATTTTTACTCATAGTTTTCTCTTTAGAAAGGGGTCTGCTCCACAGTGTCCGTTTTGTAACGAAGCGTTATCTGTCCGACACGTGCTGCTAGAGTGTTTTCACCTAGCAGACCTTAGAACGTCTCTGCAGCTGCCGGCCAGCTTTGCAAAAATGCTAGCGGATGATAATAAAGTAGTGGAAAGGGTTTTTAGATTCTTTTCTGGGTTAGATTTTAGAATAAAGCAAAGAGAATTTTTGCAGTTTAGATTTATATTTATTTTTAATTTGTTTTTGTATTTTGTTAAGTGTATATATATTTTTGTAAGTTTATTTATACAGTTTTAGAGACATTTATATCTGGCTTTTCTTGTGAATAATTCTTTAAGGGGCGCTGATAATGTCTGCATTTGAGCGCCCTTATACACATCATCAGCATCAGTAAATATTGCTGATGTTAAAATGAAATAATGAAGAACAGTAACAGAGAAGATTATGTTGTTTCGGGTTAGGTGGTGTTTATGTTGATATGGTCATAAATGTTTCTCTCTGAAAGCGTTGTAACTTTGAGGCAGTGGAATACCACAAAAGAATAAAGGCACAAAAACAATAGTCTCCCACATAATGTGTTTTCTGAAGAGAAATGTAAAGTACACAAAGCAACAACGTGCTGTTACAGAAAGCATAATTAAGAGGCACTCTAGAGACAACCTCTCTGCTTCTAGTTACAAACCACATTATGGTGATTGATGCGCTTTGCAGTTTATGATTAGTCTGGTTTTATACGAGACACATTAGTGCAGCTCCGACATTAGAACACTGCGGCAAGAGCAATCCAGAGAGTATTACATCTCTCAAACCAACATTTTGTCTAAAGAGCTTAGTATCAGAACTGTATGTGTTCAAAGAGTAAGCAAACTATGAAAATAGAAATACGTAATTAAGTCATATCATTACAGAGAAAAAGGATTTGTAAAATGATGGTGGTTTCCCATATAATTCTGGTGTACCTGTACATGATGATGATGATGATGATGATGATGATGATGATGATGATGATATATAAGGGCGCTCAACGACGGCGGTCATCAGCGCCCTTTAAAAAACTAGTCATGGCAAAAGCCAGATATAAAACTTTCTAAAATCTATACAAGTGTAACAAAACCTATTAAAAATACACGTACATAAAAAACATCAATCAAAACCTACTAAAAATTTCGTTCACTAAATCCTAAACTCTAAACTAGACAAGAATCTAAAAACCTTCTCCAGTGATCTCCACGCACGGCCTACACGTGGGTGGGCCTGTTGACCGTCTCCCTCAACCACGAAGAGGAGCCCACACGAGGGAGACTGTTGGCTCGGGACCCCGGGTGCGCCAAACTCGTACCTACCAAAGTAGGCCCCTGGAGGGTGTACCTGTACAGATGCTAGTTAAGCAGATAATAGAAAAAAGAAGAGAATTTAATCTGGAAACATATAGCTTTTATTGATTATGAAAAAGCGTTTGATCATGTATCGTACATAGGAAAAACTTGTGGGGAGGGTGGGTATGTGGTGTTTAAGGGCCCGTCGACAACAAGGTCATTTGGGCCCCACTTGTGGGGAATCACGACTCGAAGAGGCTACCCAAATAATCTCTAAAATCTATATATAAGGATACAACATTCAGCATACAGATTAGAAATTTATTTATTTTAATTAATTAGAGCCAACCGAAAAATTCAATGCCATGGCCGGGATTTGAACCACGGATCTACTGGTTTCCGTCCAGTTGCTCTACCCTTGAGCTACCATGGTCAACGTGCCTTCCTGATGAGTCAATTGGAGAATTTAATGTCAGGAAGGCACGTTGACGATGGTAGCTCAAGGGTAGAGCAACTGGACGGAAACCAGTAGATTCGTGGTTCAAATCCCGGCCATGACATTGAATTTTTCAGTTGGCTCTAATTAATAAAAAATCACCCATATATCGGAGTAATGTATTTAAAAGAATTAATTCTTTAAGGATTAATTCCTCAATATAAATTTACATTTATTTATTTATTATTTATTTATTTATTTATTTATTTATTTATTTATTTATTTATTTATTTATTTATTTATTTATTTATTTATTTATTTATTTATTTATTTATTTATTTATTTATTTATTTATTTATTTATTTATTTATTTATTTATTTATTTATTTATTTATTTATTTATTTATTTATTTATTTATTTATTTATTTATTTATTTATTTATTTATTTATTTATTTATTTATTTATTTATTTATTTATTTATTTATTTATTTATTTATTTATTTATTTATTTATTTATTTATTTATTTATTTATTTATTTATTTATTTATTTATTTATTTATTTATTTATTTATTTATTTATTTATTTATTTATTTATTTATTTATTTATTTATTTATTTATTTATTTATTTATTTATTTATTTATTTATTTATTTATTTATTTATTTATTTATTTATTTATTTATTTATTTATTTATTTATTTATTTATTTATTTATTTATTTATTTATTTATTTATTTATTTATTTATTTATTTATTTATTTATTTATTTATTTATTTATTTATTTATTTATTTATTTATTTATTTATCTATTTATCTATTTATCTATTTATCTATTTATCTATTTATCTATTTATCTATTTATCTATTTATCTATTTATCTATTTATCTATTTATCTATTTATCTATTTATCTATTTATCTATTTATCTATTTATCTATTTATCTATTTATCTATTTATCTATTTATCTATTTATCTATTTATCTATTTATCTATTTATCTATTTATCTATTTATCTATTTATCTATTTATCTATTTATCTATTTATCTATTTATCTATTTATCTATTTATCTATTTATCTATTTATCTATTTATCTATTTATCTATTTATCTATTTATCTATTTATCTATTTATCTATTTATCTATTTATCTATTTATCTATTTATCTATTTATCTATTTATCTATTTATCTATTTATCTATTTATCTATTTATCTATTTATCTATTTATCTATTTATCTATTTATCTATTTATTTATTTATTTATTTATTTATTTATTTATTTATTTATTTATTTATTTATTTATTTATTTATTTATTTATTTATTTATTTATTTATTTATTTATTTATTTATTTATTTATTTATTTATTTATTTATTTATTTATTTATTTATTTATTTATTTATTTATTTATTTATTTATTTATTTATTTATTTATTTATTTATTTATTTATTTATTTATTTATTTATTTATTTATTTATTTATTTATTTATTTATTTATTTATTTATTTATTTATTTATTTATTTATTTATTTATTTATTTATTTATTTATTTATTTATTTATTTATTTATTTATTTATTTATTTATTTATTTATTTATTTATTTATTTATTTATTTATTTATTTATTTATTTATTTATTTATTTATTTATTTATTTATTTATTTATTTATTTATTTATTTATTTATTTATTTATTTATTTATTTATTTATTTATTTATTTATTTATTTATTTATTTATTTATTTATTTATTTATTTATTGTTATCTGAAGGGGTTCCCAGAGCCATAGCTCATGCTAGGGAACAGTACAAAAATATATAAAATGATGGCAAACAGCCCTTAACAATACTTATATTACATTTTCACATTAAGAATGAATTACCGTACAAGAATAACATATATGAAACGTACAAAGATACAGACATTAACTATAACTCAAGAAATAATAGTAACAAAGAACTTAACAGAAAAATAGAAGCTACATATTCTATGGGACATTAATCCATATTAATTTTTAAACAGTTCAGCTTTCAAACCAGCTATAAATGTATAACACTTTATCAGCTATCAATATGTACCTTCAGTAAATTTTCAGCAACTTTCCTTTTAAAACCTTTTATGTTCCTGCAGCCTTTCAGTTCCAGTGGCAGCGCATTATATAAGTTGATAACGTGTGAGGTTAAGCTGTTCAGGCCATAAGTAGAAGTGTTCACTGTTGGTTTTGTTAAGTTTCCTTTATTTCTTGTATTATATATATATGCGAGGAGCTTTCAAATGTTAGATTGGACTTTAGAAGATTATTTTTTTATTCTGTAGAGATGTATTATCAAGGACAACTCTATGTTTACTTGTAAGTAAAATGTTAGTTACATGGTAGAGTGTTTTTGTGTTTTTTCTAAAGGGTGGATTGTAGATTATTTTCAAGGCACGATTTTGAAGTACTTCGAGGTCATGAATTAAATATTTAACAGAGTTACCCCATAAGATGTTTAAGTAATCCAAATGAGATTGAATTAAAGCATGGTAGATACTTCGTAAATGATTTACACTGAATCCTTTGAATTTCAGCCTGTGAATTATAGCTAACACAGGAAGAATCTTATTTTTTACATGCTTGATATGGTCCTTCCATGTGAGCGTACTGTCTAGAATCAAACCTAGATATGTGATTTTTGTTACTCTTTCAATCAATGGAATGTATAGTAAATGGATACATACTGGGACAGGAATTTGGGACTGTTCGTTGTTATATTTGTCTCCATCTTAATCAGCCACACGTTCGGGTGCAATTTAGTACGGGATTTCTATGTTTGAGATGGGATGCACGTTGACTTTTCGAAGATCCACGTCGAGAAGCCAGAAATAACAAATTCGTTGTATGGATAGAGTCAGCATGAAAAATTCAATGCCATGACCGGGATTTGAACCACGGATCTCCTGGTTTCCGTCCAGTTGCTTTTAACCTTTGAGCTACCATGGCCAACGCACCGTCCTGACATTAAATTCTCCAGTTGTCTCATATATTTCTCCGATAGACCAAGGTTAAGAGCGACTGGACGAAACCAGGAGAACCGTGGTTCAAATCCCGGTCATGGCATTGAATTTTTCATGTTGACTCTATTCAGCAAATACCTTAGCATATATACGGCTAGTATGGAGAAATGATTAATTTCCATCAATTAACTAAAATAATAAGAGTTAAATGATGAAGCCTGGGACTTAAATACTTACGTGAGTAAGTCGCCACAAGCGGTGTATCTCGGATGCGAGAGCCCCTAGTGGGAAATATATGAGTTTGTCTTCTGTCTTATTGATAATTTATATAGATGATCTGATTAGAGAGTGGATGTTTAAGATTAACAGAGGCATCCCTGCTTGCACTAAACCTTATTCTTAAGACGATGCTATTTGCAGATGACCAAATAATTATACTTAAAACAGAAGACGAGCTGCAAAGAGCAGTATATATTTTACAGAAGTTATAAAAGAATTATAATTTCAAAATTTCCACAAATAAAACAAAAACAATAGCGTTTCGAGGTAAAGATACTATTAGAACCAAAATAGTAATTGATGATATTATCTTAGAGCAAGTTACGGGTTTTAAATATTTGGAAACATATGTCAGAAGATATGGACGGAAAAAAAAATACCAAGAGATTGGGAATTTAATGTAATTGTTCCGATACTTAAGAAAGGCAACCAAAGTGATTGCTCAAACTATAGACCTATATGTCTCTCCCCAGTTGTATATAAAGTGTACACTAGAACCCTGGAACAGAAATTGAGGAAAATAGTAGAACAAGATTTAGAAGAAGAACAGGCTGCTTTCCGAATGGGTAGACAAATCCAAGACCAAATTTTCTCATTGAGAATGATAGTAGAGAAAGCTATAGATAGAGGAAAGGGTATTTATTTAGGATTCTTAGATATGAAAGCAGCATTTGATTCAATACCTAGGAAAGAAATTTGGAGAGCTCTAAAGAACAAAAAAGTACCTATGAATTTTGTTGAAGCAATACAATCAGTTTATCGAGAACCAAAAGGGATAATAAGATTAGATGGACAAGAATCAGAACCATTTCTGATGAATAGAGGAGTTAAACAAGGAGATAGTCTCAGCCCACTCTTATTTATTATCGGGATGGATGAAATATGGAAAATTTGCAAAAGAAGAACAGCAAGAACTATGATAGGATATAGAAATTTAAGACCAGTTTGGGCACAATCGTTGATATATGCTGATGACATCATATTAATAGCAAATAGTATTAATAATTTACAATTAGCGCTAAATGAATGGAAAGAAGAATTAACTTGAAAAGGTTTAAAATTATACATACCCAAAAGTAAAACTATGTATATAGAAAGGAAAGAAGAAGAAGTTAAAATTAAATGTAATGATGAAATCTTAGAACAGGTATACAGTTATGAATACTTGGGTACAATTATAAATAAGGATGGAAAAATAGAGCAGGAAATTTTAAACAGAATAAGAAAGGCCAATTCGGTCTACTATCAGATTAATAATACTATTGTGGGAAAAAAGGAAATAATAAAGGATACAAGAATTATAGTATTTAAAACAATAATACTACCAATTCTATTATATGGAGCAGAGACCTGGACTCTCCTACAGAAACAAGAAAGCAAAATAACAGCTATGGAAATGAGATATTTAAGACGAGCTGTGGGGAAGACAAGAAGAGATATGATTAGAAATGTAACAATAAGGGAAGAGTTGGGTACACACTCCGCTAAAGAAATATTGGAAAAAAGACAACTTAAATGGTATGGACATGTACTCCGCATGTCAGAAGAAAGAAAACCCAAAAAATATTTAGAAGCAAGACCAGAAGGTAAAAGAATTAGGGGAAGGCCACGCATGTTGTATCAGGAATACATTGAGAAGTTGGGGAAGGATAGAGGGAAAACCATGACAGAAATGAAGAGAATGATAATGGACCGAGAAAAGTGACTGTTGCTTCAGATAGTACTTCAACGTCGTCAAAGTACAAAAGAATTGATAAATTTTTATCTTCGATCAACGGTGTGTCGTTCCTCGCCATTTTAAGATACTCAAAAAGCAAATTAAAAAGTAAGTGATCACAGCTACATAGCTGGTAGCTACAGTACAACTGACGTAACCACAAATCTAACGGCAGGCGTTGCTGGAACTTGAGTTCCTGAACATAACTGGTCCAGAAACCGCTTTGGAGATCAACATTCCGCAACGCTGCCTGCATTTAATATGTCTGTTGAAGCAAGTAACATGAAATGTTGGTCCAAAGTTTCTTCTGTTCATAAGATCTTTGTTAACAACAATAGGTTTGGTATAGTAGCTTGGAATTGTAACTAAGTGATAGGATCAGTTCTCTTCTTCTATTGGGGGTAGTCTCGACTAGATAAAACACACCGACAATCACTGACGTTTTCAGGACAGATAACAATTTATGTTATTACTTTAAATGATATGGGAGCTAACAAGTCAAACTTACTTTATAATTAGCATTACCTAGTATTATAACATTTCCAAATTGCTTTATTTAGTGCTGCGTGATTTAATCGACTAACCGAAATAATTCTTTATTTTAGATTAAGGATTTCAAAATTTTAGTCGATTAATCGATTATTCGAGTCGATTAAAATTAATCAATTACAATAAATATTAATCAAAATTGTTTTAGCCAAATTTGGCCCTCTTTGCTTTGATGTATTGCTTACAGCATGGACAGCCTTTACAACGTGTCAAGCTTTCACTAGAGACATAATGTTCTTTGAACTTTCAGATAAAATAACTCCCGATAGCTAAAAGAAATCACTCTGTGCCCCGAGATAGTCTGAATAAGACTTCTGTTGTGAAATACGAGGGCTGTTCAAAAAAGAATGATAGTAATTTTTTATCTTCATAATTTTTCGCACTAAAATTCAGTCATATTATATTCTGTTAGCTTAATGAGAAAGAAAAATGCCATAGTGGTTTCATTGTTGGTACACCTGGTTCACACCTGTGAGAACCAGGCAAGTTCAGACATGTTCAGTATCGCCTACCACTGCAATGAAGGTAACATGCAGTTAAAGTTGATGTTAGAGGAAATGTGTGGAAATCTCCTTCATCACCAACCCCCCAAAAAATTAAAAGTGGTTGCTTCTGCTGGGAAAGTTATGGTCATCTCATTCTTTGATATTCATGGAGTGGTTTATCAGAATGTTGTACCTGCGCACACATCAGTAACTGGACAATACTACAGGGATGTCCTGAAAACATTCCTAGTCCATATCAGACGCAAAAGACCAAAGAAGGCGGGATACTGCAACACGATAATGCGCGGCCACATATTGCCAATGTTGTTGCTGAATATATTGCAAAAATTAACATGAAGTGCATCCGTCACCCTCACTATAGTCCGGATTTAGCCTCATGTGACCTTTTTCTATTCCCTAACTTGAAGAAACGCCTTCGTGGGAGGCATTATCCATCATCAGAAGCAGTGGTGAAGGCTGCGGAGGTGATTTTGAAGGATCTCTCAAAAATGTTTTCCAGCATGTCTTTGAAGACTGGCAGAAACGCTAGGACAAGTACATCGCATTCAGGGGAGACTATTTTGAAAAGGACCATCAAAATTATGAGTATGAGTAAATTTACGTTGACAAAAAATTGTGACCATTCGTTATTCAACTAACCTCATAGTTTATAATTAGCATTCCCAAGTATTATGACATTTCTAAATTGTTTTTATTTAGTGCTGCATGATTTAATTGATTAACCGAAACGATTAATCGATTAATTCTTTATTTTAAATTAAAGATTAAAAAATCTCAATCGATTAATCTAGTCGATGAAAATTAATCGATTACAATAAATATTAATCAAAACTCTATTAGCCAAATTTGGCCCTCTTTGCTTTGCTGTACTGCTTCCAGCATGAACAGCCTTTCCAATGCATCAAGCTTTCACTAGACACATGATGTTCTGTGACCTTTGAGATAATATAACTCCTGATGGCTAAAAGAAATCACTCTGAACCTCGAGGGAGTCTAAAGAACACTTAATGCATAATACGCATTACTACTTGACAAGCTGAAGGCAGAAATTGAGCACAATCAGCCACATTTGCAGAAAAAGAAAATCCTGTTTCATCAAGACAAAGCACCGTCTCTCACCTCAGCGGTTGCAATGGCGAAAATCCACGAATTACGGTTTGAACTTCTTGACTGAGCAGATCTAGCCCCAAGTGACTTCTTTTTGTTCCCTCATCTGAAAATTGCGCTCGGAGGACAGAGATTTTCGTCAAATGAAGAGGCAATCACTTTCGTGAATAATTATTTTGCAGAGAAAAACGTCTAGTACTATTTGGACGGGTTACAGAGATGGTAACATCGCTGGGAGAAGTGTGTAGAGTTACAAGGAGACTATGTTGAAAAACGTCTAGTACTATTTGGATGGGTTACAGAGATGGGGACATCGCTGGGAGAAGTGTGTAGAGTTACAAGGAGACTATGTTGAAAAACGTCTAGTACTATTTGGATGGGTTACAGAGATGGGAACATCGCTGGGAGAAGTGTGTAGAGTTACAAGGAGACTATGTTGAAAAACGTCTAGTACTATTTGGATGGGTTACAGAGATGGGAACATCGCTGGGAGAAGTGTGTAGAGTTACAAGGAGACTATGTTGAAAAACGTCTAGTACTATTTGGACAGGTACAGAGATGGGAACATCGCTGGGAGAAGTGTGTAGAGTTACAAGGAACCTATGTTGAAAAACGTCTAGTACTATTTTGATGGGTTACAGAGATGGGAACATCGCTGGGAGAAGTGTGTAGAGTTACAAGGAGACTATGTTGAAAAACGTCTAGTACTATTTGGATGGGTTACAGAGATGGGAACATCGCTGGGAGAAGTGTGTAGAGTTACAAGGAGACTATGTTGAAAAACGCCGAGTACTATTTGGACGGGTTACAGAGATGGGAACATCGCTGGGAGAAGTGTGTAGAGTTACAAGGAGACTATGTTGAAAAACGCCGAGTACTATTTGGACGGGTTACAGAGATGGGAACATCGCTGGGAGAAGTGTGTAGAGTTACAAGGAGACTATGTTGAAAAATAAAAAATCTTAAAGAAATATCCTGTATGTTAATTAGGGCGGAAATTTTTCAGACCACGTATGTAGTTGTGTAAAGCAGAGAATCACCGATTAGTAATTATTTATGATTGTGTTAAATTGTTGAGAATTCTCACTTGGAGTAAGGAAGTACTTACCCCGTTATTCACCATCTACAGTTTGACTTTCAACCCCATCATATGACAAGCACTCTATACCAAAAGCATTCGTACCGCTAGGTTGCAGTTATCAGATGCTTTGGACATGTACTTTCATTCTTTTTAATGGTAGTTCAGGTGTTTCTACTCATATATTTTTCGTTGACATCGCACAATCTGCTGAAGCTCGCCTCTGGGATGTTTGCTTATCTACATGTACCAATCAGCAATAGTAAAGTGAGATCGTCCTGTTGGAGGAGTAGTTGGTCCGCGATTTGGCCGTGCGGGTGCTGAGCAAATAAAATGCCTGCGATCGAATTTAACAAAGGAGGGTCAACTGCAGTGATTCAACTGTCGACAGCCAGCGAGTGAGAGTAATCATTTCATGGATGTCATGTGTGCCCTGCGTGATGCAAGGATTGTGCAAAGAAACGGCGGCAGGTATTTGCCCAAGCGCCTTATATAGTGACCTACACTAAGGAAGTTCCCTGTCCTATGTTATCTTGGACAGCCTCTTGTGTTTCGTTCTTCGATGTATTTCCTGTAAGCTGCTAAAGTGGTAAATTATGACATCTTTTGGCATAATTTTGATGACAAATTTAATAGAGACTGGTAAGACATTTTAAGATAGAAAATTAATTGTTCTTTCACACTAGCCGAGTGAGGGACGCACTATGCAAGGGTAGAGTCAGACTAAAATATTCAATGCCCTAGGCGGGATTTGAACCGCGGATCTTCTAGCTTCCGCCCAGTCACTCTAAACCATTGAGCTACTATAGACAAAGTGCCAACATGACATTAAATTCTCCAACTGATTCGCATTTCTCCCGGTAAACCACTAGGAATTCTCATAAACACATGAGACAACTACCTTAATGACGACTTACTATGCTGTAAGTACCTTAAGGCCCGGGATTTATAGTTCGGACCACTATTAGGTACAACTGACTCGTGTTTTTTCCGGTAAACCACTTAGGAGTTCTCATAAACATATGAGACAACTACCTTAATGACGACTTACTATGCTGTAAGTACTTTAAGGCCCGGGCTTTATAGTTCGGACTACTATTAGGTACAACTGACTCGTGTTTTTTCCGGTAAACCACTTAGGAGTTCTCATAAACACATGAGACAACTACCTTAATGACGACTTACTATGCTGTAAGTACTTTAAGACCCGGGATTTATAGTTCGGACCACTATTAGCTACAACTGACTTGTGTTTTTCCCGGTAAACCACTTAGGAGTTCTCATAAACACATGAGACAACTACCTTAATGACGACTTACTATGCTGTAAGTACTTTAAGGCCCGGGCTTTATAGTTCGGAGCACTATTAGGTACAACTGACTCGTGTTTTTTCCGGTAAACCACTTAGGAGTTCTCATAAACACAGGAGACAACTACCTTAATGACGACTTACTATGCTGTAAGTACTTTAAGGCCCGGGCTTTATAGTTCGGACCACTATTAGCTACAACTGACTCGTGTTTTTCCCGGTAAACCACTTAGGAGTTCTCATAAACACATGAGACAACTACCTTAATGACGACTTACTATGCTGTAAGTACTTTAAGACCCGGGCTTTATAGTTTGGAGCACTATTAGGTACAACTGACTCGTGTTTTTTTCCGGTAAACCACTAGGAGTTCTCATAAACACATGAGACAACTACCTTAATGGCGACTTACTATGCTGTAAGTACTTTAAGGCCCGGGCTTTATAGTTCGGACCACTATTACGTACAACTGACTCGTGTTTTTCCCGGTAAACCACTAGGAATTCTCATAAACACATGAGACAACTACCTTAATGGCGACTTACTATGCTGTAAGTACTTTAAGGCCCGGGCTTTATAGTTCGGACCACTATTACGTACAACTGACTCGTGTTTTTCCCGGTAAACCACTAGGAATTCTCATAAACACATGAGACAACTACCTTAATGACGACTTACTGTGCTGTAAGTACTTTAAGGCCCGGGATTTATAGTTCGGACCACTATTAGGTACAACTGACTCGTGTTTTTCCCGGTAAACCACTAGGAGTTCTCATAAACACATGAGACAACTACCTTAATGACGACTTAGTATGATGTAAGTACTTTAAGGCCCGGGCTTTATAGTTCGGACCACTATTAGGTACAACTGACTCGTGTTTTTCCCGGTAAACCACTTAGGAGTTCTCATAAACACATGAGGCAACTACCTTAATGACGATTTACTATGCTGTAAGTACTTTAAGGCCCGGGATTTATAGTTCGGACCACTATTAGGTACAACTGACTCGTGTTTTTCCCGGTAAACCACTAGGAGTTCTCATAAACACATGAGACAACTACCTTAATGACGACTTACTATGCTGTAAGTACTTTAAGGCCCGGGCTTTATAGTTCGGACCACTATTAGGTACAACTGACTCGTGTTTTTTCCGGTAAACCACTAGGAGTTCTCATAAACACATGAGACAACTACCTTAATGGCGACTTACTATGCTGTAAGTACTTTAAGGCCCGGGCTTTATAGTTCGGACCACTATTACGTACAACTGACTCGTGTTTTTCCCGGTAAACCACTAGGAATTCTCATAAACACATGAGACAACTACCTTAATGACGACTTACTATGCTGTAAGTACTTTAAGGCCCGGGCTTTATAGTTCGGACCACTATTAGGTACAACTGACTCGTGTTTTTCCCGGTAAACCACTTGGGAGTTCTCATAAACACATGAGACAACTACCTTAATGGCGACTTACTATGCTGTAAGTACTTTAAGGCCCGGGCTTTATAGTTCGGACCACTATTACGTACAACTGACTCGTGTTTTTCCCGGTAAACCACTAGGAGTTCTCATAAACACATGAGACAACTACCTTAATGACGAATTACTATGCTGTAAGTACTTTAAGGCCCGGACTTTATAATTCGGACCACTATTAGGTACAATTAATGGAAATTAATTGTTGTTTCACATTAGTGGTGTGTATGTATGTTGATACGTTGGCCATAGTAGCTGAATAGTTTAGACTGTCTGGAAGGAGACCAGAAGATCCGTAGTTCAAATCCCGGCTATGGCATTGCATTTTTCAGTCTGGCTCTACGTTTTCATAGTGCATCCTGCACACCTCGTAAATACATAAGTGGTAGCACGTATTGCACCACTTGGGCAATTAAGCTTTCTTAGTCATTGACAAAGGTTCTGCAAAGAGCCATAAACGAATCAAGAAGGAAAACAACATATGTGGACAGATCCAAAGGCTATTTTTTACACCTCCGTACCCGTCAAAATGGCGGATGGTAGTCCTTCTAGTAGGAGTTGCCTTTACCAGTTTTTAGAAACGTCTCAAGTACTTAATTCTTTGTGGACTTGTTTGTCATAAGTACTGGGACTGTTCAATAAAGAATGATCATAACTTTTTACGGTCATAATTTTTCGCACTAAAATTCAATCATATTATATTCTGTTAGTTTAATGTGAAACAAACCCGTAGTAGTAGTTTCATGGTTGGTACTCCTGGTTCCCACCTGTGAGAATCAGGCAAGTTCAGACATGTTCAGTATCGTCTACCACTGTAATGAAGGTAACACGCAGTCAAAGTTGATGTTAGAGGAAGATCCGGAGTTTCTTTCTAACGTAATCACTGCTAAGGAAACTTGGCCACATCGTCTTGATGCTGAGAGCAAACAGCAGCGTTTAGTGTGGAAATATCCTTCATCACCAACCTCCAGAAAAGCAAAAGTGTTTGCTTCTGCTGAGAAAGTTATGTTCACCTCATTCTTTGATATTCATGGAATCGTTTATCAGCATGCTGTACCTGCACACACATCAGTAACTGGACAATACTTCAGGGATGTCCTGATAACACTGCAAGTCCATATCAGCCCCAAAAGACCACATTTGCATGAAGCAGGCTGGATGCTGCACCACGATAATGCACGGCTGCATATTACCAATGTTGTTGCTGAATATCTTGCAAAAATCAACGTGAAGTGCATCCGTCACCTTCCCTATAGTCCGGATTTAGCCCCATGTGACTCTTTTTATTCCCTAACTTAAAGAAACGCCTTCGTGGGAGGCATTATCCATCATCAGAAGCAGTGGTGAAGGCTGCGGAGGCGATTTTGAAGGACCTCTCAAAAATGGTTTCTAGCATGTCTTTGAAGACTTGCAGAAACGCTGGGACAAATGCATCGCATTCGGGGGAGACTATTTTGAGAATGACTATCAAACTTATGAGAATAAGTAAGGGTACGTTGTCAAAGAATATTGTGATCATTCTTTATTGAACAGCCCTCGTATTTATTAAAAGTAGTAGAACATGGGGAGTGTAGAAAAAACATAAGCATGAAATAAATCTTCGAAAGCAGCGCATCCGCCAAAATGACGTGTGCGATCCTTCTAGTGGTAATGTCATAACATTTCTAAACTTCAGGTACAGGTTTAAATGACAAAGATAACAGAAAAATTTGCAAGCTGCATGCTAAATAAATGATACACAACTGCAGGTATTGAGTTCACTTAAAATTATTAAACACTGTTTATTACACTGCACTCAACATTATATACCTACAGAAAACAAAACGAATGCTTGAAACATAAATTCTGCCATTTAGAGCCTTGGTAGAAGAATGGTTTGAGAAAGTATTGGAAGTATCATGCAATAATCACAGCTATATAGGAGAGGTTCATTTTTGGGAACCGGCAGAGAGAGGTTTGGTGATGAAGCTGCCAAAACATACCTTTTCTACCAAGTTCGTGCTGCAACTCAGAGATGGCACTGCCTGTAATATTTTATCTTGGCAAAGTTTATGTGCAGTTATTTAGAAAGGCTTACAACAAATCTTGTTCATATTCTTTAAAAATGGCTTATACTAAGTATATTTGTGGTATACATAGATAAACAGTAGTTGGAATATATACTGCGACTGTATCGAAAAGACAAATCAATGAAAAGCAGATGCAAAGTCTTTTATGACGGATACATCATTACAGTTTTCTAAAACAGTGTTATATTGTTTATGAAGGTCATTTAATAATAAATTGTATTTTGTTTGTATAATCTAGCATTCTACCCTGATACTACAGCTGTTACATTAACGGAATGCAGACCGAGAAATTTGTTTCTAATTGGATCATGGAACTACTAACAAGGAATATCTCAAAAATGCTACAGTTGTGTGTAGAATTAAATGATGTGAGTGTGTGTATGTACATGTTGAGGTTTCAGTTTCAAACCCAGCAAGTCATATTATCCCAGGCTTAAAAATCCTTAACATGGCTTGCTTCGGAAAGGCAATAAAGCGGAATTGTAGGTCCACGGCGCGTAAAATATTGTCAGAACTAACAAAGAGGCCTCTTGAGTAGAATTAAGTGATATTTTATGTTCAATATTGAATGAAAATAACAGCAGTTGGAGAGCGTTCATTAATAACATCACAATTAATATTGTGACTTTGTGGGTTCGTGAAATGAAAAGTCCAATTTCACCACTCAAAACTGTTCTTTATTTCCACCGACTTACAGTTAAACACTTGCCAATTACGCAGAATTGCGTACTGCACACAATTACAATTCACCAGTTCGTCCGTTAAAGTTTCACTTGTACTCGCGATTACATCAACTCCGATACTCATACACAGTTACGTACAGTCTTCCGTTGCACAATCTTTTCGTTCATTAACACGTCACTGACTAACACTGTCTTCTTACACCAAGAACTGTCCTCACTCACACTAAACTTCCGACTAGCTGCAGCCCTTTTTATAGGCATCTCGCCGTCTTTCGGCTTTTCTTGTTCCCAGGCGAAGATTCCAGTAGACGAAAGATCCCGTAATTTCCAGAACAGGTGGAAGAGAAACAGACCGCACAATCATGTTTTTTTCCCCCAGTCATCCCTGTCACCACTATAAGACGGACGAGGGGGAGGCGTGGCTAACACGGCCCTCCCCTGTCTTCCGCTCTCAGCTGCTTCCATAGGGTGTTCCAAAGCCCGGGTGACACTGCTCCCTCCTCAAAGCTGTTCGCCCCGAACAGCACCATCGTAGCGTGCTAGGCGGTCCAGGTGTACCACCAGCATCTGCCCGGAGTCTGAGCCAGAAGTAGCGCTGCCGTTGTTTGTGAATCATACGGTTCGCTCCCAGGTGTCCACCTGAAGTACTGGCGTGCACTTCCTCCAAGACTTCTGGGACCTTACTCCGGGGGAGTACCAACTGTTCTCTCTGCTCCTTCCCATCGGGCGACTCCCATACCCGGAACAGCACGCCCTCTCTGGTCTTCAACGAGTCCCATCGGGCCCAGTACGACTTGTAGGTGGCGCTCCTCGTTGCGATGTCCTCCCAGGTTGGTCTCATCCCTGCCTCCACTTCCCTCAAGAGTGGCCCCAAGTCTGCGTCCGCCAGCTGCTCCCTCCTCAGGCCTGCGCTATCCCAGCCTTCAGCAGGCACTGCCACAACTACTTGGACTGCTGCGGCACGCTCCTTCTCTTCCACTCTTGTGCGCTCATGGCCGTCCTGGATCTGCGATAGGACACCTCCAATGTAATGGTCGCTAGCGTCGGTGTCCACAATGAAGGCGCCACCCGGTTGTGGGAAACCCAAAATTGGAGCACTGCACAGGGTCTCCTTCGGGTGCTGGAAAGCGTCTTCGGCGTCCTCCGTCCACACATAAGGCCGGTTTTCCTCCGTCAGGCGGGTGAGGGGTTTTGCGATGTTGTCGGCCTTTTCCTCTAAATCATTAAGGCTGTCGTCTACTTGACCCATCCGCTTGCCCAGATTCGTGACGTCATCCCTCACGCGGGCCAACCGTTCCTCCAACTTGGCGGCGAGGACCTCGTTCGCCACCTTCATTTCTTCCGTCTTCTCCGTGAGGTTATCGTTAGCCGTCTTCATTTCTTCCAGCTTTGCGGCCAGGTTGTTATTTGCCGCTTCTGTTTTCGTTGTTAATTCGGCCTTCATTTCTTCCATCTTCCCGGTGATGTTGTCGTTGGCCGTCTTCATTTGTTTCAGTTCCGCGGCCAGGTTGTCATTCATAGTCTCCAGCTTCGCGGCCAGGCTGTTATTTGCCGCTTCCGTCTTCTCTGTTAATTCGGCCATCATTTCCATCATCTTCTCCAAAAATTTTTCCAATGCCGCGTCCATGGTTGTCATGTTCGGTGATTTATCTTCCCGCTTCCTGACACCAGTGTGACTTTGTGGGTTCGTGAAATGAAAGGTCCAATTTCACCACTCAAAACTGTTCTTTATTTCCACCGACTTACAGTTAAACACTTGCCAATTACGCAGAATTGCGTACTGCACACAATTACAATTCACCAGTTCGTCCGTTACAGTTTCACTTGTACTCGCGATTACATCAACTCCGATACTCATACACAGTTACGTACAGTCTTCCGTTGCACAATCTTTTCGTTCATTAACACGTCACTGACTAACACTGCCTTCTAACACCAAGAACTGTCCTCACTCACACTAAACTTCCGACTAGCTGCAGCCCTTTTTATAGGCATCTCGCCGTCTTCTCGGCTTTTCTTGTTCCCAGGCGAAGATTCCAGTAGACGAAAGATCCCGTAATTTCCAGAACAGGTGGAAGAGAAACAGACCGCACAATCATGTTTTTTTTCCCCCAGCCATCCCTGTCACCACTATAAGACGGACGAGGGGGAGGCGTGGCTAACACGGACCTCCCCTGTCTTCCGCTCTCAGCTGCTTCCATAGGGTGTTCCAAAGCCCGGGTGACAATATTTTGTAGACACGCGCGTGATAGTGTAACCTTCAATTGTTGTTGATAATTCTTTCGCGAATTGTAAAGCTCTATTCTTACATAGAGCCAGCATATATTTAAAGTACCAACGGAGGGGGAATGGTTATGGATTGCCTTTTAACACTCATATCACCAATTTTCAATCTCGTTTCATTGGGTATGTATACCAGAGTCTTAACATCCATGTTAAATACGTGGATGGAACCTAGTAATGGGGTCAATTTTTTCACTACTCAGTAATGAACAACACGGATTCAGGCAAGGCAGATCCTATGCTGATTGCGTCTTAAAAATAAAACAAATACAAAAATAGAAGACAATTTAAAGACCGATATATTATTTGTTGATTACGTAAAATCATTTGACAAAGTTATACGGCAAAAGCTATGGGATATAATGACTGAACACGGATATTCTCAACATTTCATTTAAATGATAAAGAAAATGTACGAAGGGACTTGTATTAGCATGGATAATAGTTTTAAGACAGAAACTATCAACCTAGGTGTAAGACAGGGCTGTCCAATGTCACAAACTCTTTTTAATATTTATATCGACGCAGCAGTTGCCGAATGGCAAGCTCAGTTGAAAGTAGATTTTAAGTTAGTTCGTACAATCTTAAACACAGTCCTGTTTGCAGATGATCAGGTCATTCTGGCAGATACTGAAGACAGATTACAAATAGCTTTGTACCAACTCGACAAAACAATGTCAAAGTATAATTTTATCATTTCAGCAGAGAAAACGAAAGTGATGGCTTTTATTGGTAAATACCCAACACGGTCCAAAATGCTCCTCAAAAACAAAATACTAGAACAAGTTAAATATTTTAATAACTTAGGATGTGATATTTCCTATGAATGTGGCAGAGATTTAAAACAAAAGATCTATACATTTCAAAAAACACATGCGGCACTATAAAACAAACATTGAAAAACAAAAGAAGAAGAGATACCATATTAAATTTTTATAAAACTGTGGCAGTGCCTGCTATATCTTATGGAGCCGAGACCTGGACCTTGAACAGAACTGACAAAAGAATAATTGAAACGGCTGAAATGAAATTTTTGAGGTACTTAGCTGGCTGTAGTCTTAAAGATCACATTAAAAGTGAAACAATAAGAGAACAACTAAAAATATTTACTTTAAATGACAAACTCAGGGAGAACAAACTGAAATAGCAAGATAATCTCTCTCGAATGCCAGAAGAAAGACTCACCAAATAGACCTTGCAGTATAAACCAGTTGGTATTAGAGATATTGGAAGACCACGGAGACGCTGGGAAGATCTCTTCTGAGCCGAAACATGCCTATCTGGCCTATCTTGAAGGTTGATGATGATGCCGTTTTCATGTTGGAGTATAAAATGAGGATTGCATAAAACTCGAGAATAAGGGGCAGCTGACACTCCTGGTATACCTGTAAGCACACATATACACGTACATAGCTCGGCGTTGAAATGTTTGGCGGACTAAGGGTTAAAGTAGCAACACAAGTAATGTGTAAGAAAATAAAATTGTAAAACTTGTTTGTACAAGCTTGGTTGCAATCACACATACACACTTGCAAAGAAAATACTGGCTCAAAACTAATATTAACTAATTTCAGGACAATGTACTGAAGGCCGATCTAAAGATAATATATAATATTGTATTACACAACATAAAGTTATTTACTAGTCAAGAAATATTAAAACACGCCATATAACAAATATATAAGAGCAAACTGATAGTTAAAAATAAAGACAGCGTTACATGCATACGTACATAGGAGGGCTGTTGAATAACGCATGATCATAATTTTTTACGGTTATAACTTTTCGCACTAAAATTCAATCTTATTATACTCTGTTAGCTTAATGTGAAACAAACACGCCGTAGTAGTTTCATTGTTGGTACTCCTGCCTCCCGCCTGTGAGAACCAGGCAAGTTCAGACTAGTTCAGTATCGCCTACCGCTGCAATGGAGGTAACATGCAGTTAAAGTTGATGTTAGAGGAAGATCCGGAGTTTCTTTCAAACGTAATCACTGCCGATGAAACTAGGCTACATCATTTTGATGTTGAGAGCAAACAGTAAAGCTCAGTGTGGAAATCTCCTTCATCACCAACCTCCAAAAAAGCAAAAGTGGTTACTTCTGCTGGGAAAGTTATGGTCAATTCATTCTTTAACATTCATGGAATGGTTTATCAGCATTTTGTACCTGCACACGCATCAGTAACTGGACAATACTACTGGGATGTCCTAAAAAGATTGAAAGTCCATATCAGGCGCAAAATACCAAATTTCCATGAAGCAGGTTGGATGCTGCACCACGATGATACGCGGCCGCGTATTGCCAAAGTTGTTGCTAAATATCTTGCAAAAATCAACGTGAAGTGCATCCCTCACCCTTTCTATAGCCGGGTTTAGCACCATGTCAGTTTTTTTATTCCCTAACTTGAAGAAACGCCTTCGTGGGAGACATTATCTATCATCAGAAGCAGTGGTGAAGGCTGCGGAGGCGATTTTGAAGGATCTCTCGCAAAATGGTTTCCAGCATGTCTTTGAAGACTGGCAGAAACGTTGGGACATGTGCATCGCATTCAGGGGCGACTGTTTCGAGAATGGCCATCAAAATTATGAGGATGAGTAAAGGTACTTTGGAAAAAAAAAAAAAGGAAGTGATCTTTCTTATAGAACAGCCCCCGTAGATATTGAATACCTTTGTCATATTGATTAGTTATTTATTTTTTTCATGTTTTTCTTTAAATAATTGTTAATAATTTACTGTGTACAATGTACTATAGAAATAGTCGCGATATGATCTAGTTGCTAAAGCGGCTCTAAATAAATAAATTTTAAAGAGTAATGTATAAAAACTTGTAAAACACTTTTTGTACAAGCTGGGTTGGAAACACACACACACACACACACACACACACACACACACACACACACACACACACACACACACACACACACACACACACACACACACACACACAAACACACACAAATACTAATATATAATATTTTATAAACGACATAAAGTTATTTAGTATTCAAGAAGTATTAAAACACGTCATATAACAAATATAATGGAGCATACTGATATTTGAAAATAAAGACAAGCATACATGCATACATACAAACATATGCACATACATACGTATATCCGCTGTAGGTTTTGGAATGCACCAAATCTGTTTTGAACTGTATGTCATGCTGGTTTAAATCGAACAAATTATCTGTGAATCTTAACAAAACAGAAGTGTCAAATTTATAACCTGTCGTACGTCACATACTGAAATAGAAATCGGGATTAATGATATGTTTTTAGAAGAAATTGACAGCATAAAATTTCTGGGTCTTCAAGTGAACAGATGTTTAGATTGGAAAGCTCAGATAAATTATATCTTACCTAAACTCAGCTCTGCCTGTTATGCTATCCGAGAGCTGGTTAATGTGAGTTCTATTGACACAGTTAAATTAGTATATTATGCATACTTTAACTCTATTATGGAATATGGAATATTATTTTGGGGCAACTCAGTAGAAAGTAAAAAAATATTTCTTATGCAAAAGAAGGTTATAAGAATCATTACTAACACCCACACCAGATGCTGCTGTAAAGATATTTTTACAAGATGGAAGATATTAACGCTTCCTTGCATGTATATATTCTCGATCCTAAAATTCTTTGTATGCAATCGTGCCTTATTTGCAACAAATAATGTAATTCACAAAATAAACACTAGACGAAAGTATAATATTCATTATCCCAGTGCTAAACTTTCTTGCTTCCAGAAAGGTGTGTATTATGAAACTATCAAAATATTTGGCGCACTTCCTAATGTTCTTAAAGAAGGAGTTGATAATTTCGGCGCTTTTAAAAATGCTGTTAGAGAGTACCTTTGCTGAAAATCTTTTTATCCTGTACAATTATCTGAATGACAAATTATCCTGATAATGTTTCTGTAGCTCTATAAGTAGTATCTAACTATTCCAATGACAAATCATTACCAGGCTGGCACCTGCACCAGTAGAGCACCTGCCTACCGTGCTAGGGGTCCCGGGTTCGATTCGCCGCGGTGGGGGTGGGGATTTTTCTCTGTCCAAGATAATTCCCCATCTTCCACAGAGACTGGAAGTATGAATGAGAGTGTGAATGTGTGCGTGATGAAATGATTAAAAACCAAAAGATAACGAGTTAACATCTTCGATATGTTCCAAAGGAGAACGGCCGCCGATATGACCATAGTAGTTAAAGGCGAGGTATAAATGGAACAAGTCAAAAAAAATCATTACCAATAAATCTTTGATGCATGTTGAAAGTTTATTTTTAATGTATATGTATTTAATAAACAACAATGAATGGTATCCATTGTAAAAGGGTTGAGACGTACTGGCATAAGCCAAGTGAAAGCTGATTTAAAAAGTGTTTGGGTTTGTATCATATATAATTATCCCTGCTTTGTTTTCCATATTGTTGTTCATATTGTCTGTATACTATAATATGTGTCTTATGTTAACTTTTGTACATATATATATATTATACTATATAATATTAAACTTTATACCTCTGGACATGTTCACAGCCTTTTCTGGCTACTAGTGAACCTACTGAACGTATATCAATCTAATCTAGTCTAATCTACCGCTAAAAGCTAAAAGCATCACACCGTAGGACCTGAAAATTGACCACAGTGTGAATAATTCATTACGATTTCTGCTTTAAAAGAGACATGTTCCACTTGTCACTTTTTCTACTGTCCTTGTTCAGCAGGGGCCATCAGATCATCGTTACATTTTCCAGAAATTAATTAACGACGTGCTGTTTCCTCCCCAACCAGTTATGCTGACTGAGTTTTTATAAAAGTTATCAGTGAAGTTCAAGCTGGGTTGAGAATAAAAGTGGAAAATGTTTTCCGAGCTGCAGTTATAATCTCTTCCGGTGATTCTCAATTATCTGATATTTATTCCATCGGTGCTCATTGTTCATACTCGAAAGGGTTAAGCCCTAAAGTAGGCATAGACGGATAATAGTACAACGTTTACCTTAATCTAATGATTGGTTATCCCTTTAATAACTACCGCCACATGTACAGATGTATTTTTTTATCTTGAAAAGTGCAGAGCGATGCGCAGTGGTATATGGACGAGTCCAACTCAGAACGGTTGCAACTGGAGGGGAGGCAGGTCAGTTGCGTACCAGTTGCGAGCAACTAAACACGTGCAGAGCTACTCGGTAATACTACTGCTTGTTTCAAAATGTGCTTGTCTCCCGGTTCCAAGAGAGCATTTATAAATGACGCCTCCTAGCAGCACATTAGGAAATAAAATGCTACATTTAAAAACACGAGAAGTAATAAGCAATATCCATCGACTTATAAAACAGGAACAATGGTCTGTGTCAGGTATAAAAACCTGCAGAAGGGTATCTGAGGCAACAGTTGTGTCTGAAAGCAGTTTAGGAGAGTTATTAAGGAAAGAAAAGCCATTGGTGCTAGTGCAACAACGTCCTTCTCTATGCCCAGTAAACAAAGATTAAGAACATGCACAAAATCTAATTTGGATGTTTTAATTCAGAAGTAGTTAGGCGAACTATGAATGATTTTTAAAGCACAGACAAACAAAGACCAAATTTGAAGAAAGTGCTTATGAAGCTAAAAATTCTACTGACTTCCAAGGCAGTGTCTGAACATTAAGAAGAGTTCTTTTGAAGCTAGGATTATTTGAAAAAAAAAAGCACTAAGCGTGACAGACAAATTTTAATGGAACATCGCACCATACGTGCAAAAAGGCTTAAGAATTTACGAAATAATCGGAGATATTGAAGTGAAGTTTATATAGTTTATATGGATGAAACTTATATAAATACAGCACATACTGGACCATATGCCTGAAGTGAAATACGTTACATGGACTCTGCAGCGATATTGAAAGGCCGACAGTTGTTTATCATACCTGCTGGAGGAGAACAGGGTTTTGTTCCAAATGCCTATGTACTATTTAAGATCCAACAAAAGCGTGGAGATTACTACCCTAGTAAGAATTACAACTTAGTTTATAAGAGCTGCAAAAACTAGCTTCGAGAATGAAATTTGTTTTTAGACACCTTATGCACCGCCCTCCCCTCTCGTAATCTTAGGAGTGTGACGCATAGTGGCGATAGGTGCACTATCCTCACTATAGTTGCTACTCATCCCTACCACGCAGGATTCCTGACAAGATAAAATAAATAATCTGTAAATATGTGTATATTGTTGTGTATAAGGTCTGAACTAATTTTGGAAAGAATTCTAATTATTGGAATTTAACATTCATTTCCTTTATTGCAAGTTTGAATACGTCTGTATGAGTCATTCCTTCTTTGTCAACAAAACAAAGTAAAATTGAAACAACTCATGTAAACAGTAACTGCACAAGATGGGGCAGTACCAGGAAGCCAGAAGCAGGAAAAACCAATGAATTTGTTATGAGAACCACCAGAACAACCGCACGATTGTTAGAAACGCTGACTTGTCGATTAACGGCCATTTTGGTGGGATCCCTATTTAAATGATATAAGTCGATACACGGGAGGGGTTTTGGATTAGTATTATTCAGTCGAGTATTATATCTGTTAGTTCTGAAGACTGTTGCTGTGTATTCAACCCGAAACAAGGAGACGATCAACTCTAGACTACATTCTTCATATTGTGGCTTTGTGGGTTCCTGAAATGAAAAGTCCAATTGCACAAACTCAACAATGTTCTTTATTTCCACCGGCGTGGCCTCCGGTCCCTTCTCATCTGTTGTTTGTGGTGCTTCCCGATAACTGGGTGACAATATAGCCGTTTGTTCAGACCTTATACGCAACGATATCATATAATTGTGTTATAAGATATGTATGAACCTGTATTTTTATTAAAGATAAAAATGCAATGAAATATGTGTATCAGCAAGACACAAAATATAACAAATGATTGAGAAATATCATATATTTTAATATAAAACACTATAATATATATTATATATAAAAATAACTGTTGCATTTTGCCAAGATGGTCGTCGGCCAAAATTTCGCTCTGTGCTCGTTATCAAAACAATGCTCAGCCAGCCCAGGCTTCTCAAGTTGCATTAAACGAATGCTCCGTTCATGCTCGATTGTTCTAGTAGCGCTGGTGCTTCCGGTTTGTCCTATATACGGTGTCCCACATTCACAGGTAATGCGGTACACTCCCGGAACTTGGAAGTCCAGTTTGTGTTCCACTGGTCTCAACAGATTTTTAATCTTCGGAGGTGGCTTGTGGATGGTCCTGATGTTGTATTTGGCGAGAATTATGTTGATTCTGCCGGATAGATTGCCGGTAAATGGGATGCAGACTGTAACGGTAGGCTTATCTGACGTTTTCGGTATTACAGGTTTCCCTTTCCTAGCTCTGGTGATCGAGAATTCTGCTGATTCTGCCGGATAGATTGCCGGTAAACGGGATGCAGGCTGTGGCGGTAGTCTTATCTGACGCTCGCTGTATTACAGGTTTCCCTTTCCTAGCTTTGGTGATCGAGAATTCTGCTGATTCTGCCGGATAGTTTGCCGGTAAACGGGATGTAGGCTTTAACGGTAGGCTTATCTGACGCTTGCTGTATTACAGGTTTCCCTTCCCTAGCTCTGATGATCGAGGATTCAGCGTCATATTCGGAGCAGCCGTTTTGACGGAAAGTGAGTCTCAGGTGCTATAATTCTTGTTTTAAGTGGCTGGGATCAGAGATAGACAAAGCTCTGTGGGCCAGTGTATTGAGAACTCCCAGTCGTTGAGACTTATGATGGAAACTATGAGCGTTCAGATAGAGATCGGTGTGTGTGGGCTTGCGATATACAGGGTGCCCCAGTGTACCGTTGCTGTTTTTTTGAAACAAGAATGTCCAGCAATGGAAGCGTTCCATCCTTCTCCACTTCCATGGTAAACTGGATTTGAGGTCGAAAGCTGTTGAGATGCGTGAGAAAGCTAGGCAAATAATATATGTTTGTTTTGATTGTATGGGTCCATGACTGGATGAGGCCTGTCTCTAATTTTCTTTTTCCAATTTTTTTTTTTCAGCAAAGTCCTGCTCTAAGTATAATAATCCGCCATTTCCTTCTTTAATGTCGTTGTTAGAGTACTCATAAGGTTGTTCCGTATTTTCGAGGCGTTTACACATTTAAATTGCCATGTATACCTTAATAAAAAGTTTGTAAAATAGCCTGGGAACCGGAATTCGCTCTGAGTAAAGTTGTAAGTTTTTGAGGTGCACTTTAGCGAGCAGTATGTTTTGTCCCTTAAACCGCTATTCCTCTGAGTTTTGCGTGCTTCTCTTTCTAGGAGCATCAAGCAATACAGTTTAGTAAGCGCAGAACTGGACTAATGCTAACATGCCGTCTGATGGGTGACCTACCTTCCAAAAATAAGACGCGGCTGTCTCAGCTGGGATTATACAGAATATCTCATTAAATATTTTTACGAGTGTGGTATGAAAGGTTTCCGACCTCAACATGAAGATGGTAGCACTCGTAAATAAAAGCTAGTGATTTTCGTTGTTCATCTGTTGACATTTACTTACCAAATTTTCAGCCATTTTGAACCCTCAGGTGTTATTCAACAGTCATTTGAGTGAGTTGATGTATTTTTATGAAAATGAACAAAATCGAGTATCGCGCTGTCATTAAATATTTGTCGGTGAAAGGCAATACGCCTACGCAAATCAAAGATGAGCTGGATTCTGTGTATGGGGACTCTGCAACATCATTTACCACAGTGAAATTTTGGGTAGCTGAATTTAAACGTGGCGGTAAGGGCTTGGGAGACGATGAAAGTTTGGGACGTCCAAAAATTGCAACTACCTACGAATACATCGCCAAAGTTCACCAAATGGTGGTAGACGACCGCCGAATTGAAGTGAAGTAGATTGAAAAGGCTATACGATGTCAAAGAACGTATTTATCACGTTTTATACCAATATTTACATATGACAAAGTTTTCCGCGCGTTTGGTTCCGCGTTTTCTCACGTTAGGCGAAAAACGTGTTCGAAAGAACGTTTCCAACGCTCTGTTGGCGCAGTTTAGGCGCAATTAATCCGAGTTTTGGGGTCGATTATTTTACTTAGATAAAACGTAGGTACGCAGTTATACACCTGAATCAAAAATACAGTCCAAGCCATGGACTGCAAAGGCAAACCGATTCCAAAAACGCAAAGACTGTTTCTTTTTCCGTCAGTGAACGTGATGACTCCTTTTAGGATAGTCATGGAGTTACTTTAATCCATTACTAAGCATCATTTCTTGACAAGCTGAAGGCAGAACTTGCGGGAAAGCGGCCATATCTGCTCAAAAAGAAAATCCTGTTTCACCAAGAAAACGCACTGTCTTATACCCCAGCGGTTGCAATGGCGAAAATCACGATTTACGATTTGAACTGCTTGACCATCCACCTCCTTCACCGGATATAGCCCAAGCGACTTCTTTTCGTTCCCTCATCTGAACATTGCGCTCGGAGGACAGAGATTTTCGTCAAATGAAGAGGCAGGCACTTTCGTGAACAATTATTTTGCAGAGAAAAGCGTCGAGTACTATTTGGACGGGTTACAGAGATGGGAGCATCACTGGGAGAAGTGTGTAGAGTTACAAAGAGACTATGTTGAAAAACGTGGAGTACTATTTGGACGGGTTACAGAGATGAGAGCATCGCTGGGAGAAGTGTGTAGAGTTACAAGGAGACTATGTTGAAAAACGCCGAGTACTATTTGGACGGGTAACAGAGATGGGAGCATCGCTGGGAGAAGTGTGTAGAGTTACAAGGAGACTATGTTGAAAACGCCGAGTACTATTTGGACGGGTTACAGAGATGGGAGCATCGCTGGGAGAAGTGTGTAGAGTTACAAGGAGACTATGTTGAAAACGCCGAGTACTATTTGGACGTGTTACAGAGATGAGAGCATCGCTGGGAGAAGTGTGTAGAGTTACAAGGAGACTATGTTGAAAAACGCCGAGTAATATTTGGACTGGTTATAGAGATGGGAGCATCGCTGGGAGAAGTGTGTAGAGTTACAAGGAGACTATCTTGAAAAACGCCGAGTAATATTTGGACTGGTTATAGAGATGGGAGCATCGCTGAGAGAAGTGTGTAGAGTTACAAGGAGACTATGTTGAAGAACGCCGAGTACTATTTGGACGGGTTACAGAGATGAGAACATCGCTGGGAGAAGTGTATAGAGTTACAACGAGACTATGTTGGAAGACGCCGAGTACTATTTGGACGTGATATAGAGATGGGAGCATCGCTGGGAGAAGTATGTAGAATTACAGGGAGACTATGTTGAAAAACGCCGAGTACTACTATTTGGACGGGTTACAGAGATGGGAACACGCTGGGAGAAGTGTGTAGTGTTACAATGAGACTATGTTGAAAAACGTCAAGTACTATTTGGACGGGTTACAGAGATGGGAGCATCGCTGGGAGAAGTGTGTAGAGTTACAATGAGACTATGTTGAAAAACGTCAAGTACTATTTGGACGGGTTATAGAGATGGGAGCATCGCTGGGAGAAGTGTGTAGAGTTACAATGAGACTATGTTGAGAAATTTAAAAAAAATCTGAGATAATGTATCTTTATTAGGTAGGAAATCTTTGGACCACATATGAGGGCTGTTCAACACAGAATGATCACTTTTTTTTTTTTTTTTTGACAATGTGCCTTTAGTCAACCTCATTATTTTCATGGTCCTTTTAAAAATAGTCTCCCCTGAATGCTATTCACTTATCCCAGCGTTTCTGTCAGTCTTCAAAGACATGCTAGAAACCGTTTTTGAGAGCTCCTTCAAAATTGCCTCCGCAGCCTTCACCACTGTTTCTGGTGATGGATAATGCCTCCCAAGAAAACGTTTTTTCAAGTTAGGGAATATAAAAAGGTCACATGGTGATAAATCCGGAATATGGGGAGGGTGAGGTGTGCACTTCACGTTGATTTTTCTAAGATATTTAGCAACAACATTGGCAATATTGACAATATGCGGCCGCGGATTATCGTGGTGCAGTATCCAGCCTACTTTATGAAAGTGTGCTCTTTTGCGCCTGATATGGACCTGCAATGTTTTCAGGACATCCCTGTAGTATTGTCCAGTTACGGATGTGTGTGCCGGTACAACATGCTGATAAACCATTCCATGAATAAAAAAGAATGAGATGACCATAACTTTCCCAGCAGAAGCAACCATTTTTGATTTTTTGGGGGCTGAAGATGAAGGAAATTTCCACACTGAGCTTTTCTATTTGCTCTTAGGATCAAAATGATGTAGCCAAGTTTCATCAGCAGTGATTACGTTTGAAAGAAACTCCGGATTTCCCTCTAACATCAACTTTAACTGCATGTTACCTCCAATGCAGCGGTAGGCGATACTGAACATGTCTGAAGTTGCCTGATTCTCACAGACGGGCACCAGGAGTACCAACAATGAAACAACTACAGCGTGTTTGTTTCATATTGGCCTAACAGAATATAATAAGATTGAATTTTATTGATGTAGCCGTGGTAATAATATTTTATAAATCATTTGCAAAACTATTTTGATCTTTGCTGATTTAATATTATTTGTTTTTTCTGTTCATTCTTTTCCGTTGAGGTAGTTCAAGCAACCCCTGTTGGCCTACCCTGTCTGGTTCCTTCCAAAACAACAAATTTCACACATATTGAGTACTCTGGGACGGCATTATTTGGTTAATCGATTTCAACTGTTATTCATATTTGTAGAGTGAAAATCCAGGGAGGTATTTAATGAGAATGGTTTCTAATTTCCGGAACTGAGCGGCATAGTAATGAATCCTGTTTAAATTGTAACAGGTTTCCAAATAATGTATTAAATGCTCTTATTGCCCAACTCTAGGATTTTGAAATAATGCTCATTTCCTATGTTCCTAGCTGATAGCCTTGTCATTGGATAGGAACGATGAAGAGACTTACTCTAAAATATAAAACATATATAATTTGTATACCCAATTATGCACAATTCATACCCCTTCATAAGGGCTATAATTTTACGCGAGCTGTTCAATAAAGAATGATCATAATTTTTTAGGGTCATAATTATTCGCACTAAAATTCAATCTTATTATATTCTGTTAGCTTAATGTGAAACTAACACGCCGATGTAGTTTCACTGTTGGTACTCCTGGATCTCGCCTGTGATAACCAGGCAAGTTCAGACATGCTCAGTATCGCCTACCGCCGCCATTGAGGAACACGCGAGGAAAAATATGCGTCTTTGAAATTCTGCTTTCGTCTCAAGACATCTTCAGTTGAGGCTTATACATTGTTACAGGATTCCTATGGAGAGTCTGTTCTTCCCTAAAGAACAAGCTCAAAGGTGGTTTAAAACGTTTAAATAGGGGGACAATAAATTTCAGAGGAAGGTGCACCCGGTGCTCCAGTTACTGCTCTTATGGAAGTAAACATCAACACTGTATCTGCATTGTGAGAGAGATTTGCCGAATTACCTCAAGATCACTATCTGATATACTGAACATTTCATTGGGTGCCACCCACACGTTGGTGACAGAAACGTTACACATGCGACGTGTTTGTGCATGATGGGTTCCAAGACTGTTCAATTCCCGAACAAAAGGACATTCGCATGCAGGTCTGTATGTAGTTAAAGTTGATGTTAGAGGAAGATCCGATGCTTGTTTCAAACGTAATCACTGCTGATGAAACTTGGCTACATCATTTTCATCCTGAGAGCAAACAGCAAAGCTCAGTGTGGAAATATTCTTCAACACCAAAAGCAAAATAGCAAAAGTGATTGCTTCTGCTGGAAAAGTTATGGTCATCTCATTCTTTTATATTCATGGTATGGTTTATCAGCATGTTGTACCTGCACACACATCAGTAGCTGGACAATACTACAGGGATGTCCCTTGGCCGCGCCGTGGCTCAGTGGTTAGACCGCTTGGCTCTCACCAAGGCGGCCCAGGTTCGATCCCAGGCGACCGCAAAGTGAGTTTTGTGGTGGACAACACGGCGCTGGGGCGCGATTTCTCCGGGACCTCCTGTTTCCCCCGCCATCTCATTCCACCGGTGCTCCATCTTCATCTCATATATCACCAATGTCATCGCCTGCGGTGCCGTATGTAGTAATAGCGGGCGTTAAACAATACACATATACACAGCGATGTCCTGAAAAACTGCAAGTCCGTATCAGGCGCCAAAAAGTACATTTCCGTGAAGTAGGCTGGATGATGCACCATGATAATGCGCGACCGCATATTGCCAATGTTGTTCCTGAATATCTTGCAAAAATCAACGTGAAGTACATCCCTCACGCTCCCTATAGTTCGGATTTAGCGCCATGTGACTTTTTCTATTCCCTAACTTGAAGAAACGCCTTCGTGGGAGATATTATCCATCATCAGAAGCAGTGGTGAAGGCTACGGAGGCGATTTTAAAGGATCTCTCAAGAAATGGTTTCCAGCATGTCTTTGAAGACTGACAGAAACGCTGGGACAAGTGCATCACATTCATGGGAGACTATTTTGAGAAGGACCATCAAAATTATGAGGATGAGTAGAGGTACGTAGTCAAAAAAAAAGTGATCATTCTTTACTGTACTGCCATCGTATTACACAAGAGGTAAATGGGAAATTTGCTTTGGTTTAGTTGCAAAGTATCCTTTTATCCCTAGCTTTAAGCCGTACGTTGATATTCACAAGCTCTGCAGGCAAATAGTGTGTTGAATGCTGCATTCAAATAAACCTTTATAACGAATTTAGTGTCTAAAGAGGAAAAAACACATGTAAAAATCCGTGTATAGCTATTGATGATAGCTATGAAATCTGCAGCCCTTAAGCTATGGACTTCAATTCAGTTCCATTTTTATAATCCTGTATTGAACATTCCATAGATTTTAAAACATACATTCCCAAACTCTTTAAAACCTGTCAATTTGTGTCTCACTTAACATATTACGCGTGATTGGTGTTATCCGCATCGTTGCAACTCTATACTTTCCATTCATATGAACGGTGCGGAAAACAAAAGAATGAAAAAAAAGTGTAGAGCCAATATTGGATTTATAGTTATTTTTCATATGATTCTGAGTTTGCCTATCGTAAAAAGAGGACATAAATGATAGTGCATTAATATCATCGGAATTGATTTGAATTACTATTCAGCAGATCCGGCTAAATTTTCAGTTGTTTCACAGTAATTAGCTACTGGATTTATAATAATGGATCCGGAAGTCAGCATTACATCACGGCACAGCTGTTAGTTCGCTTATGCTATACATTACATAGGTAGTTTGAAAAATTACCAACCTAATAAAGACACAACACATTGTTACAGAATTTTTTGTTTTGTTTTCAACATAGTCTCCTTGTAACTCTACACACTTCTCCTAGCGATGCTCACATCTCTGTAACACGTCCAAATAGTACTCGGCGATTTCCAACATAGTCTCCTTGTAACTCTACACACTTCTCCCAGCGATGCTCTCATCTCTGTAACCCTTCCAAATAGTACTCGGCGTTTTTTAACATAGTCTCCTTGTAACTCTACACATTTCTTCCAGCGATGCTTCCAACTCTGTAACCCGTCCAAATAGTACTCGGTGTTTTTCAACATAGTCTCCTTGTAACTCTACACACTTCTCCCAGCGATGTTCCCATCTCTGTAACCCTTCCAAATAGTACTCGGCGTTTTTCAACATAGTCTCCTTTTAACTCTA
Organism: Mantis religiosa; assembly: GCA_030765055.1. NCBI lineage: Eukaryota > Metazoa > Arthropoda > Insecta > Mantodea > Mantidae > Mantis > Mantis religiosa. Next base: position 2,594,265 of record CM060949.1, read on the forward strand.
CACATTTCTTCCAGCGATGCTTCCAACTCTGTAACCCGTCCAAATAGTACTCGGTGTTTTTCAACATAGTCTCCTTGTAACTCTACACACTTCTCCCAGCGATGTTCCCATCTCTGTAACCCTTCCAAATAGTACTCGGCGTTTTTCAACATAGTCTCCTTTTAACTCTACACATTTCTTCCAGCGATGCTCTCGTCTCTGTAACCCGTCCAAATAGTACTCGGCGTTTTTCAACATTGTCTCCTTTTAACTCTACACACTTCTCCCAGCGATGCTCACATCTCTGTAACACGACCAAATAGTACTCGGCGATTTTCAACATAGTCTCCTTGTAACTCTACACATTTCTCCCAGCGATGCTCCCATCTCTGTAACCCGTCCAAATAGTACACGGCGTTTTTCAACATAGTTTCCTTGTAACTCTGCACATTTCTCCCAGCGATGCTCTCGTCTCTGTAACCCGTCCAAATAGTACTCGACGTTTTTCAACATAGTCTCCTTGTAACTCTACACACTTCTCCCAGCGATGCTCCCATCTCTGTAACCCGTCCAAATAGTACACGGCGTTTTTCAACATAGTCTCCTTTTAACTCTACACACTTCTCCCAGCGATGCTCTCATCTCTGTAACCCGTCCAAATAGTACTCGGCGTTTTTCAGCGAAGTCTCCTTGTAACTTTACACATTTCTGCCAGCGATGTTCTCATCTCTGTAACCCGTCCAAAGAGTACTCGGCGATTTTCAGCATAGTCTCCTTGTAACTCTACACATTTCTCCCAGTGATGCTCCCATCTCTGTAACCCGTCCAAATAGTACACGGCGGTTTTCAACATAGTCTCCTTGTAACTCTACACATATCTCCCAGCGATGCTCCCGTCTCTGTAACCCGTCCAAACAGTACTCGACGTTTTTCAACATAGCCTCCTTGTAACTCTACACATTTCTCCCAGCGATGCTCCCATCTCTGTAACCCGTCCAAATAGTACACGGCATTTTTCAACATAGTCTCCTTGTAACTCTACACACTTCTCCCAGCGATGCTCTCATCTCTGTAACCCTTCCAAATAGTACTCGGCGTTTTTCAACATAGTCTCCTTTTAACTCTACACATTTCTTCCAGCGATGCTTCCATCTCTGTAACCCATCCAAACAGTACTCGGCGTTTTTCAACATAGTCTCCTTGTAACTCTACACACTTCTCCCAGCGATGCTCTCATCTCTGTAACCCTTCCAAATAATACTCGGCGTTTTTCAACATAGTCTCCTTTTAACTCTACACATTTCTTCCAGCGATGCTTCCATCTCTGTAACCCGTCCAAATAGTACTCGGCGTTTTTCAACAAAGTCTCCTTGTAACTCTATACATTTCTCCCAGCGATGTTCTCATCTCTGTAACTCGTCCAAATAGTACTCGACGTTTTTCAACATAGTCTCCTTGTAACTCTACACATTTCTCCCAGCGATGCTCTCGTCTCTGTAACCCGTCCAAATAGTACTCGACGTTTTTCAACATAGCCTCCTTGTAACTCTACACATTTCCCCCAGCGATGCTCCCATCTCTGTAACCCGTCCAAATAGTACACGTCTTTTTTCAACATAGTCTCCTTGTAACTCTACACACTTCTCCCAGCGATGCTCTCATCTCTGTAACCCTTCCAAATAGTACTCGGCGTTTTTCAACAAAGTCTCCTTGTAACTCTATACATTTCTCCCAGCGATGTTCTCATCTCTGTAACCCGTCCAAATAGTACTCGGCGTTTTTCAACAAAGTCTCCTTGTAACTCTATACATTTCTCCCAGCGATGTTCTCATCTCTGTAACCCGTCCAAATAGTACTCGACGTTTTTCAACATAGTCTCCTTGTAACTCTACACATTTCTCCCAGCGATGCTCCCATCTCTGTAACACGTCCAAATAGTACTCGGCGATTTTCAGCATAGTCTCCTTGTAACTCTACACATTTCTCCCAGTGATGCTCCCATCTCTGTAACCCGTCCAAATAGTACACGTCTTTTTTCAACATAGTCTCCTTGTAACTCTACACACTTCTCCCAGCGATGCTCTCATCTCTGTAACCCGTCCAAATAGTACTCGGCGTTTTTCAACAAAGTCTCCTTGTAACTCTATACATTTCTCCCAGCGATGTTCTCATCTCTGTAACCCGTCCAAATAGTACTCGACGTTTTTCAACATAGTCTCCTTGTAACTCTACACATTTCTCCCAGCGATGTTCTCATCTCTGCAACACGTCCAAATAATACTCGACGTTTTTCAACATAGCCTCCTTGTAACTCTACACATTTCCCCCAGCGATGCTCCCATCTCTGTAACCCGTCCAAATAGTACACGTCTTTTTTCAACATAGTCTCCTTGTAACTCTACACACTTCTCCCAGCGATGCTCTCATCTCTGTAACCCTTCCAAATAGTACTCGGCGTTTTTCAACATAGTCTCCTTTTAACTCTACACATTTCTTCCAGCGATCCTTCCATCTCTGTAACCCGTCCAAATAGTACTCGGCGTTTTTCAACATAGTCTCCTTGTAACTCTACACACTTCTCCCAGCGATGTTGCAATCTCTGTAACCCTTCCAAATAATACTCGGCGTTTTTCAACATAGTCTCCTTTTAACTCTACACATTTCTTCCAGCGATGCTTCCATCTCTGTAACCCGTCCAAATAGTACTCGGCGTTTTTCAACATAGTCTCCTTGTAACTCTACACATTTCTCCCAGCGATGTTCCCATCTCTGTAACCCGTCCAAATAGTACACGGCGTTTTTCAACATAGTCTCCTTGTAACTCTACACATTTCTCCCAGCGATGCTCCCGTCTCTGTAACCCGCCCAAACAGTACTCGACGTTTTTCAACATAGTCTCCTTGTAACTCTACACATTTCTCCCAGCGATGCTGCCATCTCTGTAACCCGTCCAAATAGTACACGGCGTTTTTCAACATAGTCTCCTTGTAACTCTACACACTTCTCCCAGCGATGCTCTCATCTCTGTACCCCTTCCAAATAATACTCGGTGTTTTTCAACATAGTCTCCTTTTAACTCTACACATTTCTTCCAGCGATGCTTCCATCTCTGTAACCCGTCCAAATAGTACTCGGCGTTTTTCAACAAAGTCTCCTTGTAACTCTACACATTTCTCCCAGCGATGTTCTCATCTCTGCAACCCGTCCAAATAGTACTCGACGTTTTTCAACATAGTCTCCTTGTAACTCTACACATTTCTCCCAGCGATGTTCCCATCTCTGTAACCCGTCCAAATAGTACACGGCGTTTTTCAACATAGTCTCCTTGTAACTCTACACATTTCTCCCAGCGATGTTCTCGTCTCTGTAACCCGTCCAAAAAGTACTCGACGTTTTTCAACATAGCCTCCTTGTAACTCTACACATTTCCCTCAGCAATGCTCCCATCTCTGTAACCCGTCCAAATAGTAAACGTCGTTTTTCAACATAGTCTCCTTGTAACTCTACACACTTCTCCCAGCGATGCTCTCATCTCTGTAACCCTTCCAAATAGTACTCGGCGTTTTTTAACATAGTCTCCTTTTAACTCTACACATTTCTTCCAGCGATGCTTCCATCTCTGTAACCCGTCCAAATAGTACTCGGTGTTTTTCAACATAGTCTCCTTGTAACTCTACACACTTCTCGCAGCGATGTTCCCATCTCTGTAACCCTTCCAAATAGTACTCGGCGTTTTTCAACATAGTCTCCTTTTAACTCTACACATTTCTTCCAGCGATGCTTCCATCTCTGTAACCCATCCAAACAGTACTCGTCCTTTTTCAACATAGTCTCCTTGTAACTCTACACACTTCTCCCAGCGATGCTCTCGTCTCTGTAACCCGTCCAAATAGTACTCGGCGTTTTTCAACATAGTCTCCTTTTAACTCTACACATTTCTCCCAGCGATGCTCCCATCTCTGTAACCCGTCCAAATAGTACACGGCGTTTTTCAACATAGTTTCCTTGTAACTCTACACATTTCTCCCAGCGATGCTCTCGTCTCTGTAACCCGTCCAAATAGTACTCGACGTTTTTCAACATAGTCTCCTTGTAACTCTACACACTTCTCCCAGCGATGCTCCCATCTCTGTAACCCGTCCAAATAGTACACGGCGTTTTTCAACATAGTCTCCTTTTAACTCTACACACTTCTCCCAGCGATGCTCTCATCTCTGTAACCCGTCCAAATAGTACTCGGCGTTTTTCAGCGAAGTCTTCTTGTAACTCTACACATTTCTGCCAGCGATCTTCTCATCTCTGTAACCCGTCCAAAGAGTACTCGGCGATTTTCAGCATAGTCTCCTTGTAACTCTACACATTTCTCCCAGTGATGCTCCCATCTCTGTAACCCGTCCAAATAGTACACGGCTTTTTTCAACATAGTCTCCTTGTAACTCTACACATATCTCCCAGCGATGCTCCCGTCTCTGTAACCCGTCCAAACAGTACTCGACGTTTTTCAACATAGCCTCCTTGTAACTCTACACATTTCTCCCAGCGATGTTCTCATCTCTGTAACCCGTCCAAATAGTACTCGACGTTTTTCAACACAGTCTCCTTGTAACTCTACACATTTCTCCCAGCGATGCTCACATCTCTGTAACCCGTCCAAATAGTACACGGCGTTTTTCAACATAGTCTCCTTGTAACTCTACACATTTCTCCCAGCGATGCTCTTGTCTCTGTAACCCGTCCAAATAGTAATCGACGTTTTTCAACATAGTCTCCTTGTAACTCTACACACTTCTCCCAGCGATGCTCCCATCTCTGTAACCCGTCCAAATAGTACACGGCGTTTTTCAACATAGTCTCCTTGTAACTCTACACACTTCTCCCAGCGATGCTCTCATCTCTGTAACCCTTCCAAATAATACTCGGCGTTTTTCAACATAGTCTCCTTTTAACTCTACACATTTCTTCCAGCGATGCTTCCATCTCTGTAACCCGTCCAAATAGTACTCGGCGTTTTGCAACATAGTCTCCTTGTAACTCTACACACTTCTCCCAGCGATGCTCTCATCTCTGTAACCCTTCCAAATAGTACTCGGCGTTTTTCAACATAGTCTCCTTTTAACTCTATACACTACTCCCAGCGATGCTCCCATCTCTGTAACACGTCCAAATAGTACTCGGCGATTTTCAACATAGTCTCCTTGTAACTCTACACATTTCTCCCAGCGATGCTCCCATCTCTGTAACCCGTCCAAATAGTACACGGCGTTTTTCAGCATAGTCTCCTTGTAACTCTACACATTTCTCCCAGCGATGTTCTCATCTCTGTAACCCGTCCAAATAGTACTCGACGTTCTTCAACATAATCTCCTTGTAACTCTACACATTTCTCCCAGCGATGCTCACATCTCTGTAACCCGTCCAAATAGTACACGTCGTTTTTCAACATAGTCTCCTTGTAACTCTACACATTTCTCCCAGCGATGCTCTCGTCTCTGTAACCCGTCCAAATAGTACTCGACGTTTTTCAACATAGTCTCCTTGTAACTCTACACACTTCTCCCAGCGATGCTCCCATCTCTGTAACCCGTCCAAATAGTACACGGCGTTTTTCAACATAGTCTCCTTTTAACTCTATACACTTCTCCCAGCGATGCTCTCATCTCTGTAACCCGTCCAAATAGTACTCGACGTTTTTCAACATAGTCTCCTTGTAACTCTACACACTTCTCCCAGCGATGCTCCCATCTCTGTAACCCGTCCAAATAGTACACGGCGTTTTTCAACATAGTCTCCTTGTAACTCTACACACTTCTCCCAGCGATGCTCCCAGCTCTGTAACCCGTCCAAATAGTACTCGGCGTTTTTCAGCATAGCCTCCTTGTAACTCTACACATTTCCCCCAGCGATGCTCCCATCTCTGTAACCCGTCCAAATAGTACACGGCGTTTTTCAACATAGTTTCCTTGTAACTCTGCACATTTCTCCCAGCGATGCTCCCATCTCTGTAACCCGTCCAAATAGTACACGTCGTTTTTCAACATAGTCTCCTTGTAACTCTACACATTTCTCCCAGCGATGCTCCCGTCTCTGTAACCCGCCCAAACAGTACTCGACGTTTTTCAACATAGTCTCCTTGTAACTCTACACATTTCTCCCAGCGATGCTGCCATCTCTGTAACCCGTCCAAATAGTACACGGCGTTTTTCAACATAGTCTCCTTGTAACTCTACACACTTCTCCCAGCGATGCTCTCATCTCTGTAACCCTTCCAAATAATACTCGGTGTTTTTCAACATAGTCTCCTTTTAACTCTACACATTTTTTCCAGCGATGCTTCGATCTCTGTAACCCGTCCAAATAGTACTCGGCGTTTTTCAACAAAGTCTCCTTGTAACTCTACACATTTCTCCCAGCGATGTTCTCATCTCTGCAACCCATCCAAATAGTACTCGACGTTTTTCAACATAGTCTCCTTGTAGCTCTACACATTTCTCCCAGCGATGTTCCCATCCCTGTAACCCGTCCAAATAGTACACGGCGTTTTTCAACATAGTCTCCTTGTAACTCTACACATTTCCCCCAGCGATGCTCCCATCTCTGTAACCCGTCCAAATAGTAAACGTCGTTTTTCAACATAGTCTCCTTGTAACTCTACACACTTCTCCCAGCGATGCTCTCATCTCTGTAACCCTTCCAAATAGTACTCGGCGTTTTTTAACATAGTCTCCTTTTAACTCTACACATTTCTTCCAGCGATGCTTCCAACTCTGTAACCCGTCCAAATAGTACTCGGTGTTTTTCAACATAGTCTCCTTGTAACTCTACACACTTCTCCCTGCGATGTTCCCATCTCTGTAACCCTTCCAAATAGTACTCGGCGTTTTTCAACATAGTCTCCTTTTAACTCTACACATTTCTTCCAGCGATGCTCTCGTCTCTGTAACCCGTCCAAATAGTACTCGGCGTTTTTCAACATAGTCTCCTTTTAACTCTACACACTTCTCCCAGCGATGCTCCCATCTCTGTAACACGTCCAAATAGTACTCGGCGATTTTCAACATAGTCTCCTTGTAACTCTACACATTTCTCCCAGCGATGCTCCCATCTCTGTAACCCGTCCAAATAGTACACGGCGTTTTTCAACATAGTTTCCTTGTAACTCTGCACATTTCTCCCAGCGATGCTCCCATCTCTGTAACCCGTCCAAATAGTACACGGCGTTTTTCAACATAGTCTCCTTTTAACTCTACACACTTCTCCCAGCGATGCTCTCATCTCTGTAACCCGTCCAAATAGTACTCGGCGTTTTTCAGCGAAGTCTCCTTGTAACTTTACACATTTCTGCCAGCGATGTTCTCATCTCTGTAACCCGTCCAAAGAGTACTCGGCGATTTTCAGCATAGTCTCCTTGTAACTCTACACATTTCTCCCAGTGATGCTCCCATCTCTGTAACCCGTCCAAATAGTACACGGCGTTTTTCAACATAGTCTCCTTGTAACTCTACACATATCTCCCAGCGATGCTCCCGTCTCTGTAACCCGTCCAAACAGTACTCGACGTTTTTCAACATAGCCTCCTTGTAACTCTACACATTTCTCCCAGCGATGCTCCCATCTCTGTAACCCGTCCAAATAGTACACGGCATTTTTCAACATAGTCTCCTTGTAACTCTACACACTTCTCCCAGCGATGCTCTCATCTCTGTAACCCTTCCAAATAGTACTCGGCGTTTTTCAACATAGTCTCCTTTTAACTCTACACATTTCTTCCAGCGATGCTTCCATCTCTGTAACCCATCCAAACAGTACTCGGCGTTTTTCAACATAGTCTCCTTGTAACTCTACACACTTCTCCCAGCGATGCTCTCATCTCTGTAACCCTTCCAAATAATACTCGGCGTTTTTCAACATAGTCTCCTTTTAACTCTACACATTTCTTCCAGCGATGCTTCCATCTCTGTAACCCGTCCAAATAGTACTCGGCGTTTTGCAACATAGTCTCCTTGTAACTCTACACACTTCTCCCAGCGATGCTCTCATCTCTGTAACCCTTCCAAATAGTACTCAGCGTTTTTCAACATAGTCTCCTTTTAACTCTATACACTTCTCCCAGCGATGCTCCCATCTCTGTAACACGTCCAAATAGTACTCGGCGATTTCCAACATAGTCTCCTTGTAACTCTACACATTTCTCCCAGCGATGCTCCCATCTCTGTAACCCGTCCAAATAGTACTCGGCGTTTTTCAACATAGTCTCCTTGTAACTCTACACACTTCTCCCAGCGATGTTCCAATCTCTGTAACCCTTCCAAATAATACTCGGCGTTTTTCAACATAGTCTCCTTTTAACTCTACACATTTCTTCCAGCGATGCTTCCATCTCTGTAACCCGTCCAAATAGTACTCGGCGTTTTTCAACATAGTCTCCTTGTAACTCTACACATTTCTCCCAGCGATGTTCCCATCTCTGTAACCCGTCCAAATAGTACACGGCGTTTTTCAACATAGTCTCCTTGTAACTCTACACATTTCTCCCAGCGATGCTCCCGTCTCTGTAACCCGCCCAAACAGTACTCGACGTTTTTCAACATAGTCTCCTTGTAACTCTACACATTTCTCCCAGCGATGCTGCCATCTCTGTAACCCGTTCAAATAGTACACGGCGTTTTTCAACATAGTCTCCTTGTAACTCTACACACTTCTCCCAGCGATGCTCTCATCTCTGTACCCCTTCCAAATAATACTCGGTGTTTTTCAACATAGTCTCCTTTTAACTCTACACATTTCTTCCAGCGATGCTTCCATCTCTGTAACCCGTCCAAATAGTACTCGGCGTTTTTCAACAAAGTCTCCTTGTAACTCTACACATTTCTCCCAGCGATGTTCTCATCTCTGCAACCCGTCCAAATAGTACTCGACGTGTTTCAACATAGTCTCCTTGTAACTCTACACATTTCTCCCAGCGATGTTCCCATCTCTGTAACCCGTCCAAATAGTACACGGCGTTTTTCAACATAGTCTCCTTGTAACTCTACACATTTCTCCCAGCGATGTTCTCGTCTCTGTAACCCGTCCAAAAAGTACTCGACGTTTTTCAACATAGCCTCCTTGTAACTCTACACATTTCCCTCAGCAATGCTCCCATCTCTGTAACCCGTCCAAATAGTAAACGTCGTTTTTCAACATAGTCTCCTTGTAACTCTACACACTTCTCCCAGCGATGCTCTCATCTCTGTAACCCTTCCAAATAGTACTCGGCGTTTTTTAACATAGTCTCCTTTTAACTCTACACATTTCTTCCAGCGATGCTTCCATCTCTGTAACCCGTCCAAATAGTACTCGGTGTTTTTCAACATAGTCTCCTTGTAACTCTACACACTTCTCGCAGCGATGTTCCCATCTCTGTAACCCTTCCAAATAGTACTCGGCGTTTTTCAACATAGTCTCCTTTTAACTCTACACATTTCTTCCAGCGATGCTTCCATCTCTGTAACCCATCCAAACAGTACTCGTCCTTTTTCAACATAGTCTCCTTGTAACTCTACACACTTCTCCCAGCGATGCTCTCGTCTCTGTAACCCGTCCAAATAGTACTCGGCGTTTTTCAACATAGTCTCCTTTTAACTCTACACACTTCTCCCAGCGATGCTCCCATCTCTGTAACACGTCCAAATAGTACTCGGCGATTTTCAACATAGTCTCCTTGTAACTCTACACATTTCTCCCAGCGATGCTCCCATCTCTGTAACCCGTCCAAATAGTACACGGCGTTTTTCAACATAATTTCCTTGTAACTCTACACATTTCTCCCAGCGATGCTCTCGTCTCTGTAACCCGTCCAAATAGTACTCGACGTTTTTCAACATAGTCTCCTTGTAACTCTACACACTTCTCCCAGCGATGCTCCCATCTCTGTAACCCGTCCAAATAGTACACGGCGTTTTTCAACATAGTCTCCTTTTAACTCTACGCACTTCTCCCAGCGATGCTCTCATCTCTGTAACCCGTCCAAATAGTACTCGGCGTTTTTCAGCGAAGTCTTCTTGTAACTCTACACATTTCTGCCAGCGATCTTCTCATCTCTGTAACCCGTCCAAAGAGTACTCGGCGATTTTCAGCATAGTCTCCTTGTAACTCTACACATTTCTCCCAGTGATGCTCCCATCTCTGTAACCCGTCCAAATAGTACACGGCTTTTTTCAACATAGTCTCCTTGTAACTCTACACATATCTCCCAGCGATGCTCCCGTCTCTGTAACCCGTCCAAACAGTACTCGACGTTTTTCAACATAGCCTCCTTGTAACTCTACACATTTCTCCCAGCGATGTTCTCATCTCTGTAACCCGTCCAAATAGTACTCGACGTTTTTCAACACAGTCTCCTTGTAACTCTACACATTTCTCCCAGCGATGCTCACATCTCTGTAACCCGTCCAAATAGTACACGGCGTTTTTCAACATAGTCTCCTTGTAACTCTACACATTTCTCCCAGCGATGCTCTTGTCTCTGTAACCCGTCCAAATAGTAATCGACGTTTTTCAACATAGTCTCCTTGTAACTCTACACACTTCTCCCAGCGATGCTCCCATCTCTGTAACCCGTCCAAATAGTACACGGCGTTTTTCAACATAGTCTCCTTGTAACTCTACACACTTCTCCCAGCGATGCTCTCATCTCTGTAACCCTTCCAAATAATACTCGGCGTTTTTCAACATAGTCTCCTTTTAACTCTACACATTTCTTCCAGCGATGCTTCCATCTCTGTAACCCGTCCAAATAGTACTCGGCGTTTTGCAACATAGTCTCCTTGTAACTCTACACACTTCTCCCAGCGATGCTCTCATCTCTGTAACCCTTCCAAATAGTACTCGGCGTTTTTCAACATAGTCTCCTTTTAACTCTATACACTACTCCCAGCGATGCTCCCATCTCTGTAACACGTCCAAATAGTACTCGGCGATTTTCAACATAGTCTCCTTGTAACTCTACACATTTCTCCCAGCGATGCTCCCATCTCTGTAACCCGTCCAAATAGTACACGGCGTTTTTCAGCATAGTCTCCTTGTAACTCTACACATTTCTCCCAGCGATGTTCTCATCTCTGTAACCCGTCCAAATAGTACTCGACGTTCTTCAACATAATCTCCTTGTAACTCTACACATTTCTCCCAGCGATGCTCACATCTCTGTAACCCGTCCAAATAGTACACGTCGTTTTTCAACATAGTCTCCTTGTAACTCTACACATTTCTCCCAGCGATGCTCTCGTCTCTGTAACCCGTCCAAATAGTACTCGACGTTTTTCAACATAGTCTCCTTGTAACTCTACACACTTCTCCCAGCGATGCTCCCATCTCTGTAACCCGTCCAAATAGTACACGGCGTTTTTCAACATAGTCTCCTTTTAACTCTATACACTTCTCCCAGCGATGCTCTCATCTCTGTAACCCGTCCAAATAGTACTCGACGTTTTTCAACATAGTCTCCTTGTAACTCTACACACTTCTCCCAGCGATGCTCCCATCTCTGTAACCCGTCCAAATAGTACACGGCGTTTTTCAACATAGTCTCCTTGTAACTCTACACACTTCTCCCAGCGATGCTCCCAGCTCTGTAACCCGTCCAAATAGTACTCGGCGTTTTTCAGCATAGCCTCCTTGTAACTCTACACATTTCCCCCAGCGATGCTCCCATCTCTGTAACCCGTCCAAATAGTACATGGCGTTTTTCAACATAGTTTCCTTGTAACTCTGCACATTTCTCCCAGCGATGCTCCCATCTCTGTAACCCGTCCAAATAGTACACGTCGTTTTTCAACATAGTCTCCTTGTAACTCTACACATTTCTCCCAGCGATGCTCCCGTCTCTGTAACCCGCCCAAACAGTACTCGACGTTTTTCAACATAGTCTCCTTGTAACTCTACACATTTCTCCCAGCGATGCTGCCATCTCTGTAACCCGTCCAAATAGTACACGGCGTTTTTCAACATAGTCTCCTTGTAACTCTACACACTTCTCCCAGCGATGCTCTCATCTCTGTAACCCTTCCAAATAATACTCGGTGTTTTTCAACATAGTCTCCTTTTAACTCTACACATTTTTTCCAGCGATGCTTCGATCTCTGTAACCCGTCCAAATAGTACTCGGCGTTTTTCAACAAAGTCTCCTTGTAACTCTACACATTTCTCCCAGCGATGTTCTCATCTCTGCAACCCATCCAAATAGTACTCGACGTTTTTCAACATAGTCTCCTTGTAGCTCTACACATTTCTCCCAGCGATGTTCCCATCCCTGTAACCCGTCCAAATAGTACACGGCGTTTTTCAACATAGTCTCCTTGTAACTCTACACATTTCCCCCAGCGATGCTCCCATCTCTGTAACCCGTCCAAATAGTAAACGTCGTTTTTCAACATAGTCTCCTTGTAACTCTACACACTTCTCCCAGCGATGCTCTCATCTCTGTAACCCTTCCAAATAGTACTCGGCGTTTTTTAACATAGTCTCCTTTTAACTCTACACATTTCTTCCAGCGATGCTTCCAACTCTGTAACCCGTCCAAATAGTACTCGGTGTTTTTCAACATAGTCTCCTTGTAACTCTACACACTTCTCCCTGCGATGTTCCCATCTCTGTAACCCTTCCAAATAGTACTCGGCGTTTTTCAACATAGTCTCCTTTTAACTCTACACATTTCTTCCAGCGATGCTCTCGTCTCTGTAACCCGTCCAAATAGTACTCGGCGTTTTTCAACATAGTCTCCTTTTAACTCTACACACTTCTCCCAGCGATGCTCCCATCTCTGTAACACGTCCAAATAGTACTCGGCGATTTTCAACATAGTCTCCTTGTAACTCTACACATTTCTCCCAGCGATGCTCCCATCTCTGTAACCCGTCCAAATAGTACACGGCGTTTTTCAACATAGTTTCCTTGTAACTCTGCACATTTCTCCCAGCGATGCTCCCATCTCTGTAACCCGTCCAAATAGTACACGGCGTTTTTCAACATAGTCTCCTTTTAACTCTACACACTTCTCCCAGCGATGCTCTCATCTCTGTAACCCGTCCAAATAGTACTCGGCGTTTTTCAGCGAAGTCTCCTTGTAACTTTACACATTTCTGCCAGCGATGTTCTCATCTCTGTAACCCGTCCAAAGAGTACTCGGCGATTTTCAGCATAGTCTCCTTGTAACTCTACACATTTCTCCCAGTGATGCTCCCATCTCTGTAACCCGTCCAAATAGTACACGGCGTTTTTCAACATAGTCTCCTTGTAACTCTACACATATCTCCCAGCGATGCTCCCGTCTCTGTAACCCGTCCAAACAGTACTCGACGTTTTTCAACATAGCCTCCTTGTAACTCTACACATTTCTCCCAGCGATGCTCCCATCTCTGTAACCCGTCCAAATAGTACACGGCATTTTTCAACATAGTCTCCTTGTAACTCTACACACTTCTCCCAGCGATGCTCTCATCTCTGTAACCCTTCCAAATAGTACTCGGCGTTTTTCAACATAGTCTCCTTTTAACTCTACACATTTCTTCCAGCGATGCTTCCATCTCTGTAACCCATCCAAACAGTACTCGGCGTTTTTCAACATAGTCTCCTTGTAACTCTACACACTTCTCCCAGCGATGCTCTCATCTCTGTAACCCTTCCAAATAATACTCGGCGTTTTTCAACATAGTCTCCTTTTAACTCTACACATTTCTTCCAGCGATGCTTCCATCTCTGTAACCCGTCCAAATAGTACTCGGCGTTTTGCAACATAGTCTCCTTGTAACTCTACACACTTCTCCCAGCGATGCTCTCATCTCTGTAACCCTTCCAAATAGTACTCAGCGTTTTTCAACATAGTCTCCTTTTAACTCTATACACTTCTCCCAGCGATGCTCCCATCTCTGTAACACGTCCAAATAGTACTCGGCGATTTCCAACATAGTCTCCTTGTAACTCTACACATTTCTCCCAGCGATGCTCCCATCTCTGTAACCCGTCCAAATAGTACACGGCGTTTTTCAGCATAGTCTCCTTGTAACTCTACACATTTCTCCCAGCGATGTTCTCATCTCTGTAACCCGTCCAAATAGTACTCGACGTTCTTCAACATAATCTCCTTGTAACTCTACACATTTCTCCCAGCGATGCTCACATCTCTGTAACCCGTCCAAATAGTACACGTCGTTTTTCAACATAGTCTCCTTGTAACTCTACACATTTCTCCCAGCGATGCTCTCGTCTCTGTAACCCGTCCAAATAGTACTCGACGTTTTTCAACATAGTCTCCTTGTAACTCTACACACTTCTCCCAGCGATGCTCCCATCTCTGTAACCCGTCCAAATAGTACACGGCGTTTTTCAACATAGTCTCCTTTTAACTCTATACACTTCTCCCAGCGATGCTCTCATCTCTGTAACCCGTCCAAATAGTACTCGACGTTTTTCAACATAGTCTCCTTGTAACTCTACACACTTCTCCCAGCGATGCTCCCATCTCTGTAACCCGTCCAAATAGTACACGGCGTTTTTCAACATAGTCTCCTTGTAACTCTACACACTTCTCCCAGCGATGCTCCCAGCTCTGTAACCCGTCCAAATAGTACTCGGCGTTTTTCAACATAGCCTCCTTGTAACTCTACACATTTCCCCCAGCGATGCTCCCATCTCTGTAACCCGTCCAAATAGTACACGGCGTTTTTCAACATAGTCTCCTTGTAACTCTGCACATTTCTCCCAGCGATGCTCCCATCTCTGTAACCCGTCCAAATAGTACACGTCGTTTTTCAACATAGTCTCCTTGTAACTCTACACATTTCTCCCAGCGATGCTCCCGTCTCTGTAACCCGCCCAAACAGTACTCGACGTTTTTCAACATAGTCTCCTTGTAACTCTACACATTTCTCCCAGCGATGCTGCCATTTCTGTAACCCGTCCAAATAGTACACGGCGTTTTTCAACATAGTCTCCTTGTAACTCTACACACTTCTCCCAGCGATGCTCTCATCTCTGTAACCCTTCCAAATAATACTCGGTGTTTTTCAACATAGTCTCCTTTTAACTCTACACATTTTTTCCAGCGATGCTTCCATCTCTGTAACCCGTCCAAATAGTACTCGGCGTTTTTCAACAAAGTCTCCTTGTAACTCTACACATTTCTCCCAGCGATGTTCTCATCTCTGCAACCCATCCAAATAGTACTCGACGTTTTTCAACATAGTCTCCTTGTAGCTCTACACATTTCTCCCAGCGATGTTCCCATCCCTGTAACCCGTCCAAATAGTACACGGCGTTTTTCAACATAGTCTCCTTGTAACTCTACACATTTCCCCCAGCGATGCTCCCATCTCTGTAACCCGTCCAAATAGTAAACGTCGTTTTTCAACATAGTCTCCTTGTAACTCTACACACTTCTCCCAGCGATGCTCTCATCTCTGTAACCCTTCCAAATAGTACTCGGCGTTTTTTAACATAGTCTCCTTTTAACTCTACACATTTCTTCCAGCGATGCTTCCAACTCTGTAACCCGTCCAAATAGTACTCGGTGTTTTTCAACATAGTCTCCTTGTAACTCTACACACTTCTCCCAGCGATGTTCCCATCTCTGTAACCCTTCCAAATAGTACTCGGCGTTTTTCAACATAGTCTCCTTTTAACTCTACACATTTCTTCCAGCGATGCTCTCGTCTCTGTAACCCGTCCAAATAGTACTCGGCGTTTTTCAACATAGTCTCCTTTTAACTCTACACACTTCTCCCAGCGATGCTCCCATCTCTGTAACACGTCCAAATAGTACTCGGCGATTTTCAACATAGTCTCCTTGTAACTCTACACATTTCTCCCAGCGATGCTCCCATCTCTGTAACCCGTCCAAATAGTACACGGCGTTTTTCAACATAGTTTCCTTGTAACTCTGCACATTACTCCCAGCGATGCTTCATCTCTGTAACCCGTCCAAATAGTACACGGCGTTTTTCAACATAGTCTCCTTTTAACTCTACACACTTCTCCCAGCGATGCTCTCATCTCTGTAACCCGTCCAAATAGTACTCGGCGTTTTTCAGCGAAGTCTCCTTGTAACTTTACACATTTCTGCCAGCGATGTTCTCATCTCTGTAACCCGTCCAAAGAGTACTCGGCGATTTTCAGCATAGTCTCCTTGTAACTCTACACATTTCTCCCAGTGATGCTCCCATCTCTGTAACCCGTCCAAATAGTACACGGCGTTTTTCAACATAGTCTCCTTGTAACTCTACACATATCTCCCAGCGATGCTCCCGTCTCTGTAACCCGTCCAAACAGTACTCGACGTTTTTCAACATAGCCTCCTTGTAACTCTACACATTTCTCCCAGCGATGCTCCCATCTCTGTAACCCGTCCAAATAGTACACGGCATTTTTCAACATAGTCTCCTTGTAACTCTACACACTTCTCCCAGCGATGCTCTCATCTCTGTAACCCTTCCAAATAGTACTCGGCGTTTTTCAACATAGTCTCCTTTTAACTCTACACATTTCTTCCAGCGATGCTTCCATCTCTGTAACCCATCCAAACAGTACTCGGCGTTTTTCAACATAGTCTCCTTGTAACTCTACACACTTCTCCCAGCGATGCTCTCATCTCTGTAACCCTTCCAAATAATACTCGGCGTTTTTCAACATAGTCTCCTTTTAACTCTACACATTTCTTCCAGCGATGCTTCCATCTCTGTAACCCGTCCAAATAGTACTCGGCGTTTTTCAACAAAGTCTCCTTGTAACTCTATACATTTCTCCCAGCGATGTTCTCATCTCTGTAACTCGTCCAAATAGTACTCGACGTTTTTCAACATAGTCTCCTTGTAACTCTACACATTTCTCCCAGCGATGCTCTCGTTTCTGTAACCCGTCCAAATAGTACTCGACGTTTTTCAACATAGCCTCCTTGTAACTCTACACATTTCCCCCAGCGATGCTCCCATCTCTGTAACCCGTCCAAATAGTACACGTCTTTTTTCAACATAGTCTCCTTGTAACTCTACACACTTCTCCCAGCGATGCTCTCATCTCTGTAACCCTTCCAAATAGTACTCGGCGTTTTTCAACAAAGTCTCCTTGTAACTCTATACATTTCTCCCAGCGATGTTCTCATCTCTGTAACCCGTCCAAATAGTACTCGGCGTTTTTCAACAAAGTCTCCTTGTAACTCTATACATTTCTCCCAGCGATGTTCTCATCTCTGTAACCCGTCCAAATAGTACTCGACGTTTTTCAACATAGTCTCCTTGTAACTCTACACATTTCTCCCAGCGATGCTCCCATCTCTGTAACACGTCCAAATAGTACTCGGCAATTTTCAGCATAGTCTCCTTGTAACTCTACACATTTCTCCCAGTGATGCTCCCATCTCTGTAACCCGTCCAAATAGTACACGTCTTTTTTCAACATAGTCTCCTTGTAACTCTACACACTTCTCCCAGCGATGCTCTCATCTCTGTAACCCGTCCAAATAGTACTCGGCGTTTTTCAACAAAGTCTCCTTGTAACTCTATACATTTCTCCCAGCGATGTTCTCATCTCTGTAACCCGTCCAAATAGTACTCGACGTTTTTCAACATAGTCTCCTTGTAACTCTACACATTTCTCCCAGCGATGTTCTCATCTCTGCAACACGTCCAAATAATACTCGACGTTTTTCAACATAGCCTCCTTGTAACTCTACACATTTCCCCCAGCGATGCTCCCATCTCTGTAACCCGTCCAAATAGTACACGTCTTTTTTCAACATAGTCTCCTTGTAACTCTACACACTTCTCCCAGCGATGCTCTCATCTCTGTAACCCTTCCAAATAGTACTCGGCGTTTTTCAACATAGTCTCCTTTTAACTCTACACATTTCTTCCAGCGATCCTTCCATCTCTGTAACCCGTCCAAATAGTACTCGGCGTTTTTCAACATAGTCTCCTTGTAACTCTACACACTTCTCCCAGCGATGTTCCCATCTCTGTAACCCTTCCAAATAATACTCGGCGTTTTTCAACATAGTCTCCTTTTAACTCTACACATTTCTTCCAGCGATGCTTCCATCTCTGTAACCCGTCCAAATAGTACTCGGCGTTTTTCAACATAGTCTCCTTGTAACTCTACACATTTCTCCCAGCGATGTTCCCATCTCTGTAACCCGTCCAAATAGTACACGGCGTTTTTCAACATAGTCTCCTTGTAACTCTACACATTTCTCCCAGCGATGCTCCCGTCTCTGTAACCCGCCCAAACAGTACTCGACGTTTTTCAACATAGTCTCCTTGTAACTCTACACATTTCTCCCAGCGATGCTGCCATCTCTGTAACCCGTCCAAATAGTACACGGCGTTTTTCAACATAGTCTCCTTGTAACTCTACACACTTCTCCCAGCGATGCTCTCATCTCTGTAACCCTTCCAAATAATACTCGGTGTTTTTCAACATAGTCTCCTTTTAACTCTACACATTTCTTCCAGCGATGCTTCCATCTCTGTAACCCGTCCAAATAGTACTCGGCGTTTTTCAACAAAGTCTCCTTGTAACTCTACACATTTCTCCCAGCGATGTTCTCATCTCTGCAACCCGTCCAAATAGTACTCGACGTTTTTCAACATAGTCTCCTTGTAACTCTACACATTTCTCCAAGCGATGTTCCCATCTCTGTAACCCGTCCAAATAGTACACGGCGTTTTTCAACATAGTCTCCTAGTAACTCTACACATTTCTCTCAGCGATGTTCTCGTCTCTGTAACCCGTCCAAATAGTACTCGACGTTTTTCAAAATAGCCTCCTTGTAACTCTACACATTTCCCTCAGCAATGCTCCCATCTCTGTAACCCGTCCAAATAGTAAACGTCGTTTTTCAACATAGTCTCCTTGTAACTCTACACACTTCTCCCAGCGATGCTCTCATCACTGTAACCCTTCCAAATAGTACTCGGCGTTTTTTAACATAGTCTCCTTTTAACTCTACACATTTCTTCCAGCGATGCTTCCATCTCTGTAACCCGTCCAAATAGTACTCGGTGTTTTTCAACATAGTCTCCTTGTAACTCTACACACTTCTCGCAGCGATGTTCCCATCTCTGTAACCCTTCCAAATAGTACTCGGCGTTTTTCAACATAGTCTCCTTTTAACTCTACACATTTCTTCCAGCGATGCTTCCATCTCTGTAACCCATCCAAACAGTACTCGGCCTTTTTCAACATAGTCTCCTTGTAACTCTACACACTTCTCCCAGCGATGCTCCCATCTCTGTAACACGTCCAAATAGTACTCGGCGATTTTCAACATAGTCTCCTTGTAACTCTACACATTTCTCACAGCGATGCTCCCATCTCTGTAACCCGTCCAAATAGTACACGGCGTTTTTCAACATAGTTTCCTTGTAACTCTACACATTTCACCCCAGCGATGCTCTCGTCTCTGTAACCCGTCCAAATAGTACTCGACGTTTTTCAACATAGTCTCCTTGTAACTCTACACACT
The DNA here is from genome assembly GCA_030765055.1 of Mantis religiosa. Classification (NCBI taxonomy): domain Eukaryota; kingdom Metazoa; phylum Arthropoda; class Insecta; order Mantodea; family Mantidae; genus Mantis; species Mantis religiosa. The sequence goes on from CM060949.1 coordinate 2,613,736, forward strand.
TCTCCCAGCGATGCTCCCATCTCTGTAACCCGTCCAAATAGTACACGGCGTTTTTCAACATAGTCTCCTTTTAACTCTACACACTTCTCCCAGCGATGCCCTCATCTCTGTAACCCGTCCAAATAGTACTCGGCGTTTTTCAGCGAAGTCTCCTTGTAACTCTACACATTTCTGCCAGCGATCTTCTCATCTCTGTAACCCGTCCAAAGAGTACTCGGCGATTTTCAGCATAGTCTCCTTGTAACTCTACACATTTCTCCCAGTGATGCTCCCATCTCTGTAACCCGTCCAAATAGTACACGGCTTTTTTCAACATAGTCTCCTTGTAACTCTACACATATCTCCCAGCGATGCTCCCGTCTCTGTAACCCGTCCAAACAGTACTCGACGTTTTTCAACATAGCCTCCTTGTAACTCTACACATTTCTCCCAGCGATGTTCTCATCTCTGTAACCCGTCCAAATAGTACTCGACGTTTTTCAACACAGTCTCCTTGTAACTCTACACATTTCTCCCAGCGATGCTCACATCTCTGTAACCCGTCCAAATAGTACACGGCGTTTTTCAACATAGTCTCCTTGTAACTCTACACATTTCTCCCAGCGATGCTCTTGTCTCTGTAACCCGTCCAAATAGTAATCGACGTTTTTCAACATAGTCTCCTTGTAACTCTACACACTTCTCCCAGCGATGCTCCCATCTCTGTAACCCGTCCAAATAGTACACGGCGTTTTTCAACATAGTCTCCTTGTAACTCTACACACTTCTCCCAGCGATGCTCTCATCTCTGTAACCCTTCCAAATAATACTCGGCGTTTTTCAACATAGTCTCCTTTTAACTCTACACATTTCTTCCAGCGATGCTTCCATCTCTGTAACCCGTCCAAATAGTACTCGGCGTTCTTCAACAAAGTCTCCTTGTAACTCTATACATTTCTCCCAGCGATGTTCTCATCTCTGTAACCCGTCCAAATAGTACTCGACGTTTTTCAACATAGTCTCCTTGTAACTCTACACATTTCTCCCAGCGATGCTCCCATCTCTGTAACCCGTCTAAATAGTACTCGGCGATTTTCAACATAGTCTCCTTGTAACTCTACACATTTCTCCCAGCAATGCTCTCGTCTCTGTAACCCGTCCAAATAATACTCGACGTTTTTCAACATAGCCTCCTTGTAACTCTACACATTTCCCCCAGCGATGCTCCCATCTCTGTAACCCGTCCAAATAGTACACGTCTTTTTTCAACATAGTCTCCTTGTAACTCTACACACTTCTCCCAGCGATGCTCTCATCTCTGTAACCCTTCCAAATAGTACTCGGCGTTTTTCAACATAGTCTCCTTTTAACTCTACACATTTCTTCCAGCGATACTTCCATCTCTGTAACCCGTCCAAATAGTACTCGGTGTTTTTCAACATAGTCTCCTTGTAACTCTACACACTTCTCCCAGCGATGTTCCCATCTCTGTAACCCTTCCAAATAGTACTCGGCGTTTTTCAACATAGTCTCCTTTTAACTCTACACATTTCTTCCAGCGATGCTTCCATCTCTGTAACCCGTCCAAATAGTACTCGGCGTTTTGCAACATAGTCTCCTTGTAACTCTACACACTTCTCCCAGCGATGCTCTCATCTCTGTAACCCTTCCAAATAGTACTCGGCGTTTTTCAACATAGTCTCCTTTTAACTCTACACACTTCTCCCAGCGATGCTCCCATCTCTGTAACCCGTCCAAATAGTACACGGCGTTTTTCAACATAGTCTCCTTTTAACTCTATACACTTCTCCCAGCGATGCTCTCATCTCTGTAACCCGTCCAAATAGTACTCGACGTTTTTCAACATAGTCTCCTTGTAACTCTACACACTTCTCCCAGCGATGCTCCCATCTCTGTAACCCGTCCAAATAGTACACGGCGTTTTTCAACATAGTCTCCTTGTAACTCTACACACTTCTCCCAGCGATGCTCCCAGCTCTGTAACCCGTCCAAATAGTACTCGACGTTTTTCAACATAGTCTCCTTGTAACTCTACACACTTCTCCCACCGATGCTCACATCTCTGTAACCCGTCCAAATAGTACACGGCGTTTTTCAACATAGTCTCCTTGTAACTCTACACATTTCTCCCAGCGATGCTCTCGTCTCTGTAACCCGTCCAAATAGTACTCGACGTTTTCCAACATAGCCTCCTTATTACTCTACACATTTCTCCCAGCGATGCTCCCATCTCTGTAACCCTTCCAAATAGTACACGGCGTTTTTCAACATAGTCTCCTTGTAACTCTACACACTTCTCCCAGCGATGCTCACCTCTGTAACCCGTCCAAATAGTACACGGCGTTTTTCAACATAGTCTCCTTGTAACTCTACACATTTCTCCCAGCGATGCTCTCGTCTCTGTAACCCGTCCAAATAGTACTCGACGTTTTTCAACATAGCCTCCTTGTAACTCTACACATTTCTCCCAGCCATGCTCCCATCTCTGTAGCCCTTCCAAATAGTACTCGGCGTTCTTCAACATAGTCTCCTTTTAACTCTACACATTTCTTCCAGCGGTGCTTCCATTTCTGTAACCCGCCTAAATAGTACTCGGTGTTTTTCAAAATAGTCTCCTTGTAACTCTACACATTACACCCAGCGATGCTCTCGTCTCTGTAACCCGTCCAAATAATACTCGACGTTTTTCAACATAGCCTCCTTGTAACTCTACACATTTCCCCCAGCGATGCTCCCATCTCTGTACCCCGTCCAAATAGTACACGTCTTTTTTCAACATAGTCTCCTTGTAACTCTACACACTTCTCCCAGCGATGCTCTCATCTCTGTAACCCTTCCAAATAGTACTCGGCGTTTTTCAACATAGTCTCCTTTTAACTCTACACATTTCTTCCAGCGATCCTTCCATCTCTGTAACCCGTCCAAATAGTACTCGGTGTTTTTCAACATAGTCTCCTTGTAACTCTACACACTTCTCCCAGCGATGTTCCCATCTCTGTAACCCTTCCAAATAATACTCGGCGTTTTTCAACATAGTCTCCTTTTATATCTACACATTTCTTCCAGCGATGCTTCCATCTCTGTAACCCGTCCAAATAGTACTCGGCGTTTTTCAACATAGTCTCCTTGTAACTCTACACATTTCTCCCAGCGATGTTCCCATCTCTGTAACCCGTCCAAATAGTACACGGCGTTTTTCAACATAGTCTCCTTGTAACTCTACACATTTCTCCCAGCGATGCTCCCGTCTCTGTAACCCGCCCAAACAGTACTCGACGTTTTTCAACATAGTCTCCTTGTAACTCTACACATTTCTCCCAGCGATGCTGCCATCTCTGTAACCCGTCCAAATAGTACACGGCGTTTTTCAACAAAGTCTCCTTGTAACTCTACACACTTCTCCCAGCGATGCTCTCATCTCTGTAACCCTTCCAAATAATACTCGGTGTTTTTCAACATAGTCTCCTTTTAACTCTACACATTTCTTCCAGCGATGCTTCCATCTCTGTAACCCGTCCAAATAGTACTCGGCTTTTTTCAGCAAAGTCTCCTTGTAACTCTACACATTTCTCCCAGCGATGTTCTCATCTCTGCAACCCGTCCAAATAGTACTCGACGTTTTTCAACATAGTCTCCTTGTAACTCTACACATTTCTCCCAGCGATGTTCCCGTCTCTGTAACCCGTCCAAATAGTACACGGCGTTTTTCAACATAGTCTCCTTGTAACTCTACACATTTCTCCCAGCGATGCTCTCGTCTCTGTAACCCGTCCAAATAGTACTCGACGTTTTTCAACATAGCCTCCTTGTAACTCTACACATTTCCCCCAGCAATGCTCCCATCTCTGTAACCCGTCCAAATAATAAACGTCGTTTTTCAACATAGTCTCCTTGTAACTCTACACACTTCTCCCAGCGATGCTCTCATCTCTGTAACCCTTCCAAATAGTACTCGGCGTTTTTTAACATAGTCTCCTTTTAACTCTACACATTTCTTCCAGCGATGCTTCCATCTCTGTAACCCGTCCAAATAGTACTCGGTGTTTTTCAACATAGTCTCCTTGTAACTCTACACACTTCTCCCAGCGATGTTCCCATCTCTGTAACCCTTCCAAATAGTACTCGGCGTTTTTCAACATAGTCTCCTTTTAACTCTACACATTTCTTCCAGCGATGCTTCCATCTCTGTAACCCATCCAAACAGTACTCGGCCTTTTTCAACATAGTCTCCTTGTAACTCTACACACTTCTCCCAGCGATGCTCTCGTCTCTGTAACCCGTCCAAATAGTACTCGGCGTTTTTCAACATAGTCTCCTTTTAACTCTACACACTTCTCCCAGCGATGCTCCCATCTCTGTAACACGTCCAAATAGTACTCGGCGATTTTCAACATAGTCTCCTTGTAACTCTACACATTTCTCCCAGCGATGCTCCCATCTCTGTAACCCGTCCAAATAGTACACGGCGTTTTTCAACATAGTTTCCTTGTAACTCTACACATTTCTCCCAGCGATGCTCTCGTCTCTGTAACCCGTCCAAATAGTACTCGACGTTTTTCAACATAGTCTCCTTGTAACTCTACACACTTCTCCCAGCGATGCTCCCATCTCTGTAACCCGTCCAAATAGTACACGGCGTTTTTCAACATAGTCTCCTTTTAACTCTACACACTTCTCCCAGCGATGCTCTCATCTCTGTAACCCGTCCAAATAGTACTCGGCGTTTTTCAGCGAAGTCTCCTTGTAACTCTACACATTTCTGCCAGCGATCTTCTCATCTCTTTTACCCGTCCAAAGAGTACTCGGCGATTTTCAGCATAGTCTCCTTGTAACTCTACACATTTCTCCCAGTGATGCTCCCATCTCTGTAACCCGTCCAAATAGTACACGGCGTTTTTCAACATAGTCTCCTTGTAACTCTACACATATCTCCCAGCGATGCTCCCGTCTCTGTAACCCGTCCAAACAGTACTCGACGTTTTTCAACATAGCCTCCTTGTAACTCTACACATTTCTCCCAGCGATGTTCTCATCTCTGTAACCCGTCCAAATAGTACTCGACGTTTTTCAACATAGTCTCCTTGTAACTCTACACATTTCTCCCAGCGATGCTCACATCTCTGTAACCCGTCCAAATAGTACACGGCGTTTTTCAACATAGTCTCCTTGTAACTCTACACATTTCTCCCAGCGATGCTCTTGTCTCTGTAACCCGTCCAAATAGTAATCGACGTTTTTCAACATAGTCTCCTTGTAACTCTACACACTTCTCCCAGCGATGCTCCCATCTCTGTAACCCGTCCAAATAGTACACGGCGTTTTTCAACATAGTCTCCTTGTAACTCTACACACTTCTCCCAGCGATGCTCTCATCTCTGTAACCCTTCCAAATAATACTCGGCGTTTTTCAACATAGTCTCCTTTTAACTCTACACATTTCTTCCAGCGATGCTTCCATCTCTGTAACCCGTCCAAATAGTACTCGGCGTTCTTCAACAAAGTCTCCTTGTAACTCTACACACTTCTCCCAGCGATGTTCTCATCTCTGTAACCCGTCCAAATAGTACTCGACGTTTTTCAACATAGTCTCCTTGTAACTCTACACATTTCTCCCAGCGATGCTCCCATCTCTGTAACCCGTCCAAATAGTACTCGGCGATTTTCAACATAGCCTCCTTGTAACTCTACACATTTCCCCCAGCAATGCTCCCATCTCTGTAACCCGTCCAAATAATAAACGTCGTTTTTCAACATAGTCTCCTTGTAACTCTACACACTTCTCCCAGCGATGCTCTCATCTCTGTAACCCTTCCAAATAGTACTCGGCGTTTTTTAACATAGTCTCCTTTTAACTCTACACATTTCTTCCAGCGATGCTTCCATCTCTGTAACCCGTCCAAATAGTACTCGGTGTTTTTCAACATAGTCTCCTTGTAACTCTACACACTTCTCCCAGCGATGTTCCCATCTCTGTAACCCTTCCAAATAGTACTCGGCGTTTTTCAACATAGTCTCCTTTTAACTCTACACATTTCTTCCAGCGATGCTTCCATCTCTGTAACCCATCCAAACAGTACTCGACCTTTTTCAACATAGTCTCCTTGTAACTCTACACACTTCTCCCAGCGATGCTCTCGTCTCTGTAACCCGTCCAAATAGTACTCGGCGTTTTTCAACATAGTCTCCTTTTAACTCTACACACTTCTCCCAGCGATGCTCCCATCTCTGTAACACGTCCAAATAGTACTCGGCGATTTTCAACATAGTCTCCTTGTAACTCTACACATTTCTCCCAGCGATGCTCCCATCTCTGTAACCCGTCCAAATAGTACACGGCGTTTTTCAACATAGTTTCCTTGTAACTCTACACATTTCTCCCAGCGATGCTCTCGTCTCTGTAACCCGTCCAAATAGTACTCGACGTTTTTCAACATAGTCTCCTTGTAACTCTACACACTTCTCCCAGCGATGCTCCCATCTCTGTAACCCGTCCAAATAGTACACGGCGTTTTTCAACATAGTCTCCTTTTAACTCTACACACTTCTCCCAGCGATGCTCTCATCTCTGTAACCCGTCCAAATAGTACTCGGCGTTTTTCAGCGAAGTCTCCTTGTAACTCTACACATTTCTGCCAGCGATCTTCTCATCTCTGTAACCCGTCCAAAGAGTACTCGGCGATTTTCAGCATAGTCTCCTTGTAACTCTACACATTTCTCCCAGTGATGCTCCCATCTCTGTAACCCGTCCAAATAGTACACGGCGTTTTTCAACATAGTCTCCTTGTAACTCTACACATATCTCCCAGCGATGCTCCCGTCTCTGTAACCCGTCCAAACAGTACTCGACGTTTTTCAACATAGCCTCCTTGTAACTCTACACATTTCTCCCAGCGATGTTCTCATCTCTGTAACCCGTCCAAACAGTACTCGACGTTTTTCAACATAGTCTCCTTGTAACTCTACACATTTCTCCCAGCGATGCTCACATCTCTGTAACCCGTCCAAATAGTACACGGCGTTTTTCAACATAGTCTCCTTGTAACTCTACACATTTCTCCCAGCGATGCTCTTGTCTCTGTAACCCGTCCAAATAGTAATCGACGTTTTTCAACATAGTCTCCTTGTAACTCTACACACATCTCCCAGCGATGCTCCCATCTCTGTAACCCGTCCAAATAGTACACGGCGTTTTTCAACATAGTCTCCTTGTAACTCTACACACTTCTCCCAGCGATGCTCTCATCTCTGTAACCCTTCCAAATAATACTCGGCGTTTTTCAACATAGTCTCCTTTTAACTCTACACATTTCTTCCAGCGATGCTTCCATCTCTGTAACCCGTCCAAATAGTACTCGGCGTTCTTCAACAAAGTCTCCTTGTAACTCTACACACTTCTCCCAGCGAGGTTCTCATCTCTGTAACCCGTCCAAATAGTACTCGACGTTTTTCAACATAGTCTCCTTGTAACTCTACACATTTCTCCCAGCGATGCTCCCATCTCTGTAACCCGTCCAAATAGTACTCGGCGATTTTCAACATAGTCTCCTTGTAACTCTACACATTTCTCCCAGCGATGCTCTCGTCTCTGTAACCCGTCCAAATAATACTCGACGTTTTTCAACATAGCCTCCTTGTAACTCTACACATTTCCCCCAGCGATGCTCCCATCTCTGTAACCCGTCCAAATAGTACACGTCTTTTTTCAACATAGTCTCCTTGTAACTCTACACACTTCTCCCAGCGATGCTCTCATCTCTGTAACCCTTCCAAATAGTACTCGGCGTTTTTCAACATAGTCTCCTTTTAACTCTACACATTTCTTCCAGCGATCCTTCCATCTCTGTAACCCGTCCAAATAGTACTCGGTGTTTTTCAACATAGTCTCCTTGTAATTCTACACACTTCTCCCAGCGATGTTCCCATCTCTGTAACCCTTCCAAATAGTACTCGGCGTTTTTCAACATAGTCTCCTTTTAACTCTACACATTTCTTCCAGCGATGCTTCCATCTCTGTAACCCGTCCAAATAGTACTCGGCGTTTTGCAACATAGTCTCCTTGTAACTCTACACACTTCTCCCAGCGATGCTCTCATCTCTGTAAGCCTTCCAAATAGTACTCGGCGTTTTTCAACATAGTCTCGTTTCAACTCTATACACTTCTCCCAGCGATGCTCCCATCTCTGTAACACGTCCAAATAGTACTCGGCGATTTTCAACATAGTCTCCTTGTAACTCTACACATTTCTCCCAGCGATGCTCCCATCTCTGTAACCCGTCCAAATAGTACACGGCGTTTTTCAGCATAGTCTCCTTGTAACTCTACACACTTCTCCCAGCGATGCTCACATCTCTGTAACCCGTCCAAATAGTACACGGCGTTTTTCAACATAGTCTCCTTGTAACTCTACACATTTCTCCCAGCGATGCGCTCGTCTCTGTAACCCGTCCAAATAGTACTCGGCGTTTTCCAACATAGCCTCCTTATTACTCTACACATTTCTCCCAGCGATGCTCCCATCTCTGTAACCCGTCCAAATAGTACACGGCGTTTTTCAACATAGTCTCCTTGTAACTCTACACACTTCTCCCAGCGATGCTCACATCTCTGTAACCCGTCCAAATAGTACACGACGTTTTTCAACATAGTCTCCTTGTAACTCTACACATTTCTCCCAGCGATGCTCTCGTCTCTGTAACCCGTCCAAATAGTACTCGACGTTTTTCAACATAGCCTCCTTGTAACTCTACACATTTCTCCCAGCCATGCTCCCATCTCTGTAACCCTTCCAAATAGTACTCGGCGTTTTTCAACATAGTCTCCTTTTAACTCTACACATTTCTTCCAGCGGTGCTTCCATCTCTGTAACCCGCCTAAATAGTACTCGGTGTTTTTCAACATAGTCTCCTTGTAACTCTACACACTTCTCCCAGCGATGTTCCCATCTCTGTAACCCTTCCAAATAGTACTCGGCGTTTTTCAACATAGTCTCCTTTTAACTCTACACATTTCTTCCAGCGATGCTTCGATCTCTGTAACCCGTCCAAATAGTACTCGGCGTTTTTCAACATAGTCTCCTTTGACTCTACACACTTCTCCCAGCGATGCTACCATCTCTGTAACCCGTCCAAATAGTACTCGGCGTTTTTCAACATAGTCTCCTTGTAACTGTACACACTTCTCCTAGCAATGCTTCCATCTCTGTAACACGTCCAAATAGTACTCGGCGTTTTTCAACATAGTCTCCTTGTAACTCTACACACTTCTCCCAGCGATGCTCTCATCTCTGTAACCCTTCCAAATAGTACTCGGCGTTTTTCAACATAGTCTCCTTTTAACTCTACACATTTCTTCCAGCGATCCTTCCATCTCTGTAACCCGTCCAAATAGTACTCGGTGTTTTTCAACATAGTCTCCTTGTAACTCTACACACTTCTCCCAGCGATGTTCCCATCTCTGTAACCCTTCCAAATAATACTCGGCGTTTTTCAGCATAGTCTCCTTTTAACTCTACACATTTCTTCCAGCGATGCTTCCATCTCTGTAACCCGTCCAAATAGTACTCGGCGTTTTTCAACATAGTCTCCTTGTAACTCTACACATTTCTCCCAGCGATGTTCCCATCTCTGTAACCCGTCCAAATAGTACACGGCGTTTTTCAACATAGTCTCCTTGTAACTCTACACATTTCTCCCAGCGATGCTCCCGTCTCTGTAACCCGCCCAAACAGTACTCGACGTTTTTCAACATAGCCTCCTTGTAACTCTACACATTTCCCCCAGCAATGCTCCCATCTCTGTAACCCGTCCAAATAATAAACGTCGTTTTTCAACATAGTCTCCTTGTAACTCTACACACTTCTCCCAGCGATGCTCTCATCTCTGTAACCCTTCCAAATAGTACTCGGCGTTTTTTAACATAGTCTCCTTTTAACTCTACACATTTCTTCCAGCGATGCTTCCATCTCTGTAACCCGTCCAAATAGTACTCGGTGTTTTTCAACATAGTCTCCTTGTAACTCTACACACTTCTCCCAGCGATGTTCCCATCTCTGTAACCCTTCCAAATAGTACTCGGCGTTTTTCAACATAGTCTCCTTTTAACTCTACACATTTCTTCCAGCGATGCTTCCATCTCTGTAACCCATCCAAACAGTACTCGGCCTTTTTCAACATAGTCTCCTTGTAACTCTACACACTTCTCCCAGCGATGCTCTCGTCTCTGTAACCCGTCCAAATAGTACTCGGCGTTTTTCAACATAGTCTCCTTTTAACTCTACACACTTCTCCCAGCGATGCTCCCATCTCTGTAACACGTCCAAATAGTACTCGGCGATTTTCAACATAGTCTCCTTGTAACTCTACACATTTCTCCCAGCGATGCTCCCATCTCTGTAACCCGTCCAAATAGTACACGGCGTTTTTCAACATAGTTTCCTTGTAACTCTACACATTTCTCCCAGCGATGCTCTCGTCTCTGTAACCCGTCCAAATAGTACTCGACGTTTTTCAACATAGTCTCCTTGTAACTCTACACACTTCTCCCAGCGATGCTCCCATCTCTGTAACCCGTCCAAATAGTACACGGCGTTTTTCAACATAGTCTCCTTTTAACTCTACACACTTCTCCCAGCGATGCTCTCATCTCTGTAACCCGTCCAAATAGTACTCGGCGTTTTTCAGCGAAGTCTCCTTGTAACTCTACACATTTCTGCCAGCGATCTTCTCATCTCTTTTACCCGTCCAAAGAGTACTCGGCGATTTTCAGCATAGTCTCCTTGTAACTCTACACATTTCTCCCAGTGATGCTCCCATCTCTGTAACCCGTCCAAATAGTACACGGCGTTTTTCAACATAGTCTCCTTGTAACTCTACACATATCTCCCAGCGATGCTCCCGTCTCTGTAACCCGTCCAAACAGTACTCGACGTTTTTCAACATAGCCTCCTTGTAACTCTACACATTTCTCCCAGCGATGTTCTCATCTCTGTAACCCGTCCAAATAGTACTCGACGTTTTTCAACATAGTCTCCTTGTAACTCTACACATTTCTCCCAGCGATGCTCACATCTCTGTAACCCGTCCAAATAGTACACGGCGTTTTTCAACATAGTCTCCTTGTAACTCTACACATTTCTCCCAGCGATGCTCTTGTCTCTGTAACCCGTCCAAATAGTAATCGACGTTTTTCAACATAGTCTCCTTGTAACTCTACACACTTCTCCCAGCGATGCTCCCATCTCTGTAACCCGTCCAAATAGTACACGGCGTTTTTCAACATAGTCTCCTTGTAACTCTACACACTTCTCCCAGCGATGCTCTCATCTCTGTAACCCTTCCAAATAATACTCGGCGTTTTTCAACATAGTCTCCTTTTAACTCTACACATTTCTTCCAGCGATGCTTCCATCTCTGTAACCCGTCCAAATAGTACTCGGCGTTCTTCAACAAAGTCTCCTTGTAACTCTACACACTTCTCCCAGCGATGTTCTCATCTCTGTAACCCGTCCAAATAGTACTCGACGTTTTTCAACATAGTCTCCTTGTAACTCTACACATTTCTCCCAGCGATGCTCCCATCTCTGTAACCCGTCCAAATAGTACTCGGCGATTTTCAACATAGCCTCCTTGTAACTCTACACATTTCCCCCAGCAATGCTCCCATCTCTGTAACCCGTCCAAATAATAAACGTCGTTTTTCAACATAGTCTCCTTGTAACTCTACACACTTCTCCCAGCGATGCTCTCATCTCTGTAACCCTTCCAAATAGTACTCGGCGTTTTTTAACATAGTCTTCTTTTAACTCTACACATTTCTTCCAGCGATGCTTCCATCTCTGTAACCCGTCCAAATAGTACTCGGTGTTTTTCAACATAGTCTCCTTGTAACTCTACACACTTCTCCCAGCGATGTTCCCATCTCTGTAACCCTTCCAAATAGTACTCGGCGTTTTTCAACATAGTCTCCTTTTAACTCTACACATTTCTTCCAGCGATGCTTCCATCTCTGTAACCCATCCAAACAGTACTCGGCCTTTTTCAACATAGTCTCCTTGTAACTCTACACACTTCTCCCAGCGATGCTCTCGTCTCTGTAACCCGTCCAAATAGTACTCGGCGTTTTTCAACATAGTCTCCTTTTAACTCTACACACTTCTCCCAGCGATGCTCCCATCTCTGTAACACGTCCAAATAGTACTCGGCGATTTTCAACATAGTCTCCTTGTAACTCTACACATTTCTCCCAGCGATGCTCCCATCTCTGTAACCCGTCCAAATAGTACACGGCGTTTTTCAACATAGTTTCCTTGTAACTCTACACATTTCTCCCAGCGATGCTCTCGTCTCTGTAACCCGTCCAAATAGTACTCGACGTTTTTCAACATAGTCTCCTTGTAACTCTACACACTTCTCCCAGCGATGCTCCCATCTCTGTAACCCGTCCAAATAGTACACGGCGTTCTTCAACATAGTCTCCTTTTAACTCTACACACTTCTCCCAGCGATGCTCTCATCTCTGTAACCCGTCCAAATAGTACTCGGCGTTTTTCAGCGAAGTCTCCTTGTAACTCTACACATTTCTGCCAGCGATCTTCTCATCTCTGTAACCCGTCCAAAGAGTACTCGGCGATTTTCAGCATAGTCTCCTTTTAACTCTACACATTTCTCCCAGTGATGCTCCCATCTCTGTAACCCGTCCAAATAGTACACGGCGTTTTTCAACATAGTCTCCTTGTAACTCTACACATATCTCCCAGCGATGCTCCCGTCTCTGTAACCCGTCCAAACAGTACTCGACGTTTTTCAACATAGCCTCCTTGTAACTCTACACATTTCTCCCAGCGATGTTCTCATCTCTGTAACCCGTCCAAATAGTACTCGACGTTTTTCAACATAGTCTCCTTGTAACTCTACACATTTCTCCCAGCGATGCTCACATCTCTGTAACCCGTCCAAATAGTACTCGGCGATTTTCAACATAGTCTCCTTGTAACTCTACACATTTCTCCCAGCGATGCTCTCGTCTCTGTAACCCGTCCAAATAATACTCGACGTTTTTCAACATAGCCTCCTTGTAACTCTACACATTTCCCCCAGCGATGCTCCCATCTCTGTAACCCGTCCAAATAGTACACGTCTTTTTTCAACATAGTCTCCTTGTAACTCTACACACTTCTCCCAGCGATGCTCTCATCTCTGTAACCCTTCCAAATAGTACTCGGCGTTTTTCAACATAGTCTCCTTTTAACTCTACACATTTCTTCCAGCGATCCTTCCATCTCTGTAACCCGTCCAAATAGTACTCGGTGTTTTTCAACATAGTCTCCTTGTAATTCTACACACTTCTCCCAGCGATGTTCCCATCTCTGTAACCCTTCCAAATAGTACTCGGCGTTTTTCAACATAGTCTCCTTTTAACTCTACACATTTCTTCCAGCGATGCTTCCATCTCTGTAACCCGTCCAAATAGTACTCGGCGTTTTGCAACATAGTCTCCTTGTAACTCTACACACTTCTCCCAGCGATGCTCTCATCTCTGTAAGCCTTCCAAATAGTACTCGGCGTTTTTCAACATAGTCTCGTTTTAACTCTATACACTTCTCCCAGCGATGCTCCCATCTCTGTAACACGTCCAAATAGTACTCGGCGATTTTCAACATAGTCTCCTTGTAACTCTACACATTTCTCCCAGCGATGCTCCCATCTCTGTAACCCGTCCAAATAGTACACGGCGTTTTTCAGCATAGTCTCCTTGTAACTCTACACACTTCTCCCAGCGATGCTCACATCTCTGTAACCCGTCCAAATAGTACACGGCGTTTTTCAACATAGTCTCCTTGTAACTCTACACATTTCTCCCAGCGATGCTCTCGTCTCTGTAACCCGTCCAAATAGTACTCGGCGTTTTCCAACATAGCCTCCTTATTACTCTACACATTTCTCCCAGCGATGCTCCCATCTCTGTAACCCGTCCAAATAGTACACGGCGTTTTTCAACATAGTCTCCTTGTAACTCTACACACTTCTCCCAGCGATGCTCACATCTCTGTAACCCGTCCAAATAGTACACGACGTTTTTCAACATAGTCTCCTTGTAACTCTACACATTTCTCCCAGCGATGCTCTCGTCTCTGTAACCCGTCCAAATAGTACTCGACGTTTTTCAACATAGCCTCCTTGTAACTCTACACATTTCTCCCAGCCATGCTCCCATCTCTGTAACCCTTCCAAATAGTACTCGGCGTTTTTCAACATAGTCTCCTTTTAACTCTACACATTTCTTCCAGCGGTGCTTCCATCTCTGTAACCCGCCTAAATAGTACTCGGTGTTTTTCAACATAGTCTCCTTGTAACTCTACACACTTCTCCCAGCGATGTTCCCATCTCTGTAACCCTTCCAAATAGTACTCGGCGTTTTTCAACATAGTCTCCTTTTAACTCTACACATTTCTTCCAGCGATGCTTCGATCTCTGTAACCCGTCCAAATAGTACTCGGCGTTTTTCAACATAGTCTCCTTTGACTCTACACACTTCTCCCAGCGATGCTCCCATCTCTGTAACCCGTCCAAATAGTACTCGGCGTTTTTCAACATAGTCTCCTTGTAACTGTACACACTTCTCCTAGCAATGCTTCCATCTCTGTAACACGTCCAAATAGTACTCGGCGTTTTTCAACATAGTCTCCTTGTAACTGTACACACTTCTCCTAGCAATGCTTCCATCTCTGTAACACGTCCAAATAATACTTGGCGTTTTTCAACATAGTCTCCTTGTAACTGTACACACTTCTCCTAGCAATGCTTCCATCTCTGTAACAGGTCCAAATAATACTCGGCGTTTTTCAACATAGTCTCCTTTTAACTCTACGCACTTCTCTCAACGATGTTCTCATCTCTGTAACACGTCCAAATAGTACTCAGTGTTTCTTGATTTTACGAACTCGATAAGTCACAATACCTTAAACACGTATCTAGCATGCTTCTTGTGAATTTCTGTTGCAGACATTTCCAATACAAATAAGTAAGGGACAGCCTTGCTGATAATTGCCGTGATAATTTCTCCTTAAGCGGCCGCTCTATTTTGCTGTAGGTAGGCAAAGCTGAAAAGCTAATATTTCATTTCTCAGTGGCTTAGCGTCCAATGCTCTGAGTTAACAGTCAGATGGTCAAGAGGTGAGTGCCGCGGGGTGCAATCACAGAGACTCCCTTCCGCTTCTCATTTATTTGATGTTGCAGAGCTTTCGATTTCGTCGATAGAAAGTTTGTGGTGAAAATTCGTCAAAACAAAATATGGGGCATGAAAAACCTACGTGATTCATTACATTCTGGTATGGTCATTTTTCTGAAAGAAATGCATGCACTTTGTCCCATATGACAGCCGATGCCCCCTTTTTGGACATCAAGATCAAAAAAATGAACAACAAACTCACTTTTGGTATTTACAGGAAACCGACACACACAGATAATTACATTAATAACAACAGTTTCAACCCAAAACAACACCATCATGCCATTTTCAACAGTTTAATCTTTCGGATAATCAACTTTCTACTAAACAGAGAAGATTATCAAGAGGAATACCTACACATAAAAAGAGTAGCTATATCCAACGGTTTCAACCCAAATTTAGTAGACAAAGCAGTTAACAGACTCAACAAAGCTAAGAAAATAAAAGAAACCACCACATTAGAACCTACAGGAGAAAAAGAGAAAAAACTTTTTAAAAAATTCACCTTCCACCCATCAGCCTATAACAAATTCCAAAAAATCTTCTCAAAACACAACATAACTCTTGCACCTCAAAATAGGTTTAATATCAGAAATTTGTTAAAAGGCCCTCCCAAAAATTCAATCACTACCAAAGAAAAACCAGGAATCTATGAGATCAAATGTGAAACTTGCCCTAAAATTTATATAGGAAAAACAAAAGGAAATATTAACATCAGAACTAAAGAACATCTAAGAAACATTAAAAATGGTGAAACAGAAAAATCAGCAGTGGCTTTTCATTTTTTGAATACTAGACATGACATCAACTTGGAAACATCTCTAATAAAATATGTTAATCACCCCATAGACCTTTCCGTATGGGAAAAAATCTTCATTAACAAAAATCGTCATAGAGTCATGAATTTTGAAACTCCACCACCGGACATCTTTGACAAGTACATCACGCCATCTATTGACAATACGGAGAAAGAGGAAACCACTACAACTTACACTAATCGAGTATCAGCTGATGATAGGAGCAAGAGCTCTTGAAACATGTCCTGTGAATAAACAGTGTGAGTGAAGCAATGTGTCAATATCTTCTCGATTCACTTTTGTACTAGCCGAAAATAAACTATTACTCTATTCTCCTTTGTGAAATGCGGCTTTGTTCATGGATTTAAATAAACTATCCATCGTCCACATAGAAAGTAAGAGTCCGAAAGTTAAAATTTGAATCAGTGCCTTCCACTCACAAATAAAACATACACATCTATGGTCAATGCTCATAAATTAACTAATGGCTTTACAGACTTAATACTCCTAATTAAGGTGAATAACTGCTAATGAATAGTATCTCCATAGTTACCAGCAGGTCGTGGCAACAACAATGAATATTTTATTTCCATGCTGCAGTTACAAAAGAACTGTACTTACACAAACTATGTGGTTTAATTAATTATTTATTAAATTCGGTTAAATAATTGCATATATGAATTCCAATAATACACAATGAAACCTGGTGTATTGGCTTTCAAACCACTACAATTTACGTTATAATCCCCTTTCCGCAATGTAATTTTCAATTAGCGAGTAATAGATTTAGTTCTAATGAGATTTTTCAGGCAACTGTTGAAAATTTTTCATAACTATTGAACTTTATTGTTTTGTTTTCATGTTGCTATGGAGCAAAGTAATTACATATTTTTGCTTATTTATTCTCATCATTGGAGAAACTGTCTGAAATACTTCTTTTATTTTACGAAGCCTATTTAATAATGGATGATCATAATTTTTCACGGCCATAACTTTTCGCACTAAAATTCAAACTTATTATATTCCGTTAGCTTAATGTTAAACAATCACGCTGTAGTAGTTTCATTGTTGGTACTCCTGGTTCCCGCCTGTGAGAACCAGGCAAGTTCAGATATGTTCAGTATCGCCTACCGCTGCAATGGAGGTAACACATGAGGAACAATATGCGTCTTTGAAATTCTGCTTTCGTCTCAACAAATCTTCAGTTGAGGCCTATACAATGTAACAGAAGACCTATGCCGAGTCTGTTCTTCCCTACAGCACAGCTCGAAGGTGCTTTAAAATGTTTAAAGAGGGGAGACAATCAATTTCAAAGAAGATAGACCCGGTGCTCCAGTTACTGCTCTAAGGGACGAAAACATCAACACTGCTGCTGTCATTGTGAGAAAGGATCGACCGATTACCTTAAGATAACTTTCTGATGAACATTTCATTGAGTGTCACCCACCCGTTGGTGACAGAAACATTACACATGAGACGTCTTTGTGCGCGATGGGTTTCAAGACTGTTGATTCTCAAATAAGAGGACATTCTCATGGAGGTCTGCATGCAGTTAAAGTAGATGTTAGAGGAAGATCCGGAGTTTCTTTCAAACGTAATAACTGCTGATGAAACTTGGCTACATCATTTTGATCCCGAGAGCATATAGCAAAGCTCACTGTGGAAATCTCCTTCATCACCAACCTCCCAAGTTGCTTCTGCTGGGAAAGTTATGGTCATCTCATTCTTTGATATTCATGGAATGGTTTATCAGCATGTTGTAACTGGACATACATCAGTAACTGGAAAATCCTACAGGAATGTCCTGAAAACTTTGCAAGTCCAGATCATTCCCTCACCCTCCCTATAGTCCGGATTTAGCCCCATGTGACTCTTTTCTATTCCCTTACTTGAAGAAACGTCTTCGTAGGAGGCATTATCCATCATCAGAAGCAGTGGTGAAGCCTGCGGAGGCGATTTTGAAGGATCTCTAGCAAAATAGTTTCCAGAAAAAG
Organism: Mantis religiosa; assembly: GCA_030765055.1. Taxonomy (NCBI): domain Eukaryota; kingdom Metazoa; phylum Arthropoda; class Insecta; order Mantodea; family Mantidae; genus Mantis; species Mantis religiosa. The sequence continues at coordinate 2,631,753 of CM060949.1, forward strand.
GCAGCGAGCTTCTGCTGTCTCGGTTTAGATTATGGCTTACGTCACATCCGCTTTAACATTAGACGTTCATCTGTCTCGACTCTCTGAATAAAACTTAAATTTGTCAATGTTTGATATTGCTTGTGTGTGGATCATAACAGCAGCGAGCTTCTGCTGTCTCAGTTTAGGGTATCGCTTACCTCACATCCGCTTTAACATTAGACGTTCATTTGTCTTGACTCTCGAAATAAAGCATCAATTTCTCTATGTTTGTTACTGCTTGTGTGTGGGTCATAACAGCAGCGAGCTTCTGCTGTCTCAGTTTAGTGTATCGCTTATCTCACATCCGCTTTAACATTAGACGTTCATTTGTCTTGACTCTCGAAATAAAGCATCAATTTCTCTATGTTTGTTACTGCTTGTGTGGGGGTCATAACAGCAGTGAGCTTCTGTTGTCTCAGTTTAGTGTATCGCTTATCTCACATCCGCTTTAACATTAGACGTTTATTTGTCTTGACTCTCGAAATAAAAAATCAATTTCTCTATGTTTGTTACTGCTTGTGTGGGGGTCATAACAGCAGCGAGCTTCTGTTGTCTCAGTTTAGTGTATCGCTTATCTCACATACGCTTTAACATTAGACGTTCAGTTGACCTGACTCTCCAAATAAAAAATCAATTTCTCTATGTTTGTTACTGCTTGTGTGGGGGTCATAACAGCAGTGAGCTTCTGTTGTCTCAGTTTAGTGTATCGCTTATCTCACATCCGCGTTAACATTAGACGTTTATTTGTCTTGACCCTCGAAATAAAAAATCAATTTCTCTATGTTTGTTACTGCTTGTGTGGGGGTCATAACAGCAGCGAGCTTCTGTTGTCTCAGTTTAGTGTATCGCTTATCTCACATCCGCTTTAGTATTAGACGTTCATTTGTCTTTACTCTCGAAATAAAGCAACAACAGGGCAGGATATTGTGGTCATTGTCGCAGAATTTAAATCCAAGGTAAATTTGCAGCCATAATTCAGATAGACATAGAAAAATGCATTGTTAACGAGTTTTAATCGCAGATTTATCTGTTAATTAAAGTTAAATCCAATCAAACCCAATGCTTTTATCTGTAGGTAACTGTGAATGGTACCATTTGAAAGCCCCAACTAAATAATGCAAATGTTAAACGTTTTATAAATATTTGTTAATAAACAAAAGCGCAATCATGCAGGCTTATTTGAAACAATTATCGACAAATGAGCGCATCAACTCTTTTGTGAAGCACTTCTCAAATTTAAGGAACTGGCAATATAAGTCACAAATATAAGTTATGCTCTGTATTCGCGGGGGATTCTACTTAAAATTATTAACATTACAGCGTTCCCAACAATTAAAAAAATTAAAATTTGGAAGGGTACTAAAAGACCTGCTCAAGGAATTCTAGCCAGTGGCCGTCATTTTGTAACATTATACGAGCATGTTTGTGGTGATGCGGGACAGATTATCGCCACTAAGCAGTTTCAAGTTGGTTCGTCAGTTATCAGTCGCCATTTCGACATACCGCGTACAGAAGAAAGTGTGGGATGGACGGAAAAGTTTTTTTTTTTTTAATGTACGTCCTCCAACCTTAAGCCATATCTGACGATGAATGGAATGGGTGAAATGATGCTCAAATGAGCCCAGGGTCCATAGAGCTTAGAGTTACCCGACATTCCTCTTTCAGGTTAAGGTAAAACCCTGGCAAAGACCTTATCCAGGTAACTCACCTGACCGAGGTTCGAACACGGGATCTCTTGAACGTGAGGCAGAGTCGCTACCACCACGCTATCGAGGCGGGCTGGACGGAAGAGGCATGAGATAAAATGAGGGAGAAACAAAGTATAGATTGTCAATAGAACGGAGTTAACAAGTGAATAGCGAGCTAAGTGTAATAGTTGGTAAACGTGTTGTAGGGGAAATAAAGTACAGTAAAACGCTGGGATGCTCAGTTAAAGCAGGAAAGGGGAGGCTGAATTAAAGACATTTTCGAAAGTACAAATTTCCCTCAGAATCGGGAATTAGTGTTACAAGCTTCTCACCTGAGTGCTCATCCTGTAAAGAACATTGTTAATGAAGGCAGAGAGAAGTTTTCCTATTTAGATCTCCATGGTAACATCGGGCAGCTAGAAACATGCTACCAACTTAGACAATATTCAAAAGTGTGTTTCACGTATAACAATTTATGATTTAATGGAAATTAGTTGTTCTTTCACACTTGCCGTATGTAGGCTGAATTGTGGAAACGTAGAGTCAGACTGAAAAATTCTATGTCATAGCCGGGATTTGAACCACGGATGTTCTGTTTTCCGTCCAGCCGCTCTACCATTGAGCTACTATGGCCAACTAGCCGATATCTCATTAAATTCTTCAACTGACTCGTATTTTCGCAGTAAATCGCTTAGTAGTTCTCATAAACACATGAGACAACTACTTTAATTGTGACTTACTATGCTGTAAGTACTTTAAGGCCCGGGCTTTATAGTTCGGACCACTATTAGGTACAACTGACTCGTGTTTTTCCCGGTAAACCATTAGGAGTTCTCATAAACACATGAGACAACTACCTTAATGGCGACTCACTATGCTGTAAGTACTTTAAGGCCCGGGCTTTATAGTTCGGACCACTATTAGGTACAACTGGCTCGTGTTTTTTCCGGTAAACCACTAGGAGTTCTCATAAACACATGAGACAACTACCTTAATGGCGACTTACTATGCTGTAAGTACTTTAAGGCCCGGGCTTTATAGTTCGGACCACTATTAGGTACAATTGACTCGTGTTTTTTCCGGTAAAACACTAGGAGTTCTCATAAACACATGAGACAACTACCTTAATGGCGACTTACTATGCTGTAAGTAATTTAAGGCCCGGGCTTTATAGTTCGGACCACTATTAGGTACAACTGAGTCATGTTTTTTCGGGTAAACCACTAGGTGTTCTCATAAACACATGAGACAACTACCTTAATGGCGACTTACTATGCTGTAAGTAATTTAAGGCCCGGGCTTTATAGTTCTGACAACTATTAGGCACAACTGACTCGTGTTTTTCCCGGTAAACCACTAGGAGTTCTCATAAACGCATGAGACAACTACATTAATGGCGACCTACTATGCTGTAAGTACTTTAAGGCCCGGGCTTTACAGTTCGGACCACTATTAGGTACAGCTGACTCGTGTTTTTCCCGGTAAACCACTAAGAGTTCTCATAAACACATGAAACAACTACCTTAATGGCGACTTACTATGCTGTAAATACTTTAAGGCCCGGGCTTTATAGTTCGGAGCACTATTAGGTACAACTGACTCGTGTTTTTCCCGGTAAACCACTAGGAGTTCTCATAAACACATGAGACAACTACCTTAATGGCGACTTACTATGCTGTAAGTACTTTAAGGCCCGGGCTTTATAGTTCGGACCACTATTAGGTACAACTGATTCGTGTTTCTCCCGGTAAAACACAAGGAGTTCTCATAAACACATGAGACAACTACCTTAATGGCGACTTACTATGCTGTAAGTACTTTAAGGCCCGGGCTTTATAGTTCGGACCACTATTAGGTACAACTGATTCGTGTTTCTCCCGGTAAAACACAAGGAGTTCTCATAAACACATGAGACAACTACCTTAATGACGACTTACTATGCTGTAACTACTTTAAGGCCCGGGCTTTATAGTTCGGACCACTATTAGGTACAACTGATTCGTGTTTTTTTTTTCAGGTAAACCACTAGGAGTTCTCATAAACACATGAGACAACTACCTTAATGACGACTTACTATGCTGTAACTACTTTAAGGCCCGGGCTTTATAGTTCGGACCACTATTAGGTACAACTGATTCGTGTTTTTTTTTTTCAGGTAAACCACTAGGAGTTCTCATAAACACATGAGACAACTACCTTAATGACGACTTACTATGCTGTAAGTACTTTAAGGCCCGGGCTTTATAGTTCGGACCACTATTAGGTACAACTGACTCGTGTTTTTCCCGGTAAACCACTAGGAGTTCTCATAAACACATGATACAACTACCTTAATGACGACTTACTATGCTGTAAGTACTTTAAGGCCCGGACTTTATAGTTCGGACCACTATTAGGTACAACTGACTCGTGTTTTTCCCGGTAAACCACTAGGAGTTCTCATAAACACATGATACAACTACCTTAATGACGACTTACTATGCTGTAAGTACTTTAAGGCCCGGGCTTTATAGTTCGGACTACTATTAGGTACAACTGACTCGTGTTTTTCCCGGTAAACCACTAGGAGTTCTCATAAACATATGAGACAACTACCTTAATGACGACTTACTATGCTGTAAGTACTTTAAGGTCCGGGCTTTATAGTTCGGACTACTATTAGGTACAACTGACTAGTGTTTTTCCCGGTAAACCACTAGGAGTTCTCATAAACATATGAGACAACTACCTTAATGACGACTTACTATGCTGTAAGTACTTTAAGGTCCGGGCTTTATAGTTCGGACTACTATTAGGTACAACTGACTCGTGTTTTTCCCGATAAACCACTAGGAGTTCTCATAAACACATGAGACAACTACCTTAATGACGACTTACTATGCTGTAAGTACTTTAAGGTCCGGGATTTATAGTTCGGACTACTATTAGGTACAACTGACTCGTGTTTTTCCCGGTAAACCACTTGGAGTTCTGATAAACACATGAGACAACTACCTTAATGGCGACTTACTATGCTGTAAGTACTTTAAGGCCCGGGCTTGTGGAAGACTATAATGTCCGCCTGCTTCCATGTAGATGGAAAATAACCAATGCGTAGCACAGCATTGAAGATTGATGATAAGCTAGCACCTTGTTTGTCAAATTTCTCAGCACAACGTTGGGGGTAAGGTCATGACCGGGAGACCGATGGATAAAGCGGGGCAAATCACGTAGCCAAACTTCGTTTAGCGGTAACCTGTGTTCTCATTAGTAGATAACCACTGGAGCTAAACTAGCAAGTTGTCACAGAATTGTTATGCACGAGCTTACTCCATGACGCATTACATCTCTACCAAACACGTCTACAATCTTGAGTGTGAATGTGTTTCCTTTGTAATTTGGAAAATGGATTTGGTGAACAGAGCTTTGTAAACGCTCTATGGCTTGTGTAATGTATTGGGAGTGTTAAGCTATCTATTGGATCACGGAGTGTAAAGTTGTTGGTTAGCTGCTGTCAACGGAGCAAGCAGCTGTCACATTGAATCATGAAAGCCCTACACATTGTTGATGTAAATTAGATCGACGCAGATGTTCATTGTCAAATGCCACTAAATCCATTTAGCCACAATATTGTAGCCTGAAATGTTTGTTTGAAGCATAAATCAGTGCCATTGTCTAAAATAGTGAAATTGATTCTATATTGAAACAAATAACAGTTTTTCACGATCTTTTTCTTGGTTATATATTTTGATACAAGGAAATGTCGTTTCCTATTTAGTTCTGCAATCACCAGCCTAGACAGGATTCTGCTCTTGTCTGTTTGCATCTCATCTTAAGTCCAGAAAACTTATGGTTTCAGGATTTTATCGAAAATTTGTATAATTTTCTACTCAAAATAAACATTTAAATTCTCTCGATCAGGAGTGTTTTAGACAGATTTTCTTCTCCCGTATATTTTCTCGCTTTATATACAGGATGTTACAAAAAGGTACTGCAAAACTTTCAGGAAAAAATTCCTCACACACAAAGAAAGAAAATATGTTATGCGGACATGTGTCCGTAAACGCTTAATTTCCATGTTAGAGCTCATTTTATTACTTCTCTTCAAATCACATTAATCATGGAATGGAAACACACAGCGACAGAACATACCAGCGTGACTTCAAACACTTTGTTACAGGAAATGTTCAAAATGCCCTCCGTTAACAAGGATACATGCATCCATCCTCCGTCGCTGGAATCCCTGATGCGCTGATGCAGCCCTGGAGAATGGCGTATTGTATCACAGCCGTCCACAATAGGAGCACGAAAAGTCTTTACATTTGGTACCAGGGTGGCGTGGACAAGAGCTTTTAAATGCCCCCATAAATGAAACTCAAGAGGGTAGAGGTCAGTAGAGAGTGGAGGCCATGGAATTGGTCCGCGTCTACCAATCCATTGGTCACCAAATCTGTTGTTGAGAAGCGTACGAACACTTCGACTGAAATGTGCAGGAGCTCCATCGTGCATGAACCAAAATGGAGCATTTTGACAATTGTCAGCACGAATGATTTCAATTTACATTTAAAGAGAAATACTAAAATGAGCTCTAACATGGAAATTAAGCGTGTCCGGTCACATGTCCAAATAACATATTTTCTTTCTTTGTGTGTGAGGAATGTTTCCTGAAATTTTGGCCGTACCTATTTGTAGCATTCTGTATACAGGTATATATACAGGGTGTATACAAATGAATATCGGGGTTTTAACTCTTTATAACATTTATTACCTTGAACTTACAGTTATAAACGATAGGTCAAATAGAAAAGCACCGCAAACAGTTTCATTTGTTGGCTCCAGTGCGCAAGTGCGTGCAATGTTTCTGCCGCAATCCGCTAGAGAGCAGTGGTAGCAAAGATCGCGACTAGTAAACAGAAAGCGTTTTGTGTTTTGCAGTTTGCATAGACCGAATCTGTAGTTACTGTGTAACGTGCGTTCCGCATTAACTTCTGTTGTGATCTTTGTAGTGAGTAATAAAATTCGTAGATGGTATCATCAGTTTGAAGATACTGGCTGCCTTTTTAAAGGGAAGAGCACGGGACGACCAAGAGTAAGTGAAGAGACTGTTGAGCGAGTGAGCTTCCACGCAGAGCCGTGATTCATTTAACCCGGATTTATAATGCGTGCCTATACATGTGCCACTTTCCAGCTGTCTGGAAGGAGGCGCGCGTGGTGTGCGTTTTAAAGCCGGGGAAAAATCCGGTCTTTCCTTCCAGTTACCGCTCCATCAGCCTTCTCTTCGAAAAACTGCCCCTCTCCCGGCTCCTTCATCACTTAGAGGAAAGGGGCTTAATCCCGGAACATCAGTTTGGCTTCCGTTCTGGCCACTCCACGGCTCAGCAACCACTGCGGGTTGCCGAGAAGGCCTCCCTGGGATTCCAGGAACGGTCTAAAACGGTAGCAGTGTTGCTGGACGTGGAAAAGGCATTCGCCACTACCTGGCACGAAGGACTTATTTACAAACTCCTGGAGCATGAAATTCCCCGTCCATACATTTCCTTGGTGGCCGGTTTCCTCGGAAACCGAAGCTTCCGAATAAAGATGGAGGGGAAGCTGTCTACCGAGCGGCCCATTGGCGCTGGAGTGCCGGAAGGCAGCGTGCTGTCGCCGGCACTCTTTGCAGCTTACATGGCTGACATACCCACGCACCACAACACCCACACCTGTCAATACGCGGACGATCTTATGATCTTCGCGGTCAACAGAAACCCAAGGTATAGCCTTCGGCAGATCCAAACCCAGCTCCGGGCCATTGGCGAATGGCAGTTAACCCGGAGAAGAGCTCTGCGATTCTCCTGGCGAAAACCAGAGCCAACCGGTTACAGCAGAACTTCGTTTTACGGCGTCGTGGAATCCCATGGGTTCAAACGGCGAATTATCTTGGAGTGGCGCTGGACCGCAAATTAACTTACGCTCCGCACGTCAAAGGCAAGGTCCAGCTTGGGCACGTCGCGCTCAGGAACCTATATCCAATATTCCGTTCAACCATGCCCCTCCGTCTCAAACTCCAGCTGTATCGGGCGATCATCCCGCCCATGATCTTGTACGGCTGTGAGGTCAGGTGAACAGTGGCAAATACCACTTTCGTCTGACTCCAGACGCTGCAGAACAGGGCGCTACGGGTCATCTACGATACTGACTGGAGATTTCCCGCCAATATCCTTCATGAACATTCAAACATCCCGTTCATTGTCGACGTCATTCGAGAGAGGGCTCGTTCAATGTACGACAAAGTTCAAACCCATGGCAACCCTTTGGTGAACTCACTGGGCAGGTATGACCAGAGGGAGCAAAGACGCTTGCCATCATACAAACTCCCTAGAGACGTCTTGGGGCCCCTTGGTTAACCCAAGGGAAACCCCAAACGTATTCAAACTCACATAACGCCTGATGGCTCAAGCGTCAGGCCACCCGTACTCAAAACGGGGAAAAAGCTCTAAACAGATCCTCCCCCAACGGGAGAAAGTAACAAACCCGCCTAGCTGTTGCCTTCAGAGAACACTCAAACGCAACCGGTTAACACAAAATGTTTTCTCAGAAACAAACAAACAGAAACCTACCGCCAGCAGAACAAAAACTCAACCCATCTTGACTCACTTCACAGGTTAAGCCGCAAAGCGGCTAGGTACTGCGTCAGAAGACATCCGGACGGGGAAAAAGAAAAATTGCCCCGCCCGACCAGGACTACCTCTGGAACCTTTGGTGAGAGAGTCGTTCACTCGTAGCCCAAAGAAACTCCAGAAGGCTAGTCGTGAATTACAAGTTCCTATGTCGACTGTTTGGAAAGTTGTAAAAAAAACGCTTACGGCTACGTCCTTACCGTTTACGGTTATTACAGGCTCTAAAGCCGACAGACCACGAATTTTGTGCCAACTTCGCAAACGACATACTGTTTCATGACGATGACGATTTTATGGATCGTGTTGTCTTCAGTGATGAATCGACATTTCAGCTATGGAAAACCTCAGATCTGTAAACCAACGGATGGAAAATGATTTAACTAAATGGTATGTACTTTCATTATAATAGTATAAACCATTTATTTATTTCATTCAAGGGCCAACGCTCCTTAAGAATATAAAATTACAAGATTCTACTGAAAATTGCTGGTTACCAAGTTACAAGCTTCGCACAACGTCATTATGCATACAGAAATAAGATATTCGAAAGCCCTCAAGGCTCCAGATAAGATAGAACGAAAGAGCTGAAGGAGATAAAAGAACAATGCGTGTGGAAAGGGAGGTCTAGAGATAGCACAAAGCTAAACAGATGAAACTAGAAAGCAAGACAAAACAAATCAGACTCCTAACGTGAGAAACATTTAGGAATGGGAGTTCATTTGTTCTCAGTCTAACCATAATAAATAAAATAATAGAACTTCTAAATACGTAGGGGAGATGCGCCCAGTACCACACAATGTCTGTATATAGATAGTAGAAGCTCATGGTGTGTATTTAGACAAACAACTGTCTATGTTACCAACGGAAGGTTTTCCCTCCTCTTTGACCGTTGAATCAGAAGCTATTGTTCGGTGAAGTCGTATAGTGAACTGGAGGTGTGCTGTTAATAACTTGCTGACATTGCTGCTGTCTTGTCCGGTGAAGAACTAATTAAGTATTTGTACTCATATTATTTGGTATTAAGTAGACTACACAAACGCAAAAGACAGTGTCGGTTTAAAAGAATCGGGCCGTTATATATACATACGTGTGAGTTGCTCAGTACCGTACGATAGCAATCTTCCCTGTACCGTACGCGAAACTAGCTTTTATCCCCTGAACCTGCACTGATATTAGATTAATTTTTTTTATATGCATTTCTGTCTACATGGAGGCTAAAAAGAAAGGAAAATGGTTAGAAGAAAACATGAAACAAGCAATAAAGAATGTGATAGAAAGATCAATTAGCCTGGGAGTAGCAATAAATATTGCTGAAACATTAACATCGACTCTGTATAAGTTGATGTTGCAGGAAAAGGCACAAAAGCAGGAAAACAAAATAATAGTAAAGGGACGCAAGATTAACATTAATAAAACTATAAATAGAGAACCTAGCTCTCACTCTGTACCAACAGAAACTGGAAATAGTGAAAAGCCTTAGAAGACTAAAAGAAAATTAAATTTTGGATCCAAAACCAGTGTTGACTGAAGTGTTCTAACAGAGCGTATCATTTGTTTAGAAATCACAGACGAAACTTGGGTTCATTATCGTGCAAGGGTTGGACACATATTCAATGTATAGGGCAAGAGAACATTGACTTATAGATGTGATCATTGTTTTTAAAAAATGGTTCATTAATTCTAAGACATTTTTATTTTGTTGTGATAATCTCTAGAGAACGTTTTGAAAATTATATCGTGTTACCGTGTTCTGTTTTTATCTCAAAAATACAATAATTATGATAAGAATGATCATCTTATGATTTATTATGCAGTTCCTTTTACTTTATTTATAAATATGTATTTATTTACGTCTGTCTGGTAATGGAAAACACTTTTTGAGATGCCTAGTTATCACTAACATTTACTTTAGTTATTAAAAGTCAACATGACTCGCGTTCATGAATGTTCATTACTAATGCTGTCATGAGCTTCATGATAAGAGTAACACGCTACTTGTTCTCCATTGAATTTTCTTTAAATTTGGAAAAAAAAAACCTTAGTTGTGCGGTACTGGGCGCATCTCCCCTAAAATATGAAGCTACTAACAGTGAAGAAAACAAATATATACAAATATACAAATATAACAATTTTTAACTTAAAACTTCACTTATCTTATAAAACTTTTTAATTTTTTAAAAAATTGGTTTAATTCCATAAATTTACATGAGGACTTAATAATTGAGTTTGTTAAACTTATGAATTTTGTTTAAATCAAACTTTTTTCACTTTAATTGTGAATTTTTTAACCAAAGTCTGGCTTAGCAATGGATAATCCTGTTTCACCTTTTCTTGCTGATATTTTAATGAGTTTTTACGAAAAGCAAGGCACTAAAAAATTCCCTTTAATTTTTAAAGTTTGATATAGATATGTTGATGAAATTTTTGCAATTGTTCCTAGTAAAATTCATAAACGATGCTTTAAAATTACTAAATTTGAGGGTTAAAGGTATAAAATTTACATTAGAAACTGAAATTAATGGATCTAGATCTAAAGATAATAAGAAATAACAATAAGTTAGACTTCGGTGTATATAAAAAAATCTACTCATAATGATAATTACGCAAAAAGTAAGTTTTAACCTTGTTCAAATAAATTTGCTGTTGTCAAAGATTATAATTTTTTACGGTCATAATTTTTCGCACTAAAATTCAATCTTATATTATTCCGTTAGCTTAATGTGAAACAAACACGCCGTAGTAGTTTCATTGTTGGTACTCCTGGATCCCGTCTGTGAGAATCAGGCAAGTTCAGACATGTTCAGTATCGCCTACCGCTGTAATGAAGGTAACATGCAGTTAAAGTTGAAAGATTTGGAGTTTCTTTCAAATGTAATCACTGCTGATGAAACTTGGCTACTTTATTTTGATCCTGGGAGCAAACAGCAAAGCTTAGTGTGGAAATCTCCTTCATCACCAACCAATCTGCTGGCAAAGTCATGGTCATCTCATTCTTTGATATTCATGGAATGGTTTATCAGCATGTTGTACCTGCACACACATCAGTACCTGGAAAATACTACAGAGATGTCCTGAAAACATTGCAAGTCCATATCAGGCGCAAAAGACCACATTTCCGTGAAGCAGGCCGGATGCTGCACAATGATAATGCGCGGCCGCATATTGCCAATGTTGTTGCTGAATATCTTGCAAAACTCAACGTGAAGTTCATCCCTCACTCTCCCTATAGTCCGGATTTGGCCCTATGTGAACTTTTTCTATTTCCTAACTTGAAGAAACGCCTTCGTGGGGGGCATTATGCATCATCAGAAGTAGTGGTGAAGGCTGCGGAGGCGATTTTGAAGGATCTTTCAAAGATGGTGTTCAGCATGTCTTTGAAGACTGACAGAAACGCTGGGACAAGTGCATCGCATTCAGGGGAGACTGTTTTGAGAAGGACCATCAAGGTTATGAGAATGAGTAAAGGTACGGTGTCAAATAAATTTGTGATCACCCTTTAATGAACAGCCCTCGTAGATTAATAAATATGCCGCTGAATAAAGATGAATTTAATAAAGAATATAAACATATTGTCACCCAAACGTCGGAATTCCCTACAGACCCGGCCGGCAGCGGCAGCAGGAGACGGAGGCTTTCGGACACACCCACCCATTAATTTAAGTCACTAACTGAAGGGATGATTAGGAGAGGGATTGCGGCCCACTGAGCCCGCTCTTTACCCTCCCCTTAGGTTCTCGAACGTGCGGGTTGTTTCATCTAATCCAGAACATTGGCCAGGTGGCCCTATATAAGCAACACGTCGGGCTGGAGTCAGTCAGTCAGTCAGTCAATCAGTTCTTGGCGTAAGAGTGCAGTGCTAGTGTATGACGAGAAGACTGTGTGAGTGCAACGGAGCATTGTACGTAATTGCGAGAGCAAAGTGGAATTGTAACGGACGAATCGGTGAATCGTAATTGTGTACAATACGTAATTCTGTGTAATTGGCAAGTGTTTAACTGTAAGTCGGTGGAAATAAAGAACATTTTTGAGTGCTGCATTTGGACTTTTAATTTCACGAACCCACAAAGTCACAATATTATTAACACTTCTTTAATTAATGGTTTTAATAAATATTTTATCAATAAAAAATTGAAGAAAAAAAAAAAAAAAAAAAAAAAGGAACAGTGAATGGTGTTTCTACCCTAGAAAAATAAAAGGCAATCATAATTTTTAAAAATTTACTTAAAATTCTTTGGTTAATAAACATTTTAAAATTTAGTACATTACAAATTTATTGCGTTTCTTTAAAAAAGATGAAGTTTCCAGTAATAAAAAAATCTAGTATTCATCAGTTTAATTGTTTCGATTATGATAAAGTTTATTTTGGAAATACGAAACGTAATGTAGGAATTAGAATGAATGAATGTGTTCGTAACATTAAGAATAAACAAATTGATAAATCGGCCGTAGCAGATCATTTGTGGTCATTTAAACATGAAATGAATGCAAAAGTTAAATTATTAAAACAGTTAAATAGTCTAATAGATTTAATGGTTTGGGAAAATATATTTATTTTAAAAAACAAACATCGCGTAATGAATTTTGAAATACCGGCATTCGATTGTTTTTAAATTCATTTTATATTTATTTAGTTTCGTTTAAACAACTGCACATCTATGACGACTTTGCACTGCTTAAATTTCCATGTTAAATTGCAACTTTTACCAAGTAGTATTTCTCTTTAATACAGTGACGCTCATAGCAGTTTACTGTTGGATAGAAAAGTAACAAATATTGGCATATTTCACGAAATATTAATAACTCGGGTCTGGTTCTTATGCAATCTACATTTTCCGGTTTTATAAATCGCATGCTTCACATAGTTTTGCATAGATCTGAATAATCAAATATGCCCTCAATGGTATCACGTCTCTGCTAGAACGATATTAAAGTTGAAAAATTCAGCAAGGAATGTCACCGCTTTTATGCATAAAAATGGTCCTTCAAAATTTGACATACAACAGGTTTTTGTGTGCGAAATGGAAAGGAGCGAGAGTGAAAATGTAAAGAGCGTGAGGAAATGCTGAATGTGTCATCTTGTAGCAACCCCTACAAAATACTTTGTTATTGATTATAACATTCCTTCATGAATGGATGATGAAGTTCTTGACTAAACGAACCCATAGTCATTGGTTAAAAATCAGATTAAATATATGATTTATTGAATCAAAATATGACAAATTAAAATAAGACCTGAAGCTTTACCAGCGACCTTCTTCTCGGGCAGCCAGACAGGTGAAAAACCGACTATATATATCAACGTTTCGGGAGTGCGCATCTCTCCCATCACCAGGGTATTTATAAAATGTTATAACAATTGAAACACTGGATATAACACCAATATAAACAAAGACAAAACACTATCAATATTTGCATCCCTGAACAAAAGACTGTTTTCAGTAAATTAAATGTGAGTTCAGCAGATGGCGTGAGTATAGAAAATTGTGCTAAAGAAACGTAACTACTTACAGATGTATTTTTTTATCTTGAAAGGTGCAGAGCGATGCGCAGTGGTATCTGGACGAGTCCACCTCAGAACGGTTGCAACTGGAGGGGAGGACAGCTTAGTTGCGAGCAACTAAACACGTGCAGAGCTACTCGGTAACACTATAGCTTGTTTCAAAATGTGCTTGTCTCCTGGTTCCAAGAGGTCATTTATATATGACGCCTCCTAGCAGCACATTAGGAAATAAAGTGCTACATTTAAAGACACGAGAAGTAATAACCAATATCCATAGATATACAAAAAAGGAACAATGGTCTGGGTCAGCTATAAAAATCTGGGGAATGGTATCTAAGGCAACAGTTGTGTCTGAAAGCAGTTTAGGAGAGTTATTAAGGAAAGAAAAGCCATTGGTGCTAGTGCAACAACGTCCTTCTCTATGCCCAGTAAACAAAGATTAAGAACATGCACAAAATCTAATTTGGATGTTTTAAATCAGAAGTAGTTAGGCGAACTGTGAATAATTTTTAAAACACAGAAAAACAAAGACCAACTTTGAAGAAAGTGCTTATGAAGCCAAAAATTCTACTGACTTCCAAGGCAGTGTCTGAACATTAAGAAGAGTTCGTTTGAAGCTAGGATTACTTGAAAAAAGCACTAAGCGTGACAGAAAAATTTTAATCGAACATCGCACCATACGTGCAAAAAGGCTTAAGTATTTACGAAATATTCGGAGATAACGAAATGAAGTTTATATAGTTTATATGAATGAAACTTATATAAATACAGCACATACTGGACCATATGCCTGGAGTGAAATACGTTACAGGGACTCTGCAGCGATATTGAAAGGCCGACAGTTGTTTATCATGCCTGCTGGAGAAGAACAGGGTTTTGTTCCAAATGCCTATGTACTATTTAAGATCCAACAAAAGCGTGGAGATTACTACCATAGTAAGAATTACAACTTAGTTTATAAGAGCAGCAAAACTGGCTTCGCGACTGAAATTTATTTTTAGACATCTTATGCACCGCCCTCTGCTCTCGTAATCTTACGCGTGTGACGCATTGTGGTGATAGGTGCATTATCCCCACCACAGTTGCTACTCATCCCTACCGTGCAGGATTCCTGTCAAGGTAAAATAATACATCTGTAACTTGATTATAAAGCTGTATTGATCTTTACTTTTTAAATCGACGGATTTCCATTTCAAGGAAACCACGCATACCCCAGGAGTACCTTTTTGCTCTACATTAAGCAGCTACATCTGGGTATCCACATTTTGGGGAGAACTTAACGATGTGTATTAAGTAAAAAGTGATGAATGGCATTGTTAATGCACATACATGCATCAGTGACTTCTTTCACTGATTTGTGATATTTGTCGTATGCTTGGGTAACATCGTCTTGTCTTGGTTCTAGTAGATTAACGCAGTATGGTATGATGTACGTTGTAGAAAGACTCAAACACAAATATAAACAAAAACAAAATTACGTTGGTGAACTTTAGGAGCATTGCTCGTTTGTTTCACCTCGCCTCATCACCTTTGTAGCCGCATTCTAATCAAGGAAAAACAAACAACAGGTGTCTGTTTGGATATTCCTTCTTTTGTGTGCAATGGTTGTCACACGACAGCAATAATATCATTTACATACAAAAACAAAGTTGCTTCCTTGCCATATATGTAAGCAAAGTTGCAGAGGAAGGGTTTATATAAAGGCAGAAGCAAGTATTTACCTAACTCCGTTCATACTGGGCCCAATATGCAGCCATTAGGAACGCCTACTCTTACCCACGGCTTCCCCTGGTTAGTAGACAAATGCTATTGTGGTTGTTTTTCCATAAATACTTTGCTGTCCTTCACTACCTGCCATAATATTCTTCGATATTCATATGAGGGATGTTAGACCAGTGACGGCACGTTGGCCATGGTAGCTCGAAGGTTAAGAGCGACTGGACGGAGACCGGGAAATTCCTTGTTAAAATCCAGACTATGGCATTGAATTTATCAGTATAACTTGTTCTATTCAAATGTTAGCCTACAAAGGTCTAGTACTGAAGAATGATTAAATTTTCCAATATTTGAAGCTGTTAAGAAAATGGTACGTTAGTTTTCTGATATTATCTACATTATAAAAGTAGTTACTATCGAAATACTTACATGAGATATACGAGCGTGGTCTGAAAAGTTTCCAACCTCAACATGAAGATGGCAGCACTTGTAAGTAAAAGCTACTGAATTTCGTTGTTCATCTGCTGATACTTACACACCAAAGTTTCAGCCACTTTGGACGCTCAGTTCTTATTAACAGCCTTGGAGTGAGTTGATGAGAGTGTTCTTATCAAAATGGATAAAATCGAGTATCGAGCTGTCGTGAAATATTTATTTTTGAAAGACAATACGCCCACCCAAATCAAAGATGAGTTGGATTCTGTGAATGTGGACTCTGCATCATCATTTGCCACAGTAATATTTTGGGCAGTTGAATTTAAACCGGATGTAAGAGCTTGGGAAATGAAATGTGTAGTGTTTAACGCCCGCTTTTACTACATACGGCACCGCAGGCGATGACACTGATGATACATGAGATGAAGATGGAGCACCGGTGGAATGAGATGGCGGGGGACACCGGAGATCCCTGAGAAAACCCGCCCCATCGCCGTGTTGTCCACGACAAATCTCACTTTCCGGTCGCCAGGGATCGTACCCAGGCCGCCTTGGTGAGAGCCAAGCGGTCTAACCACTGAGCCACGGCGCGGCCAAGAGCTTGCGAGACGATGGACGTTTGCGACATCCAAAAAACTGCAACTACGGACGAAAATATCGCCAAAGTTCACCAAATGGTGCTACACGACTACCGAATTAAAGTGTAAGAGATAGCAGAGGCTATGGACATGTCAAAAGAACGTGTTTGTCAATATTAAGTCAACATTTAGACATGAGGAAGCTGTCCGGGCGTTGGGTGCCACGTTTGCTCACGTTAGACCAAAAATGTGTTCGAATGAACATTTCCAACGCTCTGCTTGTGCAGTTTAGGCGCGATAAATCCAAGTTTTGGGGCCGATTAATTAATGTAGATGAAACTTGAATACACCATTACATGTCCGCAACAAAAATGTAGTCCAAGCAGTGGACTGCAAAGGGGGAACCGGCTCCAAAGAAAAGCAAGCACCGTGTTTTCGACTGGGAAAGTAATGGAGACCTTTTTTTTGGATAGTCATTGGGTTATTGTAATCGATTATCTTCAGAAAGGAAAAACCGTTACAGGAGGATACTACGCATCATTACTTGAGTAGCAGAAGGAACAACTTGCGGAAAAACGGCCACATTTGCAGAAAAACAAAACCTTTTTTCACTAAGACAACGCACCGTCTCACAGCTCAGCGGTTGCAATGTCGAAAATCCACGAATTGCGGGTGGAACTGCTTCATCATTCGCCTCACTCACTAGATTTAGAACCAAGCGACTTCCTTTTGTTCTCTCATCTGAAAATTGCGCTCGGAGGATAGAGATTTTCGTTAGATGAAGAGGTATTCACCTTCGTTAACAATTATTTTCTATAGAAAAATGCCGAGTACTATTTGGACGGGTTACAGAGATGACAGCAGCACTAGAAGAAGTGTGTAGAGTTACAAGGAGACTATGCTGAAAAACGTCGAGTACTATTTGGACGAGTTACAGAGATGACAACAGCACTAGGAGAAGTGTGTAGAGTTACAAGGAGACTATGTTGAAAAACGCCGAGTACTATTTGGACGGGTTATAGAGATGAGAACATCGCCGTGAAAAGTGTGTAGAGTTACAAGGAGACTATGTTGAAAAACGCCGAGTGCTATTTGGACGGGTTATAGAGATGAGAACATCGCCGTGAAAAGTGTGTAGAGTTACAAGGAGACTATGTTGAAAAACGCCGAGTACTATTTGGACGAGTTACAGAGATGACAACAGCACTAGGAGAAGTGTGTAGAGTTACAAGGAGACTATGTTGAAAAACGCCGAGTACTATTTGGACGGGTTATAGAGATGAGAACATCGCCGTGAAAAGTGTGTAGAGTTAAGAGGAAACTATGTTCAAAAACGCCTAGTACTATTTGGACAGGTTACAGAGATGGGAACATTGTTGGGAGAAGTGGGTAGAGTTACAAGGAGACTATGTTGAAAAACGCCGAGTACTATTTGGACGGGTTATAGAGATGAGAACATCGCCGTGAAAAGTGTGTAGAGTTAAGAGGAAACTATGT
This sequence comes from Mantis religiosa, assembly GCA_030765055.1. Lineage (NCBI taxonomy): Eukaryota > Metazoa > Arthropoda > Insecta > Mantodea > Mantidae > Mantis > Mantis religiosa. The sequence goes on from CM060949.1 coordinate 2,649,826, forward strand.
TCAAAAACGCCTAGTACTATTTGGACAGGTTACAGAGATGGGAACATTGTTGGGAGAAGTGGTTAGAGTTACAAGGACACTATGTTGAAAAACGCCGAGTACTATTTGGACGGGTTACAGAGATGGGAGCATCGCTGGGAGAAGTGTGTAGAGTTACAAGGAGACTATGTTGAAAAACGCCGAGTACTATTTGGACGGGTTACAGAGATGAGAACATCGTTGGGAAAAGTGTGTAGAGATACAAGGAGACTATGTTGAAAAACGCCGAGCACTATTTGGACGGGTTACAGAGATGGGAGCATCGCTAGGAGAAGTGTGTAGAGTTACAAGGACACTATGTTGAAAAACGCCGAGTACTATTTGGACGGGTTACAGAGATGGGAACATCGCTGGGAGAAGTGTGTAGAGTTACAAGGACACTATGTTGAAAAACGCCGAGTACTATTTGGACGGGTTACAGAGATGGGAACATCGCTGGGAGAAGTGTGTAGAGTTACAAGGACACTATGTTGAAAAACGCCGAGTACTATTTGGACGGGTTACAGAGATGGGAGCATCGCTGGGAGAAGTGTGTAGAGTTACAAGGACACTATGTTGAAAAACGCCGAGTACTATTTGGACGGGTTACAGAGATGGGAGCATCGCTAGGAGAAGTGTGTAGAGTTACAAGGACACTATGTTGAAAAACGCCGAGTACTATTTGGACGGGTTACAGAGATGGGAGCATCGCTAGGAGAAGTGTGTAGAGTTACAAGGAGACTATGTTGAAAAACGCCGAGTACTATTTGGACGGGTTACAGAGATGGGAGCATCGCTAGGAGAAGTGTGTAGAGTTGCAAGGAGACTATGTTGAAAAACGCCGAGTACTATTTGGACGTGTTACAGAGATGAGAACATCGCTGGGAGAAGTGTGTAGAGTTACAAGGAGACTATGTTGAAAAACGCCGAGTACTATTTGGACGGGTTACAGAGATGACAGCAGCACTAGGAGAAGTGTGTAGAGTACTATTTGGACGGGTTACAGAGATGACAGCAGCACTAGGAGAAGTGTGTAGAGCTACAAGCAGACTATGTTAAAAATTAAAAAGATAAATAATTAAAATGTTCTGGAAAAATGGCTTGCATCTTTATTAGGTTGGAAGCATTTCAGACGACCCTCTTAGTTTTCTAAAATATTTTTCGGAATTCTTTTGTTAGTAATAATTGTAGACATTCACAGACTTTGATTAGTGTTGTAGTTTCACTGTAAGCTTTTCGCTTTAATTTAGACAAAAATGTCCTCTGGAAAGGCAGTTCAGTACAAGTGATGGCTTTGTGGTGAGCTTTAAAGAATTGAATGAATCACTAGAACTGGAACTACTTTTTGCAGACCACGCTGCAATAGTGGGAACGTATCATGACTTCTCCACTTGAGTCCGTTGGGTGTGTTAGCCACTCAAGTCTCGTAGCATTGTGTAGGGCTCCATGGTTGGGGCAGGATTTCATTACGTGGTCAGTCTGATGAGAGAAGGCCTAGTAATTGCATGAACACCACGCATAGGATCAATAGCAGTTCGTATTCTGCAAGAGAAACGAAAGGAAGTGTATTGCTTCCAGTTAAGTTCACTTCAGTCTGTAGCTGAACATGTAAGATCTTTAATAAGTTGTTCTAAAGAAAACAATAAACTAAGCTACCAATTTATACTTCTACAGTCAGGACGTCGAACTTGATTCAAATATAACTTGCTTAGCAAGGAGGCTTTCAAATCGAGCTTTGGTTTTAACCTGAATATTCTGGTTTTATAAAACAAGGAAATAATAATTAATTGTGTTCAGTTTCACATATTTGTTTCTTTATTATCTCTAGAGAGGATTTTTGTATTTCAACTAAACATTCGAAAGGCAATATTAACAAGATATAATGATCCCTGAATTAAAAAAAAATTAGGAAAACGAATGTGTGAATGTCCCAACGCCATAACTCAAAAATAAAATTCTGTTATAAACCAAATTTATTATTTAAAGTTTAAAGCGTAAGAAAATTAAGAGAGATATCTCGCGCATTTCAAACTTCATACAGTTATATATTAGTTAACACACTCCAAAGAGGAAGTGATGAAGTGAGGGTGCCGGAAGAGGCACAGTACTGCAGGCAGACAGGCAGAACACAGAGATAAGTCCTTAACAAGTACAGAATTGTTTCTCCAGGGGCAGTGCAGTCACAAATACTTGACAAGCGTTGTCGCCCCAATTAATGACATTGAACATGCAAGGTCACCCAGCGGTGATAACAAATTTGATACTGAAGTTCACCATTTTCCAAGGATGCAGCACGAAGATTTGCCATAGTACCTCCGCAACCAAAATTTATCTTTACTTACATCACTTTGACAAATTTTGATTTTTTTACATTTTAAGAAATTGTTACTACAAATATAATAAATAAATAAACAAATAAATAATCAAATAAACAAATAAATAAACAAACAAACAAGTAAGTAGGTAGGTAGGTGGGTGGCTGGGTAGGTAGGTAGGTGGGTAGGTGGGTGGGTGGGTAGGTATGTAGGTGGGTGGCCTGGGTGGGTAGGTAGGTAGGTAGGTGGGTGGCTGGGTAGGTAGATAGGTAGATTTGTAGGTAGGTAGGTAGGTGACTGGGTAGGTAGGTAGGTGAGTGGCTGGGTAGGTAGGTAGGTAGGTAGGTGGGTAGGTAGGTAGATAGGTAGGTAGGTAGGTAGGTAGGTAGGTAGGTGAGTCGCTGGGTAGGTAGGTAGGTAGGTAGGTGGCTAGGTAGGTAGGTAGGTGGCTAGGTAGGTAGGTAGGTAGGTAGGTGGGTGGGTGCGTGGCTGGGTAGGTAGGTAGGTAGGTAGGTAGGTGGGTGGCTGGGTAGGTAGGTATGTGGGTAGGTGGGTGGGTGGGTGGGTAGGTAGGTAGGTGGGTGGCTGGGTAGGTAGGTAGGTAGGTGGGTGGCTGGGTAGGTAGGTAGATTTGTAGGTAGGTAGGTGACTGGGTAGGTAGGTAAGTAGGTGGGTGGCTGGGTAGGTAGGTAGGTAGGTAGGTAGGTAGGTAGGTAGGTAGGTGGGTAGGTAGGTAGATAGGTAGGTAGGTGGGTAGGTAGGTAGGTAGGTAGGTGGGTCGCTGGGTAGGTAGGTAGGTAGGTGGGTAGGTAGGTAGGGAGGTAGGTAGGTAGGTGGGTGGGTGGGTGGCTGGGTAGGTAGGTAGGTAGGTCGGTAGGTAGGTAGGTAGGTAGGTGGGTGGCTGGGTAGGTAGGTAGGTAGGTAGGTAGGTGGGTAGGTGGGTGGCTGGGTAGGTAGGTAGGTGGGTAGGTAGGTAGATAGGTAGGTAGGTGGGTAGGTAGGTAGGTAGGTGGGTCGCTGGGTAGGTAGATGGGTGGGTGGGTTGCTGGGTGGGTGGGTAGGTATGTAGGTAGGTAGTTAGGTAGGTAGGTAGGTGACTGGGTAGGTAGGTAGGTAGGTGAGTGGCTGGGTAGGTAGGTAGGTAGGTAGGTGGGTAGGTAGGTAGATAGGTAGGTAGGTAGGTAGGTAGGTAGGTAGGTAGGTAGGTAGGTAGGTAGGTAGGTAGGTAGGTAGGTAGGTAGGTAGGTGGGTCGCTGGGTAGGTAGGTACGTAGGTAGGTAGGTGGGTGGGTGGCTGGGTAGGTAGGTAGGTAGGTGGGTAGGTAGATAGGTAGGTAGGTGGGTAGGTAGGTAGGTAGGTGGGTCGCTGGGTAGGTAGGTAGGTAGGTAGGTAGGTAGGTAGGTGGGTGGGTGGGTGGGTGGGTGGATAGGTAGGTAGGTAGGTAGGTAGGTAGATAGGTAGGTAGGTAGGTAGGTAGGTAGGTAGGTAGGTAGGTAGGTAGGTAGGTGGGTGGGTGGGTGGGTGGCTGGGTGGGTGGGTAGGTAGGTAGGTAGGTATGTGGGTGGGTGGGTGGAAGGATGGGTGGGTAGGTAGGTAGGTAGGTGGGTGTGTGGGTAGGTAGGTAAGTAAGTAAGCAAATAAGCAAGTAAATAATTAAGCAAATAAGCAGGTAAATAAGTAAGCAAATAAGGAAGTAAATAAGTAAGCAAATAAGTAAGCAAATAAGCAAGTAAATAAGTAAGCAAATAAGCAAGTAAGTAAATAAGTAAGCAAGTAAGTAAATAAGTAAGCAAATAAATAAGTGAGCAAATATAAAGGGTTATATCTTTAATTAATTATTTATTTATGTATTTATTTTCTTATATATTTACTTATTTATTATTTATTAGTTTGTTTATTTACTTCTGTATCTCTTTATCTATATATCTATATAACTACTTATCTATTTATTTATTTGTTTATTATTTACTTGTTTACTTATTTAATTATTTATTTCTTGTTTATTTATTTGTTTATATTTTGCCAATTGTTTGCTTCTTTGTTTGTCTGTTTCTTTGTTTGCCTCTTTCTTTGTTTCTTTGTGTGTTTGTGAGTTCCTTTGTGGTTTCTTTTTACCATGTATATTCAAATAAAGGATTTGTAAAATCGCCTGGTACCCAGGATTCGCTCACAGTAAAGGAGTCGTATGTTTTTGAGGTGGGCTTAGCGAGCAGTACGTTTTGTCCCTTAAACCGCTATTCCTCTGACTTTTGCACATTCTTCCTTTTAAGAATGTCAAGCAATAGAGTTAAGTAAGCGCAAAACTGGACTAAGGGTCACATGCCGCTTGATGAGTGAGCTACCTTGCAAAGGAATAAGGCGCGGCTGACTCAGCTGGTATGAACACATTGTAGAAGCTTGTAAATGTTAATAGCTTTAAGGTCCGTATATTTGAATGCACGTTAACTTTCGGCTAGTTTTACAAATATGTATCTTGAACTCCAAACTTTTGTTGCCTAAAATTCAGTTTTGTTGCTTAATAAATAGTTACTATACCTGTAATGTGTATAGGATATGTAAGTTGTGCCAAATAATTGAAGACCGGGTAACAGGAACTAATATAACTTCTGTAATGAAATCCCTAGGGCACACTTCCCTAACTCTGGTATATGGACGTTTGTTCATATGTTGCCGCAAACCCTTGAACAGGAAATCCGCCTGCGGGCTTTGTTCTTACACATCCAACAGGGAATCTGTGAAACCATAAACTTAACAGGAGTACAGTCTATCAGTTCTTTTTTACCTTTTTTGACCAGACTTCAAAGGAGCTGTTATAAGTCCCCCCTTCGTTTACTAACCTCGTTTCGTTGAGGTTCCTGGAGGTCTTCACCTTCAAGGTGTACGTAGTTGCCTATGTAAAAGCCCATCAGATGAAAAAGACCAAAGACCCATGCTTAGCTAACATAACCTAACTATTAGTATGTTTATGTAAAGGGTACATTCAGGGAGACGTGGGCAATAGTTAGCTGAAACTGGCGTTCGATTGCCGAATTCAAGGTGCTTCAATTCGGCCTTCTACGAGGCTGGTCTGAAAGGTTCCCGTCCGACCTAATAAAGTTATTAGGCATACTTTAATTTTCTCAACAAAGACTCCTTATAACTCTACACACTTCTCCCAGCGATGCTCCCATCTCTGTAACACGTCCAAATAGTACTCGGCGTTTTTCAACATAGTCTCCTTGTAACTCTACACACTTCTCCCAGCGATGCTCCCATCTCTGTAACACGTCCAAATAGTACTCGGCGTTTTTCAACATAGTCCCCTTGTAACTCTACACACTTCTCCCAGCGATGCTCCCATCTCTGTAACACGTCCAAATAGTACTCGGCGTATTTCAACATAGTCTCCTTGTAACTCTACACACTTCTCCCAGCGATGCTCTCATCTCTGTAACCCGTCCAAATAGTACTCGGCGTTTTTAACATAGTCTCCTTGTAACTCTACACACTTCTCCCAGCGATGTTCTCATCTCTGTAACACGTCCAAATAGTACTCGGCGTTTTTCAACATAGTCCCCTTGTAACTCTACACACTTCTCCCAGCGATGCTCTCATCTCTGTAACCCGTCCAAATAGTACTCGGCGTTTTTAACATAGTCTCCTTGTAACTCTACACACTTCTCCCAGCGATGCTCTCATCTCTGTAACCCGTCCAAATAGTACTCGGCGTTTTTCAACATAGTCCCCTTGTAACTCTACACACTTCTCCCAGCGATGTTCTCATCTCTGTAACACGTCCAAATAGTACTCGGCGTTTTTCAACATAGTCTCAATGTAACTCTACACACTTCTCCCAGCGATGCTCTCATCTCTGTAACCCGTCCAAATAGTACTCGACGTTTTTCAACATAGTCTCCTTGTAACTCTACACACTTCTCCCAGCGATGCTCCCATCTCTGTAACACGTCCAAATAGTACTCGGCGTTTTTCAACATAGTCTCCTTGTAACTCTACACACTTCTCCCAGCGATGCTCCCATCTCTGTAACACGTCCAAATAGTACTCGGCGTATTTCAACATAGTCTCCCTGTAACTCTACACACTTCTCCCAGCGATGTTCTCATCTCTGTAACACGTCCAAATAGTACTCGGCGTATTTCAACATAGTCTCCTTGTAACTCTACACACTTCTCCCAGCGATGTTCTCATCTCTGTAACACGTCCAAATAGTACTCGGCGTATTTCAACATAGTCTCCTTGTAACTCTACACACTTCTCCCAGCGATGTTCTCATCTCTGTAACACGTCCAAATAGTACTCGGCGTATTTCAACATAGTCTCCTTGTAACTCTACACACTTCTCCCAGCGATGTTCTCATCTCTGTAACACGTCCAAATAGTACTCGGCGTATTTCAACATAGTCTCCCTGTAACTCTACACACTTCTCCCAGCGATGTTCTCATCTCTGTAACACGTCCAAATAGTACTCGGCGTATTTCAACATAGTCTCCTTGTAACTCTACACACTTCTCCCAGCGATGTTCTCATCTCTGTAACACGTCCAAATAGTACTCGGCGTATTTCAACATAGTCTCCCTGTAACTCTACGCACTTCTCCCAGCGATGCTCCCATCTCTGTAATCCGTCCAAATAGTACTCGGCGTTTTTCAACATAGTCTCCTTCTAACTCTACACACTTCTCCTAGCGATGCTCCCATCTCTGTAACTCGTCCAAATAGTACTCGGCGTTTTTCAACATAGTCTCCTTGTAACTCTACACACTTCTCCTAGCGATGCTCCCATCTCTGTAACCCGTCCAAATAGTACTCGGCGTTTTTCAACATAGTCTCCTTGTAACTCTACACACTTCTCCCAGCGATGTTCCCATCTCTGTAACCCGTCCAAATAGTACTCGGCGTTTTTCAACATAGTCTCCTTGTAACTCTACACACTTCTCCCAGCGATGTTCCCATCTCTCTAACCCGTCCAAATAGTACTCGGCGTTTTTCAACATAGTCTCCTTGTATTTCTACACATTCCTCCCAGCGATGCTCCCATCTCTGTAACACGTCCAAATAGTACTCGGCGTATTTCAACATAGTCTCCTTGTAACTCTACACACTTCTCCTAGCGATGTTCTCATCTCTGTAACACGTCCAAATAGTACTCGGCGTTTTTCAACATAGTCTCCTTGTAACTCTACACACTTCTCCCAGCGATGCTCCCATCTCTGTAACACGTCCAAATAGTACTCGGCGTTTTTCAACATAGTCTCCTTGTAACTCTACACACTTCTCCCAGCGATGCTCCCATCTCTGTAACACGTCCAAATAGTACTCGGCGTATTTCAACATAGTCTCCCTGTAACTCTACGCACTTCTCCCAGCGATGCTCCCATCTCTGTAATCCGTCCAAATAGTACTCGGCGTTTTTCAACATAGTCTCCTTCTAACTCTACACACTTCTCCTAGCGATGCTCCCATCTCTGTAACTCGTCCAAATAGTACTCGGCGTTTTTCAACATAGTCTCCTTGTAACTCTACACACTTCTCCTAGCGATGCTCCCATCTCTGTAACCCGTCCAAATAGTACTCGGCGTTTTTCAACATAGTCTCCTTGTAACTCTACACACTTCTCCCAGCGATGTTCCCATCTCTGTAACCCGTCCAAATAGTACTCGGCGTTTTTCAACATAGTCTCCTTGTAACTCTACACACTTCTCCCAGCGATGTTCCCATCTCTCTAACCCGTCCAAATAGTACTCGGCGTTTTTCAACATAGTCTCCTTGTATTTCTACACATTCCTCCCAGCGATGCTCCCATCTCTGTAACACGTCCAAATAGTACTCGACGTTTTTCAACATAGTCTCCTTGTAACTCTACACACTTCTCCCAGCGATGCTCCCATCTCTGTAACACGTCCAAATAGTACTCGGCGTTTTTCAACATAGTCTCCTTGTAACTCTACACACTTCTCCTAGCGATGCTCCCATCTCTGTAGCCCGTCCAAACAGTACTCGGCGTTTTTCAACATAGTCTCCTTGTAACTCTACACACTTCTCCCAGCGATGCTCCCATCTCTGTAACCCGTCCAAATAGTACTCGGCGTTTTTCAACATAGTCTCCTTGTAACTCTACACACTTCTCCCAGCGATGCTCCCATCTCTGTAACCCGTCCAAATAGTACTCGACGTTTTTCAACATAGTCTCCTTGTAACTCTACACACTTCTCCCAGCGATGTTCCCATCTCTGTAACCCGTCCAAATAGTACTCGGCGTTTTTCAACATAGTCTCCTTGTATTTCTACACACTTCTCCCAGCGATGCTCCCATCTCTGTAACACGTCCAAATAGTACTCGGCGTTTTTCAACATAGTCTCCTTGTAACTCTACACACTTCTCCCAGCGATGCTTCCATCTCTGTAGCCCGTCCAAACAGTACTCGGCGTTTTTCAACATAGTCTCCTTATAACTCTACACACTTCTCCCAGCGATGCTCTCATCTCTATAACCCGTCCAAATAGTACTCGGCGTTTTTCAACATAGTCTCCTTGTAACTCTACACACTTCTCCCAGCGATGCACCCATCTCTGTAACCCGTCCAAATAGTACTCGGCGTTTTTCAACATAGTCTCCTTGTAACTCTACACACTTCTCCCAGCGATGCACCCATCTCTGAAACCCGTCCAAATAGTACTCGGCGTTTTTCAAATTAATCTCCTTGTATTTCTACACACTTCTCTCAGCGATGCTTCCATCTCTGCAACACGTCCAAATAGTAATCGGCGTTTTTCAACATAGTCTCCTTGTAGCTCTGCACACTTCTCCCAGCGATGCTCCCATCTCTGAAACCCGTCCAAATAGTACTCGGCGTTTTTCAGCATAGTCTCCTTGTATTTCTACACACTTCTCCCAGCGATGCTCCCATCTCTGTAACACGTTCAAATAGTACTCGGCGTTTTTCAACATAGTCTCCTTGTAACTCTGCACACTTCTCCCAGCGATACTCACATCTCTGTAACCCGTCCAAATATCACTCGGCGTTTTTCAATATAGCCTCCTTGTAACTCTGCACACTTCTACCAGCGATGTTCCCATCTCTGTAACATGTCCAAATAGTACTCGGCGTTTTTCAATATAGTCTCCTTGTAACTCTGCACACTTCTCCCAGCGATGCCCCCATCTCTGTAAACCGTCCAAATAGTACTCAGCGTTTTTCTCAGCAAAATAATTGTTCACGAAGGCGATTGCCCCGTCTTTTGACGAAAATCTCTGTCCTTCTGGCGCAATTTTCAGATGAGGGAACTAAAGAAGTCGCTTGGTGCTAGATCTTTTGAGTAAACCTGATGGTCAAGCATTGCAAACCGTAATTCATGGATTTTGTCCATTGCAACCGCTGAGTTATGAGAAGGTGCGTTGTCTTGGTGAAACAGGCTTTCTTTTTCTGCAAATGAGGCCGTTTTTCGGCCAGTTCTTCCTTCAGCTTTTCAAATAATGATACGTAGTATACTCCTGTAATGTGGTTTCCTTTTTGTATATAATGGATTAACATAACTTCATGACTATCGTAAAATACTTTCGCCATCACTTTTCCAGCCGAAAAAAAAACAGTTTTTGCCCTTTTTGGAGCCTTTTAGCTTTTGTAGTCCACTGTTTGGACTGTTTTTTTCCGGGCGTATAATGGTGTTTCCAAGTTTCATCTACAGGAACTAATTGGCGCCAAAACTCGGATTTATTGCTCCTAAACTGCGCCAACAGAACGTTGGAAATGTTCATTCGAACACGTTTTTCGTCTAACGTGAGCAAACGCGGCACACAACGAGCGGAAGGCTTTCTCATGTCTAAATGTTGATTTAGTATGTGACAAACGCGTGGTGTTGACATGCTCATAGCCTCTGCTATCTCTCTCACTTTAGTTCGGCGTTCGTCCAGCACTATTTGTTTAACATTGGCGATGCTTTCGTCGGTAGTGTTGGTTTTTGTACGTCCCGAACGTTCGTCTCCTATGCTCTTATGGCAACATTTAAAGTCAGGTACCCAAAATTTCGCTGTGGTAAATAATGGTGCCGAGTTCCCACGCAGAGTTGAAGTCATCTTTGATTTGCGTAGGTGTATTGCCCTTCAAAAACAGAATTTTAATGCAGCTCGATACTCGATTTTGTGCATTTTCATAACAGCACTCACATCACTCACTCAAACGACTGTTTCATTACAACTGAACGTACAAAATTTCTGAAACTTTGGTGAGTAACTTTCAACAGATGAACAACTTATTACGAGTGCTGCCATCTTCATGTTGAAGTCGGAAGCTTTTCAGGCCACCCTCATATAAGACACAAGTTGAAGGTAAAAAGACACAAATAACCACCAAATGGAAACAAAAGTTAACTGTGTTATCTGAGCTCATCTTACTTGGCATCGTGCATTTTTTCTTTTGTGGAAAACGTTCTAGTTAGCCACAGATATGGAACAGGTACTCAAGTTTGTGAATTGTCTTAAAATAATTATTTTCTAGATGCGCTATCACGGAGTTTCACAGTTCAATGTTTCTGACGTTTATATTAAACGCAAACAAACGATGCCGCCTTCTTAAGTGTTCAAGATCTTCTTTAATACTTAGTTGTCATAATTGTCTCCCACAGAATACAAGGGGTTCTGCAAAACACATTCAAACCACTCCCAATATAAGATAAGCTAAAAGTGCTTGTGCGAATATAGAAGCCGTTATACCAAATTTAGTTGGCTAGAGGTCTTGTTGACTTTAGAGCTGAAGGCTGAAACGGTTCCTAGGGTCGTACAGCCACATAAGTTGGGTTGAGGAAAGGAATAGCTCTTTCCGGATTGCCTGGGATCAATGAATACAGCTCACGCTATCGCCTAACTCGAGAGGAAAATCGTATTCTCGTTCAATATACAGTTTAAATATAGCATTTGTTTTATATAAATATATTTTATGATGGCAATTTAGTCATTCTCTGAAGTGTGTATATCGCCAATATATTTTCACAAGAGCTTAATTATAGTATAAATTGTATAGTTTTCTAAAATATAACTGCACTTCTTCCTGGTAGTATGGTACAAGGCCATAGTTCCTAAAATGTTATTGTTTAAGTGAATCAAGCAATCCATGTAGATACATAATGTCTATTTACAAGAGTTTCTTTCTTTGTTTGTTTCTTTCTTTATTTCTTTCTTTCTTTCTTTCTTTCTTTCTTTCTTTCTTTCTTTCTTTCTTTCTTTCTTTCTTTCTTTCTTTCTTTCTTTCTTTCTTTCTTTCTTTCTTTCTTTCTTTCTTTCTTTCTTTCTTTCTTTCTCTCTTTCTCTCTCGCTCTCTTTCTTTATTTCTTTCCTTCTTTCTTTCTCTCTTTCTCTCTCTCTCTTTCTTTCTTTCCTTCTTTCTTTTCTTCTTTCTTTATTTCTTTCCTTCTTTCTTTCTTTCTTTCTTTCTTTCTTTCTTTCTTTCTTTCTTTCTTTCTTTCTTTCTTTCTTTCTTTCCTTCCTTCTTTCTTTCTTTCTTTCTTGCTTTCTTTCTTTCCTTCTTCCTTTCCTTCTCTCTCTCTCTTTCTTTTTTTCTTTCTTTTTTTCTTTCTTTCTTATTTTCTTTCTTTCTTTCTTTCTTCCTTCCTTTCTTTCTTTCTATCTTTCTTTCCTTCTTTCTTTCTTTCCTTCTTTCTTTCTTTCCTTCTTTCTTTCTTACTTTCGTTCTTTCTTTCTCTCTTTCTTTCTTTCTTTCTTTCTTTCCTTCTTATCTTCTTTCCTTCTTTCTTTCTTTCCTTCTTTCTTTCTTTCCTTCTTTCCTTATTTCCTTCTTTACTTCTTTCCTTATTTATTCGTTTGTCTGTTTGTTCGGTTGGTTGTTTGTTTGTTCCTTCCTTCGTTCGTTCGTTTGTTTCTTTTGTTTGTTTATTTACGTATTTATTTCCTTCTTTCTTCCCTTCCTTCCTTTATTCCTTCCCTCCTCCTTTATAACTCCCTTCTACATTCCGTCCTTCCTTATTTTTCTTTCATTCTTGCTTTCCTTCTTTATTCTTCCTTTCTTTCTCTTTTATTTATTTATTTCTTTCCTTCCTTCTTTCTTTCCTTATTTCTTTCTTTCCTTCCTTCTTTCTTTCCTTCTTTCCATCATTCTTTCTTTCTTTCCTTCCTTCCTTGCTTCTTTCTTTCTTTCTTTCCATCATTCTTTCTTTCTTCCTTTATTTATTTATTTCTCTCTTTCTCTTTCCTTTTTTCTTTCTTTCCTTCTTCCATTCTTTCCTTCTTTCCATCAGTCTTTCTTTCTTCCTTCCTTTATTTATTTCTCTCTTTCTCTTTCCTTCCTTCTTTCTTTCTTTATTTCCTTCTTTATTTCCTTCCTTCCTTTATTCCTTCCTTCTTTTTCTTTCGTTCTTTCCCTTATTCTTCATTTCTTTCTTTCTTTTCCTTTCTTTCTTTGTTCCTTTGTTTCCTTTCTTTCATTCTTTTCTTCCTTCTTTCTTTCCTTCCTTTCATCTTTCTTCCTCTCTTTCTTTCTCGTTCTTTCTTTACTTCTTTATTTCTTTCTATCTTTATTTCTCTCTTTCTTTCCTTCCGTCTTTCTTTCCTTCTTTCCATCTTTCTTTCTCTCTTTCTTACTTTCTGTTTCTTTCCTTCCATCTTTATTTCTCTCTTAGTCTCTTCCTTCTTTTCCTTCTTTCCTTCTTTCCTTTCTTCCATCTTTATTTATTTATTTGTTACTCTCTTTCCTTCTCTGTCGGTTTCTTTCTCTTGCTCTGTTTCTTTCTCTTTTCCTTTATTCCTCTACGGTTCCCCGATACCCTGTTGACTTTTAGGAGACAGAGTATGCTTTTTATTCTCTTATAAAAGGTACGGTATTAAAAGGCATACAAGGAGGAGCTAGAGAGGGCCCGCCTATAGCTACTGTCCTATCATAGGCGTGCAGCGTTGGCTATATGGTTTCGAACGCACAGCACTAGCGTGAGCAATAGAGATTTCTCTTTCTCATGCTCGCAAAATTACATCTGGAAATGCGACATTGTAATATGCCTTGGTATATGTGCTAAGGATGTTTGAGGCAGGCTATCCAAAGACCTTTTCCTACCGCTTATGGTTCTCAAGTTAACTCTTCCACAGTAAACATCTGATTGCCCCGTTTATGCTTTAATTTCCAATCTTGCCCTGTGTTACTCTTTGCCATTACGCAGTATTAAGTAAGACATTACCAAGTGTCGTTAGTAACTCCATATATTTAGTTTATAAGTTAACGGATTGTCCCTGCGCCACAGTAGCATCCTCATGCAAACACGTGATATAACAATGATGGTACAAATGTTCACAGCACTCATTTGTCAAAGGAAGAACTGCGCGAACGGTTCTTTGCTCGATTTGATGTTGCCAGATCTGATGACTCTCGAACTCTTCCTCTGGAATATCTTAAGTAATTACCTACTTGCAATTCATCAATAAAGAAAAATCAAGAAATGCCATGAAGCATAAATAAAGCGATTAAAATAAAAATAATAAGTTTTCAGAATAGTGATTGCAAATTTGTTACACGTTAAAAAGTTATTATACCTATGCAGATGTTTCAAACATTCTGTCTAACATATAGTATTCACTTGTTCCAGTGAACATTTACAGACGTACGAACGTCAACTGTCTAATTACGAATATATGACAGTCGATGTGATAACATCTATATTAGTACTAATTTCATTGAGTGTTTAACATCCATGTTAAATACGCGGGTAGAACCTAGTAATGGGGTCGATGTTTTCATGTTGGAGTATAAAATGCGGATTGCATAAAACTCGAGAATAAGGGGCAGCTGACTCACTTGGTAACAGGCACATTATAGGTCACATTAAGAAATAAGAAAGTAAAGACTCCATAGTAAAATTGTACAAATCAAAGGTAGTACGAAACCTGTAAGAGGGATCAGAAAAAGATATCAACAAGATGAAACAAAAATGAAAACAAAATTTGAGAGGGAAATATTTGAAATATAAGTTTACAGTTCCTATTCTGCTTTATGATGTCAAGAAACCTGAATGAAAGAAATGTTGTAGTACTCTCCCTTTCATCTTAAAGGTCACGAAAAGGAAATCTTGCTAAGAGTGGGAGTTGCTTGGGGAGTTGTTCCAACAAGGCAAGTCTTAAATAAATAATTATAGCTCCTTAACCTTAAAGGATGTCATCTGTGCTTCCCTTATATCTCGTTGTAGTCGCTATTAGTCTTAATCTGACGGCTGACGAATGCTTTCATTATATGAGAAGCGAGAAAGAACAAGAAAAGCATGCATTTCATGAAGATATTACTAGGGAACACGTTTTTTTGTACCAGAAACAAAATAGGCTAATTCTTATGCAAAATGACTCGCTGATTCCAAAAATGCCTCTGAAAATGCTGTATCATGTAACGTTTTTGAGATATTCTTATTCTTGTATATAAAATTACAGAAATGAGGTATGGTACCAACTCATATTGACTTAATTTAAAATAATAGCCATTGACTCTTCTAAATACAGCTTAAAGGCAGCGTTGCTTCATAATGGCAATTTACTACCTTCAATACCTTTATTTCGTGCCATAGGAATGAAGGAGACATACGATTCCATGTCCATCATTTTAGATGTTATTAGTTATCAAAACCATGGCTGGGAAATTTGTAGTGACCGCAAGGTAGTTGCATTGCTAACGGGACTGCAGGGAGGTTTCACAAAATATTGCTGTTTTTTGTGCTTATGGGACAAGCATTTTATAGTGAAAGAATGGGGGAAAAGGGAAGACTATACCCCTGAAGCAAGCAGTGTTAAGTATGTGCCTCTAGTAGACCAAAACAAAGTTCTTCTCCCCCCACTTCACATAAAGCTCAGGCTAATGAAGAATTTTTTTAAAGGTTTGGACAAAAGTGGAAGTCCATTTGAGTATTTAAGAAGTATCTTTTCCAAAATAAGTGAATCTAAATTGAAGGAAGTTATATTTGTCGGTCCTCAAATAAGACTACTTCTTAAAGACAGTGTTTTTGAATGAAAGCTTAAACGTGTTGAACTGGCAGCATGGAAATCATTTAAATCAGTGGTGGAAGGTTTCCTGGGTAATAACAAAGAAGAAAATTATGAAACTTTAGTCTCAGAACTATTAAGGAGCTACAAAGAAATGGGTTGCCGTATGTCACTTAAAATCCACTTTTTGTACTCTCACCTTGATAGTTTCCCTAGAAACCTAGGAGCTGTAAGTGATGAGCAAGGTGAGCGTTTTCACCAGGACATTTCTGAGATGGAAAGACGTTACCAGGGTATCGCTGGGATTCAGCCATGTTCGGAGACTATTGTTGGTTCCTCAAACGGGAGAGTTAATACAAAAAAAAAAAAAAAAAAAAAAAAAAAAAAAAAAAAAATCAACAGCGAAACACTTCTGAGATAATTCAGGTATTGGTTTTCATCCTTATCTTGTGTTTATTTATTTTAATAATAATTAATAATAATTAATATTATTTTCAATCTTATTTGGCAATAAAATACCAATTATTTTCAATTAATCAAAGACGAGTTATCACATCAAATTTCTGTAAGTTTTCATTAAAAATTATGAATACCTAAAATCCGTTACGTGATACAGCATTTCGAGGGGCATTTTTGGAATCAGCAGTTCAGTTTACATAAGAATTTGCCTATTTTTTCGGGTATACAAAAAATATTTTTTGTTCCCCAGTGATATTCGGCAATCACTTCCTGGCTCATCCTTCCATGACACTTTTTTATTTTTGCCTTTAGGAATGGGCTAATATGACTATTTGACTTTATTGTGTAAAACACAAGATGTTTTGTATCCCAATTCCAAATTCCGTTGCGAGATTTCAACCGAAATAAGTGTTTGGAGATTACCTAAAATATGTCTCTGTCTTTCGACTCTACCGACTTCTACATTCATATCAATGACGAAGGTGTGCTAAAATTTCGTTTCGAAGAAGTTCTACTTATGCTAGGGAGCCTGAGAGACGGCCATCATTTTAAGCCATTTTAGTATATACCGGATTTGAACCCGCGTTATTACAGTCAGTAAGCCAGACAGACCCTCTGAATAATAACAATAACAGTGACAGTGGCAGTGATAGTGACAGTGGCAGTGACGGTCACAATAATATTTGGACAGAGTGAGCCTGCAAAATTGAATGCCATAGCCGGGATTTGAATCACGGATTTTTCGGTTTCCGTCCGGCTGCTGTTCACCATTGAGCTATTATAGCCAAAGTGCCAGCACGAAATGAAGTTCTCCGAGTAACTCATGTTGCATATTTCGTCCTACACACGCCTAGTGAGAAAAAACCCGTTAATTTCCATTAATTTTCTATATAGTGCTCCGAATTATAAAGCCCGGGCTTTAAAGTGTAGGTACATAGAGCACAATAAGTCTCCATTAAGGTAGTTGTCTCATGAATTTATGAGATTTCCTATAAACTTCGTAAGAGTCAAAGGTATATGGAGGTGGGCCCTACTGCAGACTCCAGCTTGCCCCGCCTAGCAGTACTGCGGAATGTAGTACTTGCGTCTCAGGCGCCTCAACTGAGAACATTATATTGTCATGGCAAGAGGCATAAAGGTTTCGGCACAAATAAGAAAACAGTCGGCGGAAAATGTTTCATGGTAACAATGAGTCTTGCTTTGTACAGATGTATTTTTTATCTTAAAAAGTGCAGAGCGATGCGCAGTGGTATCTGGACGAGTGCACTTCAGAACGGTTACAACTGGAGGGGAGGGCAGGTCAGTTGCGTACTAGTCGCGAGTAACTAAACACGTGCAGAGCTACTCGGTAACACAACAGCTTGTTTCAAAATGTGCTTGTCTCCTGGTTCCAAGAGAGCATTTATAAATGACGCCTCCTAGCAGCACATTAGGAAATAAAGTGCTACATTTAAAAACACCAGAAGTAATAACCAATATCCATAGATTTATAAAAAAGGAACAATGGTCTGGGTCAGCTATAAAAATCTGGGGAAGGGTATCTGAGGCAATAGTTGTGTCTGAAAGCAGTTTAGGAGAGTTATTAAGGAAAGAAAAGCCATTGATGCTAGTGCAACAACGTCCTTCTCTATGCTCAGGAAACAAAGATTAAGAACATGCACAAAATCTAATTTGGATGTTTTAATTCAGAAGTAGTTAGGCGAACTATGAATGATTTTTAAAGCACAGACAAACAAAGACCAAATTTGAAGAAAGTGCTTATGAAGCTAAAAATTCTACTGACTTCCAAGGCAGTGTCTGAACATTAAGAAGAGTTCTTTTGAAGCTAGGATTCTTTGAAAAATAAAAACAAAAACAAACAAAACAGTACTAAGCGTGACAGACAAATTTTAATCCTACATGGCACCATACGTGCAAAAAGGCTTAAGTATTTACGAAATATTCCGAGATATCGAAGTGAAGCTTATATACTTTATATGGATGAAACTTATATAAATACACCACATAGTGGACCATATGCCTGGAGTGAAATACGTTACAGGGACTCTGCAGCGATATTGAAAGACCGACAGTTGTTTATCATGCCTGCTGGAGGAGAACAGGGTTTCGTTCCAAATGTCTATGTACTATTTAAGATCCAAAAAAAGCGTGGAGATTACTACCATAGTAAGAATTACAACTTAGTTTATAAGAGCTGTGAAACTGGCTTCGAGAAAGAAATTTGTTTTTAGACACCTTATGCACCGCCCTCCCCTCTCGTAAGCTTACGCGTGTGACGCATTGTAGCAATAGGTGCACTATCCCCACCACAGTTGCTACTCATCCCTACCGCGTAGGATTCCTGTCAAGATAAAATAGTACATATGTAGTTAATGATAGCGGGGCTATTGTAAACAAGCGCCGACAATCAGAGATAACTGAGGTAAAGAACTTGCCGACATAGATTAAGTTGCGCTTCTAGAATGCGACAGAATATTTTGTTTCTTTATTCTTCCGGAAATTTCTGAACTGATAGGGATTGTTCGGATACTGGCTTATTGTACAACGATCTAGGGTTACGAATTAGGTATTTAAGAACGTATCAGCTCGCAAAGTTAGTTGTAAAACAGTGTTGTGAACGAGATACATCTGGAAGTGTTATTGTAACGAGAGCTAATGATGTAATCTGCTGTCACTGTTATTGTCATCGACCTTGGTAGACTGATGGTGACGTAACGTAATACTGCTATATAGGCTGAGGCTTTCACGGCCGGCGTCTTGAAGATGAATGTTGTCTTCCGGGCTTATCTGCCGTGGTCTAGGAGTTCTTGAAGGAACCGACGTTTCGCCAGGAGCTACGCCTAGCATCCTCAGGGTTGATCCGTCCGCTGTAGAAGTCAGGAGTCGAAGGAAGCGGTCCAGAGGTCCAGAGGTAGTCCTAGTCGGGCGGGGCTGTCCCCGTCCGGGTGTCTTATGCCGCAGTACCTAGCCGCTTTGCGGCTTAACCTGCGAAATGAGCTAGTAGATCCATGTTCTGCTGGGGTGTTTGATGTTATTGAATGTTTGAAATTTTTTTTTAAAATGTTTGAAATGGGTTGCCCCTCTTGTCGTGGGCAGCTGCACTTAATCGTTCTCCCTTTTTGGGAGACACGATTTAGTTCTTTTTTTTTTTTTTGCTCCGTTTTGGGTACGGGTTGTGTAGCGCTTGGTCCTTCGGCGTAGAAGTTAGTCCCAGAGACATCTGGGGTTTTCCTTGGGTTAACCAAGAGGTCCCAGTACGTCTCTCGGTAGTCTGAAGGACGGCAAGCGTCTTTGATCTCTCTGGTCATATCTTCCCAGGGAGTTCACTAAAGGGTTGGGGTGAATTTGGATTTTGTCGTACATTGATCGTGCCCTCTCGCGAATGACATCGACCGTGTACGGGATCTGGGAGTGCTCATGTAGGATATGAGCAGGAAATCTCCAGCCTGTATCGTAAATGATGCGAAGTGCCCTGTTGTGCAGCGTCTGGAGCCTGACGAAAGTGGTATTAGCCACTGTTCCCCAGATCTCACAGCCGTACAGAATCATAGGCGGAATGATCACCCGATACAGCTGGAGTTTGAGACGGATCGGCATGGTTGATCTGAAAATAGGGTATAGGCTCCGGAGTGCGACGTGCCCCAGCTGGACCTTGCCCTTGACGTGCGGAACGTAAGTTAACTTACGGTCCAGCGTCACCCCGAGATACTTCGCTGTTTGCACCCATGGGATTCGACGGCGCCCTAAAACGAAGTTCTGCTGCAACCGGTTGGCTATGGTTTTCGCCAGGAGATTAGCGGAGCTCTTCTCCGGGTTAATTGCCATTCGCCATTTTGCGCTCCATTCGGAATGAAGCGGGTGTCCGCACGTCCTAATTTATATTGGCTGGAAAGGGGCGGGGCTAAGGCAGATCGCGTTCTGATTGGCTCTGGTCGGGAAGTGGCTGTTTCATATCTTTACTGTTTTTGTATTCATGTGCGTGTGATTGAAGTCCCTGTAATACGGGAACCCAGGCTTTATTTATGCGAAGTGCTTCTTCTTTGCGGTTAAAATTATTTTTGTGTTTAAATATTTCTATTGCTTCTCTCTGTAGGCGGGCATGGTAGCTGACACTTGATGAGAGGACTGTAGTGTTGTTGAACTGGATGTCATGGCCCCACAGTAATGCATGTCCTGCAACCGAAGATTTTTCTGTTTGTCCTAACCTGCAGTTTCGGTTGTATTCTTTTAATCTGGTGGCAACACTGCACATTGTGGTACCAATTTAAACATGGCCGCAGCTGCATGGGATTTTGTATACCCCAGCTGATGAAAGGGGGTCTCGTTTGTCCTTGGCTGAGTTCAGTAGCTGTCTGATCTTATGTTTAGGTTTGTATATTACGTTGATACCACAGGGTCAGAGAAGTTTACCAATCCTGTCAGTTACTTAAAAGTGGAAGGTACGCCGTACCGCGTGTGGGGTGCTCAGTTTTCTTTGGTCCTCGTCTTGGATGCCGCGTCCTCTGGATCTCTTTTCGTGAATAGCCGTTGGCTACGAAGGCTGAGTCTATAATTTTTAATTCGGCCTTTATGTGTTTAATGTCACAAATCCTTTCCGCTCGTTTGCTGAGTGTTTTTATTATCCTGTATTTTTGTTTAGGTTGGTGATTCGACGTTTTATGTAGGTACCGGTTAGTGTGCGTGGGTTTTCTGTAGACCGTCTGTTCTAGGTGGAAGTCTGTTGTCCTTTTTACCAGTACGTCCAGGAAGGCCAGACTGTTGTTACATTCCTTTTCCATTGAGAATTGTATATTTGTATTCTGGTTGTTCAGCTGCCTCAAGAATTGCTCCAGAGTGTCATCTCCGTGGTTCCAGATTACAAATGTGTCATCCACATATCTGAACCACGTCTTTGGCTTGAGCGGTGCGTTAGCTAAAACTTTTTCTTCAATCTGCTGTAATCTATAAGAGTATTTCTACGAAAATAAAGAAGATATTTAATTTCTGCAACTCGGTCTTTTAATTATACGAATCCAGATGCCAATCGTATAATAAGGAAGAATTTTATTTTCTGATCATGGCCGTACAAAAGTCCTGTATGGACGTTACTTAGAACACGAGCGATGCACTTTTATCTTCAGATGGTTATTGTTAAATGTTACGCTTAAATATTTGAAAATTACAGATGCTAGTATTGTAATAAAAGAGAATTTTATTTTCTGATCATGATCGTACAAAGGTCCTGTATGGACGTTCCTTAGCTTTTTTATTGGAGTTCCGCAGAAGCACCTCCGTTAGTGTCGCTAAACTGCGCGCAAGGAAGGACGCAGGGATCGTGGTTTTATCTGGCTATGGCCATGACACTAGGCCCTGACCATAGCACAGAGGCTCAAGGTGAAGATTGAAAGGAGTGATAGGAGTGGAAAGAATAGAGTTAAGTTTATTTATTATAGCATATTGTGACTTTGTGGGCGCGTGAAATGAAAAGTCTAATTTCACCACTCAAAAATGTTCTTTATTTCCACCTTATTCCAATTACAGTCTAATGTACACAATTACAATTTAATTTACACCATTCAACCTTGCCAGTTCGTCTTTACACGTCCGCTCAACTCAACTACACGTCCGCCCGGCTCAGGGTCACTCACTCAACTAACTACACGTCCGCACACCGCGACGTCCTCTACTCAACTAACTCTCGCCTCGTTTGTATCGATCGCCCCGAAGTCTCTCGATTCTTCCATTATGGAGGTGGAAATCATTCTGGAACCTTCGCGCGGTAGGAGGAGGTGCCACGCCTTGCGTCCCCCCCCCCGCCACCGCCAGTCCGCATTATCGATCGGCAACGCGAGTTCGCCATCTGCGTGACAATATTTAGAGTGCGCCATTGGTGCTTTGGCGGGCATGCGACACCTCACGGCGTCGGTGTCCGTGAGAAGTGTCTGCCGCTGTGTCTATCTGGAAGTTCATGCTGTTGTGTAGAGAATCAATGGAGTCTTGTAGTCTGTTGAAGTCCTGTGATAGTGACTCAGTGTCGAAAGAGGAGTTGGCGAGTGCTACCTGAATATTGCATTGTTTTTGATGGAGTTTCTCTAGGGTTTGCAGCATGTTGTTCTGAGTGGTAAGGTTGGTGTTGTAGTTGTCTTTCAGTTTTTTGAGAATCTTCTGTTGAGCGGTTGCGGTCTTAGTGATTTGTGCCAGTTGATCCTGAAGTGCTTTGATCTGCTCAGTTGCGGTGGATATTTGGTCTTGTGTGTGATTGACGATCTGATCCACAGTTGACCGATGTTGAGTGTTCAGTGCTGTAAACACTGAGTTGAAGCTTGTAGTGGTGCCTTCCTCCAAATTCCCAAGGCGAAGGCCCAGGTTCAGAACCTCGGAGTGAAGATCCTGGAGGCCCTCTCGCAAAGGGTTGAAGTCCATGGTGACTGCAGCAGCAGTGAGCTGCTTCTCAATTTAATCCAGATGGTCATTGAGGCGGTTAACTTCAGCTCGAAGCGTCAGAGCGAGCTCCTGTACTGAAGTGGTGTTGTCAGTTGAGACGCTCGAGTGTGTTACAGCGTAGCCCACCCAGCCCGTGCTACCAAAGTCTCGGGGAAAGTAGGGGCACTGCACCTGCCCCGTGAAGTGGCCGTAGCCAGTGCAGGTGGCGCAGA
This sequence comes from Mantis religiosa, assembly GCA_030765055.1. NCBI lineage: Eukaryota > Metazoa > Arthropoda > Insecta > Mantodea > Mantidae > Mantis > Mantis religiosa. The sequence goes on from CM060949.1 coordinate 2,672,214, forward strand.
ACCGGCGGCGGCGTCGTAGGTCATGTTGGCGGCAGTTGCGCGTGAGTGAGGGCGCTCCGCAGTAGTGGCAGCGTCGTGGTGCGGAACAGGATAGTTCGGAATGTCCAAAGCTGCAGCATCGCTGACAAGGTGCAGGTCGCTTACTCCAGCTGGCCTCGATTCGCAGGCACTGTCCTAGTAAGGACAGGCCATTCCTCAGGGCCATCTCATAGTCGGCGGCGTTGGTAAACTGCAGTCGGACGAGGTTAGTCAGCTCTTGGCGAGTGGATATTCTGGAGGCCTTCTGCGTAGATGGCCAGAGCTGTAGTGCCGCTGCGTAGATGAAGCGTGTTGGTAGATCGCGAGGTACTCCGCGTATGACTGAGTGCAGCATCGGTTGTGCCTGGGAGGCCATGGTGTAGAGCTCCCTCTGAGAGAGTTGCAGTCCGGCGGTAGGAGGAGCAGAGCGGGCTTCGGCACATGTTGTTTGCGGCGGCTGGCAGCGATGTGCTGCAGTGTTTGGAGATGCTGGCTCTACCGGTTAAGCGTTGGAGAAGAAGAAGGCAGGCTCGGCAGGGAGCCTGGTGTGGCTGCGGCGAGACTAGCAGTTGTGCGGCGTCAGGCTCGGTGACTGTGCTGGACCTCCGTGAGGAGGCGCTGGTCCAAAACTTTCCGGTTACCCAAGCAGAAGGCTCCCTCTCGTTAGCTGGAGCCGGCAGCGAGGCGGGAGACGGCGTCCGTGAACTTGCCGGTGAAGGCTGCGGCGGTTGCGGCCTCTCTGCCGTCTGGTCTTCTTCTTTTAGGCGGCGTTTTTCTTCCCCATTGTGAGTCGACGAGTCGATGCGAGAGACGAGTGAAAGATGAGTCCCTGCAGAAGTCAGGGAGTTTGAAACAGAGTTAATTTTCAGTTCGTTTGCTAGAGATGTTGTTTTGTTAAAGTGAATGACATTGTTAAGTCGTATTTTGAGCTCGAGCTGAAATACTGTTAATATTACATTAAATTATTGTTATACACATATCTGTTTTTCAGTGATTGTGATCGAATGCGTTAAAATGTCCCTCGAAACTGGGGCAAGTAATTTTTTGATCAACAAACGTGAAGTGTTCATTCTTTGGGCAGAAAAATTATATTTAATGTGAACAAGTTTTTACGGAAGCTCTCCAATCCAGGATAAAAAGCAACTGTAGATTTTTCAAAATCCCAGCTATTAACTCTGTAACGTTGTGGTGCAGGTAGTGTGCACACAGTGTCAGGAATTTGTAGTGAAGCAGCTTCTCCTTAGAAAAAGGAAGCGTGCCTGTGTTTCAAACTCCGGGCAAGACCCACGAAGTCGGAAAGCGAGTTACTGGATTGGAAACCGTGCTTGCTCTTCCGATGCTGTGACGTGAAGGTTTTAAAGTTTTGGGAATATTCAATATGTTGTTTAACTACAGGAAAAATAAGCAGAACCTGTACTGGCGCGCAAAAGGTGCTCTTATGTATCAAATCTCTGCCGGTACACGTACTACGCTTGACAACAGCGTTCCGCTTGAGCAGTGCCTAGCATTCATATGTCTTTAAATTTTCCGAGCGGTATAGTTACGAGGGTGGGTCAAAAGTAATGCTTCCTATTTTTTTCCTTAAATAAGTAAGTTATGTGAAAACTTTGAATTTGGCGCAATTCCTCAGACCTTCTTCTCCAATCCCCTACAGTAGTAGCTTCCTAAGTCAACAGGTGGCAGCACTGCATCCTCTTTGAAAAATGGCAGACATCGATATTCGTATTAGACAGCGTTCTGTGATAGAATTTTTGACTGCGGAAGGTGAAACGCCGCATGATCTACGATACCGGACGTAGATTCCCGTCCCACATTCTTCATGCCTACTTCGGGGTTCCGTATATCGTGGACGTGGTGCGGGAGAGATCCCGCACCATCTACGATAAGCTGGACTCCCATCCAAACATCCTGGTGAACACCCTTGGCCGTTACGACCACAGGGTTCCTCGCCGCCGACGGAGCTACCGGTTGCCCAAAGATGCTTTGGGTAACTAGAACTGAACAGGGCCACATTCCCCTGACTTCAACCCCCCAAGCCCAGAAATGGGCTTGATAATTTCAATACCTAAACACTGTTCTTTTCCCTCTAGCCTGTTAAGCGGACTGTGCTCAGATGCCTCCCAGGCAGGCGGAAGAGCGCAGCCAGCACTGGCGCATAACCCACCACGGGGCGACAGCGCACTTAAGGCTAGATATTCCACTGCCGAAAACAACCGCCTGAGACAAAAGATGACTCTTTTATACTGCCCAGATAAAGACGCAATAAGCGGCTAGGTGCTCGGCAGCAAACACTCCGTCCAGGTAAACCTGGACGACTCGACTCTTCTGCTGGTCTGCTACTGCTGCTGCTGGTGAAACGCCATTTCACATTCACAAAAGGCTAAAAAATGTGTATGGTGATGCAACGGTGGATGGCAGATGAAAAGCGAAGCGGCAGGCCGGTGACTGCAGTGACTTCATGCAACATTCAGCGGGTCGATGACATCATTCGGTGATCGCCGGGTAACAACAGGTGAATTGTGTCTGACTACCTCTCTCAGTAAAGGCAGTGTGATGACGATTATTCAACATCTGGGTTAATCAAAAGTTTGTTCACGTTGCGTGACAAAAATGTTAACCGCCCAAAACAAAGAAACAAGGAAAACAATAGCCTCCGAACACTTGCAGCGCTTCAATTTGGAGGGAGAGGAGTTTCTGGGAAAAATTGTTACTGGAGACGAAACGTGGGTTCATTTTTCTGAACCTGAATCAAAGAAGCAGTCCATGGAATGCCATCACACAAAGTTACCGCAGAAAAAATAATTCTTAACTCAGCGGTCGACAGGGAAAGTTACGGCGACAGTGTTTTGGAATGCAGAGGGTGTGCTTATGATAGATTTTTCGGAGCAGCGATGCACAATAAATTCTGTTCAGAACTCTCAAAACGCTGAAAACACGTCTTCGCCGAGTTCGCCCAACAAAAACTATGGCGGATGTTCTTCTTTTGCATGACAATGCAAGACCACACACCAGCCGTTACACCACTGCAGAAATTGAGAAATTGGGATGGCAAGTCTTACCTCACTGACCTGACACCATCAGACTTCCATCTGTTCGGGCCACTAAAGGAAGCTCATCGTGGGATTCATGTTGAAGGTGAGGAGGCTGTGAAAACGTCCGTGCGTCAATGACTTAGGAAGCAAGACCGTGTGTTTTACCACCCTGGAATACATGCCCTAGTTAAAAGGTGCACCAAAACTGTGGAAAAGTACGGAGATTATATTGAATAGTGACAAATTAGTCGTCAATGTTGTAGTTTTCAAGCTATGTAAATTAGATTCAATTTTCTTGGCAATTAATAGAGAAAAACTAGGAAGCATCACTTTTTGACCCATCTTCGTACATAACTCTTCGATACGTGGCCTAACTGGTCCATAACTTCTTGTCAAGCAGCGTAGAGGTGTTTTGTAAACTCAACAACACGTATATTGGCTTCTTTAAATTAATGAGTCATTATAATGCAATTCTGAATTATTTATGTGTTATTCTGCACACACTGGCGGTCGTAGTCGCTGAAATGGATCTAAATTATTGAGGTTATCAATTAATAGTTGATGAGTTCGTCAAATTATTTTTAGTATGGTATGCATTTCTGTGACCTATGTCAGCAGCTGTTGGTATCACTGTATACTGTTTGTACTTTTACTTTATCAATTTATATGGTATAAAATTTCGCTGCACATATTTCTACGGAGATTTTAAGAGGCCCCTTGAAACGAAAAAGTATCTTTTTTAAAGTTTTGTGTATGGAAATTAATTGTTCTTTCACTCTAGTCGTATGTAGGACGCACTATGAAAGGGAAGAGCCAGACCGAAAAATGCAATGCTATAGCTAGGATTTGAACCATGGATTTTCTGGTATCCGTCTAGCCGCTCTAAACCATTGAGCTACTATGGCCAACGTGTCAACATGACATTAAATTCTCCAACTGATTCGTGAAGATCCGTGTTTCAAATCCCGGCTATTGCATTCCATTTGTCAGTCCGGCTCTATCCTGTCATATTGTGTGTATATTTGTGAACATAGCTCAAAAAAACTAAAATACAGTTTAAAAGTTAACTTGGAATTTAAGCTAAACATCCTTAAAGAATACAACGGCAATTCTTTCTGTTCCCCCTCGCCAAACCGAATGTGGAGATGTTTTGAAAATTTGATTTTCCTCAAAAATAGCTCAATATTTTGATTAAAATATTGCACGTTAATTGAGATGATAATTAAAACGCATATCTTGAGCCGTACGAGACCTGGCCGGAGGTACCCGATTCCCCGTGGTTGTCGGGAACACACTGTCCCCTGGAATCCAACCGAATCCGTGCAACTCCTCTACGGGAGGGGCTCGGCAATTCGGCCCGGGGCTCCTCTAGTAACGTCAGGGGTACAGATGTATTTTTATATCTTGACAGATGGAGAGCAATGCGCAGTGGTATCTGGAGGAGTCCACTTCAGAACAGTTGCAACTGGAAGGGAGGGCAGGTCAGATGCGTATTAGTTGCGAGCAAGTAAACAAATGCAGAGCTACTCGGTAATACTACAGCTTCTTTCAAAATGTGCGTGTCTCCTGTTTCCAAGAGGGCATTTACAAATGACGCCTCCTAACAGCACATTAGGAAACTGTGCTACATTTAAAAACACGAGAAGTAATAACCAATTCCTTAGATGTATAAAAAGGAACAATGTTCTAGGTCTGCTACAAAAATCTGGGAAAGAGCATCTGAGGCAACAATTGTGTCTGAAAGCAGTTTAGGAGAGTTGTTAAGCAAAGAAAAGCCATTGGTGCTAGTGCAACGACCACCAAGCTAGAAACTCACACAAAAACAAAATATAAACATTACTTTCAATGTCTGTAGCGCAGTGTTTTGTTTCCATGGTGCCACATATTGTGAGAAATAACCATCATACCAACACACAAAATTCCACTAGAAACATTTCCCGCTATTTTTAAATGTATTAATTTAGTACATTCAATCAAACTCAAATGATTGAATTCTGAGTTTCCAATGCCTGCGCCTGCGCATTTGCATTTAAATTGGCATATGAGGGTATTTAAATGCTTCATACTTATAAATTTATTTGGGTTATGATACTATAAGGTTGAAAGTATTTTATTAACTCAAAAACAAAAATAAATTATTTTCCCCATATATTTTAGCCAATTTCGGTGCTGAATTCCCTTAGCAAGCGTAAGAATATAGCATAAAATCGTTGAAGGAATCCATGGGGTTTAACCATAGAGAGCAATGACCAACGTCATTGTGCAGGAATGCGATTGACCTCATCACTGGCTGTTTTCTAGTTGCCAGGCAAAGGTTATTGTGTAGGTGTGCTCCATTGATCTGTAGCTTTACGGTATCAACACACATCACTTTCACTTGTCTTTTTCAGAGCTATTTAAAGGGATAGTAACAAATGGCCGGATACAGCTCAATCTAGTCCTTGATAGAACCCATTATTAAGCCATTGGTCATAAAAGCTATTTAACATAATGATTCAATGCCACAATGGAACTCAAAGACGTAAATCATCATAAGAAATAAAATACAAGGAATAACATCCGCCCTGTTCTAAAGTAACTATACTTATCAAACAACAGTTGAATTCATAAGTTGGTACAGTAGCTCCCTACAGAAATCGCAGTTTACGAGGATGGTCTGAAAAGGTTCCGACCTCAACATAAAGATGGCAGCACTCGTAAACCAAAGCTACTGAATTTCTTTGTCCATCTGTTGGCAGTTACTCTCCAAAGTTTCAGCTATTTTGGATGCTCAGTTGTTATGTAACAGTCCTTTGAGTGAGTTGATGTGAGTGTTTTTAATGAAAATGGACAAAATCGAGTATTCAGCTGTCATTAAATATTTGTTTTTGAGAGGCAATATGCCTACGCAAATCAAAGATGAGTTGGATTCTATATATGGGGACTCTGCACCATCATTTACCACAGTTAAGTGCAGAGGTCCTATTCCCATTAGTCCTGGACCCGGGTCTCCTACCCGGGAGAGATGCATACTCCGGGGCTCTCCCCCCCCCACTGAGCACAACGACAAGACGGGATGGAAGGGGATACGCCGCTTAGGCGCATCAACCCCACAGGGAAGACTACCGAAAACCTCGGTAAGGCCGCCTGGTGATCTAGCACACTTTCTACTAGCTCTGCAGGCTAGGACCCCGGACTTATGAGGTAACCCTCTACCCCCTCCGGGCGGCCGTAGTCTGGCTCGAGGTACCCAATTCCCCGTTCATGTCGGCAACACGCTGTCCCCTCGAGTCCAACCCAATCCGAACCATTCCCCTACGGGAGGGGCTCGGCAATTCGGCCGGAGGTTCCTCTAGTAACGTCAGAAGTATCATGAGTGCTAAGGGTTCGCAGCGTCCGCACCACGGCAGCTGAAGGGGACGGATCCCCTCCCCTAAGGGGCATCATCGACATCATCATCATCATCATTTACCACAGTGAAATTTTGGGCAGCTGAATTTAAAGGTGGCCGTAAGAGCTTGGGAGGCGATGAGCAGAGGGGACGTCCAAAAACTGCAACAACTGACGGAAACATCGCCCAAGTTCACCAAATGGTGATAAGCGACAGTCGTATTAAAGTGAGACGGATAAAAGAGGCTATTAACATGTAAAAATAACGTGTTTGTTACATATTAAATTAACATTTAGACATGAGAAGGCTGTCTGCGCATTGGGTACCGCGTTTGCTCACGTTAGATCAAAAACGTGTTCGAATGAACATTCCCAATGCTCTGTTGGTGCATTTTAGGCGCAATAAATCCGAGTTTTGGCGCCGATTAATTACTGTAGGTGAAACTTGGATACATCATTGTACACCCGAAACAAAATCACGGTTTAAACAGTAGACTGCAAAGGGGGAACTGGCTAGAAAAATATTTTTTTTTTTTTTTCTGATGGGAATGTGATGGTGACTGTTTTTTTTTTTTTTGTACAGTAATGGAGTTACCTAATCGATTGTGTTTTAAAAGTAAAAACCTTAACAGGAGCATACTACGCATCATTGAATGACAAGCTGAAGGCAGAACTCGCAGAAAAACGGCCACATTTGCAGAAAAAGAAAATCCAATCCGTTTACAGTTCAGCGATTGTAATGGCAAAAATTCACGAAATACAGTTTAAACTATGGTGTACTTTTTCTATTAAAACAAATTGTGTAATTAATGTTCGTTAGGAATAAAAGGATCTGAAAAATAACTTTTGATAATAATTACTTGTAGAACGGTGAATGCATAGGGATATTTGTGTAAATACAAAACCAAACATTTTATTTTTAATGTGGGGCTTAATTAAAAACATTGTCAATTTTCTAGATCTTCCTCTTGTGCATCAAAGAATAATCTCCACCGTAATGAATGTAATTTTGCATAGAGTACGATTGTATGCTGACCAATAAATGGTATTAAATTCTATAAAAGCAGTGTAACATAAAGGCTTTTGTGTTTCAAGAGACAATTTCAACGGATTTTGAAAAATAGCAGTATTCCTAAATAATTACGTATTTATCAGTAATAATTTCTTGAGAAATTGAGATCACAAAATTCCAGATCCAAATTGTAGGTCAACAACATGATAACAATGGCCGCTTTATTTTTGCACTTCTGCATGCACAGGATGTTTCAGATGTTTCAGTCTGCAGAATTCGTTCTTTTTTGTGTTGTAATTTACGCCCTCCAGTGTTAAGTCCTATCGGACGGTGAATGAACTGGGTGAAATGATGCTCAAATGAGCCCAGGGTCCATGGAGCTTAGAGTTACCTGACAATCATTTTGAAGGACAAGGGAAAACCCCGGAAAAAACCTATCCAGGTAAGTCACCCTGACCGAGGTTCGAGCTCGGGACCTCTTGAACGTGAGGCAGACATGCTACCATCTACGCTACCGAGGCGGGCAGAATTCTCTTTAAACAACCCTTCCCCTTCATTATTGACGTCATTGGTGTTGTCAAATCGGTGACCATGCAACGGATTCTTCATTTCGGGGAACAAGAAAAAGTCATTGGTGCGAGATCGCGTGAACGAGGCGGATGCTGTAAAGTCAAAAAGCCACATTCACTTGTTTTATCAACTGCAACTTAAGATGAATGGGCTGGTGCATTGTCAGACAGAAGACGAACAACTTTGGAGAGCATAACACTTCGTTTCTTTATCAGAGCTGCTCGTAACTTGTCCAGAAGATTGCAGTAGTATCTGCCAGTGATGGTTTGGCCCTTGGCAAGATAATCTGTAAGGATGACTCCATGACAGTCCCGGAAAACTAAATGCATGATCTTCCCAACAGACTTTTGCACCTTTGCCTTTTCTGGAGGAAGGGAACTGACATTTTCCTGTTCCATGCTCATGGTTTTTGTCTCTGGATCATACTGATAGATCCAGGATTCATCCATGATTACAAGACGATCAAAAAATCATCTTCATCCTGTTCCAACAGCATCAAGTTCTGTCTTGAAAGGTCATGCTATGTTTGCTAATAAAGGGGCTAGCAAAAGTGGAACCCATCGTACAGACACCTTAGATATGTGCAGTTCGTCCACACACTACCATAACTAAGATATGTCTCATTCATGATCATTTGGATGGTTACTCGTCTGTCTTCCAGTATTAAACACTCCACTATCTTCACTGTGACAGCTGACGGTCTACCAGCTCTTGGCTCATCTGTCAGGGACATGTGACCAGTTTGAAAATTCATCTTCCACCTCACAATAGTGTCACACGATGGGTGATTATTTCCATAAACATCCGTTATCTCATCATGGACTTCCCGGGCAGTTTTGCCCTTCAAATGCAGGAACTTGATCACATTATGAGACTCAACTTTCTCCAGTCACCCCTTAGTCACTTCTGGCACTCATTGCAAAAAAACAAAAGGACTAAAATGCTGAAATTGCCAACATTATGTCCCAAGAGATCAATGTTGACACTGAAAAATTTTCATCACTGTAGCATCATTAAAACTCTACGACACCCCTCGTAGTTTCGACCGCGAAACTATGTGAATAGCAGCCGTTTGTCCTTTTGACCTTTCTTCTATTTTTTTTAATTTACGTCCTCCAACATTAAGTCATATCAGACGACGATTGGAATAGGTGAAATGCTCAAATGAGCCCAGGGTCCATAGAGCTTAGTGTTGCCCGCCATTTGTCTTTCAGGATAAGGGTAAACCCCGGAAAACCTTATCCAGGTAACTCACCCTGACCGAGATTCAAAATCGGGACCTCTTGAACGTGAGGCAGACGTGCTACCATCACGCTACCAAGGCGGGCTTTCTGACTTTGAACAATATACGATGGCTGTTCAATAAAGAATGATCACTTCTTCTTTTTTTTTTTTTTTTTTTTTTTTTTTAAACCTACCTTTACTCATCCTCATAATTTTGATGGTCCTTCTCAAAATACTCTCCCCCCAATGCGATGCACTTGTCCTAGCGTTTCTGTCAGTCTTCAAAGACAAGCTGGAAACCATTTTTGAGAGATCCTTCAAAATCGCCTCCGCAGTCTTCACCACTGCTTCTGATGATGGATAATTCCTCCCATGAAGGCATTTCTTCAAGTTAGGGAATAGAAAAAAGTCATATGCGGCTGAATCCGGACTATAGGGAGGGCGAGGCATGCACTTCACGTTGATTTATGTAAGATATTCAGCAACAACATTGGCAATATACGGCCGCGTATTATCGTGGTGCAGCATCCAGCCTGCTTCACGGAAATGTGGTCTTTTGCGCCTAATATGCAGTTCCAATGTTTTCAGGACATCCCTGTAGTATTTTCCAGTTACTGATGTGTGTGCAGGTACAACATGCTGATAAACCATTCCATGAATATCAAAGAATGAAATGACCATAACTTTCCCAGCAGAAGCAAGCACTTTTGCTTTTTAGGCGGTTGGTGATGAAGGAGATTTTCACACTGAGCTTTGCTGTTTGCTCTCAGGATCAAAATGATGTAGCCAAGTTTCATCAGCAGTGATTACGTTTGAAAGAAACTCCGGATCTTTCTCTAACATCAACTTTAACTGCATGTTACTTCCATTGCAGCGGTTGGCGATACTGAACATGTCTGAACTTGCCTGGTTCTCACAGGCGGGAACCAGGAGTACCAACAATGAAACTACTACGGCGCGTTTGTTTCACATTAAGCTAACAGAATTGAATAATATTGAATTTTAGTGCGAACAACTATGGACCTAAAAAAATATTATCATTCTTTATTGAACAGCGATCGTACCTAAAAAAGGGAAAGCCGAAGAATAGGAAACCTAGTGTTCATTCTCCGTATCTTCAAAGAAAATCAGATAGATTTTGAAGTACATTCCTCATCCTATTATATGCTTCACATGAAAAATAATTATTCCTTAAAAATCTTGATTATATGTGGTTTTAGTTCAGTGACATAAATGGAATGTGTATCTTGTGAACTTTCCTTCTTACAGCTTTTTACAGCACGGAAATGTCAAAGGCTAGAGTAAACAGGAAAACAGCAGAGCTCATTAAAATCTATAGTTTGTGCCAAATAATTTATACTTCTTAGTATTATTCGTTTTTATTTTTAAATATTGAATGTTATAAGTTCATCTTTCGTGTCAAATAATGGAAGTCTCGTAATTTTGTGGTTCTTATTCCCGACTTTCTTTTCTTTACGTCGCAACAGCTTGTTACCACGAAAAAAGATGAATTCCGTTTCCGCATCTTGAAACTTTCTTCTTTAATTTGAAGCAGTTCTAGGGCATACATGCAGCGAGTACATAGTGAGGAGGGAAGATAAACTTGTTTATGGATTATTATGATCAATAAATGTGATTCTCTTTTATAGAGACAGATGTACGAATGCTTCACATCCCATGTTTATATTTTAAGTGCCTACGTACATATGTATGCATTGTGCCTTATGCATATCATTATATTGACTGTTTATCTAGTCAACGTTCGGATCTTATGTCAAAATAAGTTCGTGCGAGTCTACAATTGACTCTACTGAGAACCGTCCAAATTTAGAAGATAAAGCTATAAAATTCACATTTGAAAATAATAAGAAATAATAATAAATTTAATTTTGGCATTTATAGGAAATTTACTCATATCGATAGCTAATTAAAAATAAAATTTTTAATCCTTTTCTTCATAAATTTGCTGTTTTTAATAGTTTGATTTATAGATTAATAAATATATCCCTGAATAAAGAGGAATTTAATTAAAATATAAAAATTTTATTAATACGGCTTTCATTAATGCTTTTAATTAAGACTTTATAAAACTGAAGATTGAAAAATATAATATAAAATCTGATAAAGGTATTTCTACCCTTAAAAAATAAAAGAGAATTATAATTTAAAAAAAAAAATCTTATCATCCTTTGTTTAATAAAAAATTTTAAAAAGCTTTTAAATGGTTTGGTATAACCTTGGTTCCACAAAACAAATATAGTATTTAAAATTTACTACATTACTCTAAAAAGATGAAATTCCTAATAATAAAAAATCTAGTATTTATCTATTTGATTGTTTAGATTGTGATCGGTTTTACATTGGTAGGACGAAACGAAATTTGAAAACCAGAACGAAAGATAATTTCGTAACATTAAGTATAAACAAATTGATAAATCGGCCATAGCAGATAATTTTTGGTCATTTAACTTTAATATAAATCCTGAAGTTAAGTAATTATATTTAGTTTAAAAAATAATTGAATTAAATGAAATAATGAATAATGAATTTTGAAATACCAACAGTTGATTCTGTTCTTAAGCTTGTTTCGTTTTCAGATTTTGGTAATACTGGAAAACATAACAAAGTAATTTCCTTGACGACGAATGTGTTTTCTCCTGTGGTTTTCTTTGACTTGAGGGCTCGTGAAATCTATTTCCACTTCAACTAATTCAACTAATAAGGAAAATAAATATCATTTTTTCTAAAGATAAGTGAAGGTTTCTTTTTTTGTTTTGTTATACGTAGTTATATTTGCATAACAAGAGCATATATTTGAGGAAAAATAGATGTTTGCTAAAATCAAAGTGTCTATGCAAGAACATCCCATTACGAAGTTGTACTTAAACGTGATGTAAAGGGTAAATTATGCTGGCAACACTAGATAAAAATTGAATAGCGCAGAGAAACGAAATTATTCTTTGTGCTTTGAGAACTTATGTAACTGAATATCAGAAAAACTGGCTACACAGTTTCTTATTAAGGTTTTATCAAATCAAAAAGGGACTAAAGGACAGTTACAGCTGTCATCACAAGGTTGACAACTGTCAAGAGCATGCATACACGCTAAAATCGCAATGGACGTTGTTGTGTTTTAGGCCCTTATAATTCTAAGCGCCTGAATCATATACAATTAAAGGCCAATTTCAAGTTGGTTACTGAGTATTTAAGATGCCTCCGACAATCGTGAGTCCCGCGGATTGTGAAGTACGGGCTGTTATACGATTTCTTAGTGCTAAAGGCGTAAAACCGATCGATATGCATCGTGAGGTCTGTGAAGTTTACGGACAAAACATTATGAGTAATGGAATGGCAAGGAAATGGGTGAGAGCACTTAAAGATGTCCGCACAAATGTGCATGATGAAGAACGGAGTGGGCGTCCTTCGGTCGTTACTGAATATTTGGTGTAGAAAGTGGACGAAAAGGTGAGAGAAAACAGACGCTTTACAATTTAATCATTGTGCAACTATTTTCCTCAAAATTCTCGTAGTGTTTTGTATCGCATTGTGACCGAGAACTTGGAAGTACCGGAAATTATGTTCACGTTGGGTTCCAAAAATGTTGACGGATTTGCACAAAACCCATCGTTTAGGCAGTGCATTGTCTTTCCTTGAGCGGTACCACAATGAGGTGAAGATTTTTTAGACCAAATTGTTACTGGTGACGAAATATGGGTGGCCTAGGTCACACCAGAATCGAAAACAACAATCCATGGAATGGCGACATTCATCATCACCCACAAAAGAGAAGTTTAAGCAAACCGTTTCTGCCCGGAAAATCATGTGCACAGTTTTTTGGGACACCTGAGTGCAGAGAGTCTACTCCCATTAGCCCTGTTCCCGTAGGAACAAAACCCGGGTCTCTTACAACCAGGGAGTCTCCCAATTAAGGGCTCCGAGGCCTTTTCCATTAGGACAGTACCTAGTTTCCTAAACTGCCCCCCCCCCCGCTTGTACTCAAGACGGGACGGAAGTGGATACGCCACTTACGCGCGCCAACCCCGAAGGGAAGACTACCGATATGACCTCGGTGGGGTCGCCTGGCGATCTAGCACACCTTCTACTAGCTCAGCAGGCTAGTACCCGGAAACTTATGGCTTCCCTCAACCCGGTCCGCAGACCTACCCAATCTCCCACGGGTATCGGGAACCACTGCCCCTCCGAGACCTACCCATCCGAACAACTCCCGAAGGAGGGGCTCGGCTGTTCGGCCCGGAGTACCTTCTAGTAACGTCAGAGGTACCACGAGTGCTAAGGGTCCGCAGCGCCCGCACTTTGGCAGCTGAAGGGGACGGATCCCCTCCCCTACGGGAAGTTTTTTGGGACAGAAAAGGATTATTGCTAGTGGAGTTTCTGCCTCGTAATGAGACAATCAATGCAGCGTCTTATTGTGAGACATTGAACAATCTGCGCCGTGCAATCCAGAACAAAAGACGTGGCAAGTTGAGTAAGCGTATCGTTTTGCTGCATGAAAATGCCCGTTCACATGTGGCTAATCTGACCAAAGATCTCATTAAATCTTTTCAATGGGAAACTCTGGACCATCCTCCACACAGCCCTGATCTGGCGCCCAGCGACTACCATTTGTTCCTGCACTTGAAGAAACATCTGGGTGGTCAGCGTCTTCAAGACGATAACGAAGTCAAAACAGTTGTGATACAGTGGTTAACACGTCAGGCGGCAGAATTTTATGAGGAGGGTATTCAAAAACTGGTGCCACGTTATGACGTCTCAATATTCACGTAAATTATGTAGAAAAGTAGATTAAGGTACAGGCTTTCATGTGAAAAGAAACTTATTGCGATATCTATGCACGTCTTTTTTAAATTCCAAAACGGTACTGACTTAAAAAGCATGCCTCGTATATTGCAAAAAGCCTCTTAGATTAATTTGTGGCGTTCACTTAAAAGAACGTTGTAAAGCACTTTCTATTCATTTAGGTATTTTAACGTTGCCATCTATGTATGTGCTAAATTGTCTTTTCTATGTTAAAGAAAATCTTCACAGCTTTATACCTTGCTCTAATATATATAATTACTCAACACTTAACTGTTTAAATTTATATATAAATAAATGTAGACACACTAAAATTCAGAATAGTTTTACAGTCGGTTCAATTAAATTATACAATTTTTTACCACAAGGACTAAGAGAGCTCGCTATTTTAAGTTTTAACAGGACTATATACCATACTATACGCCCTATTATATTCCATAAATGACTTTTATAATGTGACTTGGTAAGTTTTAATTTATGACGTTGCTATGCCATAAAGTTTACGGCAATAAAGGCTATCTATCTATTTATTGGAGTACATATTGTTTCCCTTACTGTCATGAAGCAGTGTAGAAAGTAAAAGGTCACATTTAACATCCATTCTAAAACGAAAACCCTGCTGCGAGACTCCACTGAGGGTGACAGCAAGGTAGAAACAAAGCTGTAACATCTGTCCTGTACTCTTTAAATAAAATTTTGTGTATCATTTTAAATATCACAAAGAAATGTCATTTGTTACAGATTTTGCTTACAGAAATCAAAGAGAATTAAAAAAAAAAAATGTTGTTCTGGAGTTTAGTTATTGGGACCAGATTCCGTTAGTGTTGGAAGTTCAATGAATGCCAAATTGTTGTTGCAAACTTTCCTAATTGTGTTGCGTAAACTATAGAGTATAGTTTTAGGAACACCGAGGTACTCGAGAAGCTCGCTGAAAACGTAAGAGTGGTTCTCTGTTTAAAGCTCCTTTGGTTTCAAAGGCACAGCTTTCTGTATGCTACACACGAAAAAAGGCGCAGGAAAAAGGAAAGAAAAATATCTAAGACTCAGGCAACGATTTGGGTCTAGTCTGTCCACAAGTTGAAAGAGCGTTGAATCGCCGTTTTTCAGCTATTATTTAAGGATTTATTCAAATTTAAGCAAAGCTAAATTAAAATAATCAGGGATACAGTAAGGATACTGAATTAGCATACATGACACTTCAAACATTTTACGAAACACTTAAAATGTACATTTTACATATGAAATATGGTCAATATTGATAAGAAAATAAAAAAAAAGCTTTCAAGTACAAAAATACACTTCTTCAAATACGAAGTACGTTCAGAAAGTAAGTTCTGTTTGGTAATAAAATTAAATTGTCTACAGATACAGAAAAATTATTTATTGCACAAAATTCTACAACTCTTAAACTGCTTTTCCACATAACTGTCAAAATTTTGCAGGCATTTGTCATAGCGAGGCACAAGTTTTTGTATACCTTCTTCATAGAAGTTTGCCGCCTGTGTCTTCAACCAGTTGGAAACATTTTCTTTCAGCTCTTCGTCATTGTTGAATTGACCGCCAAGGAAAGCTTTGAGATGCATAAACAGATGAAAATCGTTAGGAGCGAGGTCAGGTCTGTACGAGGGGTGGTCAAACACGTCCCAGCCAAATCACTGTAGGGTGTGTTTCGCCGCATTTCCAGTGGTCGTGCGTTCTCGTGACGAAACAGATCACCTTTTGACAGCATTCCTCAGCGCTTATTCTGTATTGCGTGGCGCAATTTTCTAAGTGTCTCACAATAAACATCTACTTTCATTGTTTGACCACGCGGTAAGAAATCAATGAGTAAGATGCCTTTTCTGTCCCAGAACACTTCCCGTAGGGGAGGGGATCCGTCCCCTTCAGCTGCCGAGGTGCGGGCGCTGCGGACCCTTAGCACTCGTGCTACCTCTGACGTTACTAGAGGAACCTCGGGCCGAACTGCCGAGCCCCTCCTTCGGGAGTTGTTCGGATTGGGATGGCCTCGAGGGGGCAGTGCGTTCCCGATACCCGTGGGAATCGGGTACGTCTTCGGACAGGGTTGAGGGAAGCCATTAATTCTCCCGGGTACTAGCCTGCAAAGCTATTAGAAGGTGTGCTAGATCACCAGGCGGCCCCACCGAGGTCATATCGGTAGCCTTCACCTTGAGTGTTGACGCGCGTAAGTGGCGTATCCACTTCCATTCCGTCGTGTGTCCTTGGACCAGATGGGGGTGGCTTGTTTGTAACCCAGGTCTTGTCCTATGGAAAGTCCCACGGAGGACGCCGAGTGCCCTTTGGGACAGCACGGATGACTTCCTGGTTGAAAGGGGTCCGGTTCTTGTTCCCTACGGGTTCAAGACTAATGGGAGTAGAACCTCTGGACTCAACCCAACTGTCCCAGAACACTTCCCGTAGGGGAGGAGATCCGTCCCCTTCAGCTGCAGTGGTGCGGGCGCTACGGACCCTTATAGCACTCATGGTACCTCTGACGTCACTAGAGGAAGCTCGGGCCGAACATTCGAGCCCCTCCTGTAGGGGAGTTGCTTGGATTGAGTTGGACTCGATGGGGAGTGTGTTCCCACACCCATGGGGAATTGGGTACCTCCGGCCAGGCTACGACCGCCCGGAGGGGGTAGAGTGTTGCCTCATAAGTCCCGGATACTAGCCTGCTAGATCACCGGCGGTTCTACCAAGGATATTTGTTAGCCGGTCCATTTTGGATCGGCGCGTAAGTGGCGTATCCACTTCCGTCCTGTCTGCGGTGTACAGCGGGGGGGGCGTGCAGTTTATAAAATAGGTACTGTCCTATGGATAAAAAATCCAGAAGCCCGGGTTCTGGTCCTACGTGTCCAGGACTAATGGGAGTAGAACCTCTGACTTATAATGTCGCAGAACACTGTGGACATAATTTTTCGAGGTGTCAAGATTTGTTTCGGCTTAACCTTCGCTTTAACCTTAATCTTTCGGCTTAACCGTTACTGGGGATGAGTTGTGCCTCCATTCCATTGATTGGCGCTTACTTTCAGGTGTGTCGTAAGAAACCGAAGTTTCATCTCCTGTGACTGTGTCAGATATTCTTCGCCGCCTTCATCATAACGGGTCAAAAACTGAAGTGCACTATCCATTCGTTTTGTTTTAAGTTGCTCATTAAGAATATTTGGCATCCAACGTGAGCAAAGTTTACGAAATTTCAGTTTTTCGGTAACAATTTCATTAACTAGTGAGATTTGGTGAAATTGGTTAGAAAGAATATATGAAACACTAGTTGAATCCAAAAGGTTGTTTGCAGTGGAGATCTGGGGGGGGGGGGCACAGAGGTAAACAAAACGGTGGACCAAAACTACAGAAGGTTTTGTAAAGAGCTACTAGACTTACCAAGATCAGCACCTAGGGAAATAGCTTTAGTAGAATTAGGAACGACAAGAAGAAATGAAATAATAATGGAAATAATAATAAAATTTTGGTATAGGTGTTTGGTTAAAGAAGAAGGGGAAATTATGAAATTATGCATGAGACAGCAAAAAAGATTAGAAAACTCAAATAGTTAGTGGGCAGAGATAGGAGTAATTATGGAAAAAATAGGAATGGGAGATATATGGAGATTTGAGGAAAGGAGTACAAGCGATGTGGGTAAATTAGTAAAATGCAGAACAGAAGGTATAGAAAGACAGGAAATATGGGGAAATGTAGAAAATATGAAATCATTACAACTTTACAAGAAAATAAAAAGAATTTGGGGACGAGAATCATATGTAGATTACTGCAATAGGCAAGAGAGAGAGAAGGGTTAGCTTGGATGAGAACAGGAACAATATTTCTAAGAGGGATAAGAGGTAGGGCAAAGGGAATTTGTGAATTTTGTGAGGGGAAAAGAAAGTATAGAGCACCATGTAACAGAATGCGAGGAGGTTTACAGTATGGAGAAAAAAGGTTTGGAAGTAAAAATGGGAGAAAATAGAGAAGAGGATAGTATATACCTATATAAAATGTCAACGGTGTAACAGTAGTTTTGGGTTATAAAATATATGTATTTTGTGATTGGCCGTAGTAATAATTGTATGACGTTATGTTTTGACGTGGAATTAAATCGGCCAATCACAAAATTAAGATAGGAGTAACGATAGTTACGAAAAATCAATAATCTAGGTGTAGAGAGAGATTTTGTAATGGTGAGTGTAATGAATAGTGGTGTAAGATCAAGAACATTTAAGTAATAGTTTGAATCTGTTCAAAATCCCGTACCAAATTGCGCCCGAAGGTGTGGCTGATTAAGATAGAGACAAATTAACCACAAATAGTCACAAATTCCTGTCACAACGGGGAGGGAGGAAAAGAAGGTAAGATGTATTGGTGAGTTCTTGCAGAAGGTATGGACGAGAAATGTAAAGAATATAAGAAAAGAAGGTGAGGGGGGAGATGGGAGCAAAGTGGAGTGTTTAATACTGGAAGACAGACGAGCAACAATCCAAATGATCATGAGTGAGACACATCTCAGTTATGGTAGTGTGTGGACGAACTGCACATATCTAAGGTGTCTTAACGGTGGGTTCCACCTTTGCTAACCCCTTTCCTAAAGCACACACGGCGTAACTTCTCAAGACAACTGTTGATGCTGTTGGTTTACAGGATGAAGATGACTTTTTGTTTGTCTGGTAACCATGGATGCATACTGGATCTATCCTTATGATCCAGAGACAAAACCCATGAGCATGGTCTGGAAACATACCGATTCCTCTCTCCCTAAAAAGCTAAGCTGCAAAATTCATTTGGGAAGGTCATACTTTCAGTTTTCTGGGACGGTCGTGGAGTCATCCTTACAGATTATCTTGCCAAGGGTCAAACCATCACTGGCAGATACTACTGCAATCTTCTGGACAAGTTACGAGCAGCTCTGATTAACAAACGACGCGGTATGCTCTCCAAAGATATTCGTCTTCTGTCTGACAATACACTAGCTCGTTCATCTCAAGTTGCAGTTGACAAAACAATTGAATGTGGCTTTGAGACCATACGGCATGCGCCTTTTCGCCCGATCTCGCAACAAGTGACGTTTTCTTGTTCCCGGAAGTGATAAATCCGTTGCGTGGCCCCCGATTTGACAACATTTGACGTCATTATTGAAGTGGAAGAGTGTTTTAAATTAAATTCTACAGATGTCTACAATCAAGGTAATCGGAAGGCCAAGAAACGCTGGACAAATGTGTAAATCTGGATAGTGACTACTTTTAGAAGAACTAATAGGCACATATCAACACAAACTCTCAATCACATTTTTAGAGGGTGACACTCTTCCGTCCTCCAACGTTAAGTCATATCGTACGATGAATGGAATGGGTGAAATGGTGCTCAAATGAGGCACATTGTCCTTAGAGTTTACAGTTACCCGACATTCGTGTTTCAGGACAAAGGAAAACCCTGGAAAAAGCTTTATCCAGGTAACTCACACTGACCGAGATTCGAACTTGGGACCTCTTTAATTAGAGGATGATACTTAAAGTTTTACGACACCCCCACGTATAGGTAATGTCACACTTAAGGAAAACATTATATGTGGACCTTAGTGGAATGAATTAAACTGAGTCATTTTGCGGAATAGATTACTGGTGGCTGGGTGAGGGCTGAGAGGCATTCGGCCATGCATACCAATTTGTCTTATGGTGCTAATGAAGGGATGGCTGGAAAAACATCACTGACCGTCTCTTTCCCCTCTCCCTGCCATCTGGAACCTTCGGAGTTATTCAGTGAAACGCGAGACTTCCAGAAACAGCGATATTCCTATAAAAAGGGGCTGTAGGTGGCGAGTCAGGAAGGCTGCCCTGGGTTTCCAGGACAACCTCAAAACCGTCGCGGTGCTCCTGAACATGGACAAGGCCTTCAGCACAACGTGGCACCAGGGCCTGCTGTACAAGCTCAAGGAAGCACAACTCCCCTCCCCATACCTCACCCTGATCAGTAGTTTCCTCCGGGATCGAACCTTCAAGGTGCGGGTCGAAGGCAAACTCTCCTCCGTCAGACCCATGGCTCCGGGTCAGACCCGGGCGTCCTACACTCCCATTCTGGCATACCTTACGTTGAGGACGTTGTGCGTGAACGGTCACGCACATTGTATGCCAGGATTACATCCCATCCTAACCACCTAGTGAACACACTATAGCAATATGACCACCGTGTGCCCAGGAGGAGAAACAGCTACCGCTTCCCCAAGGACGCCCTTGGGTGGTGAGACCAGCCTCTCATCTCCTCAACACTACACCGTGTCCCGGCCACACTAGGGCTGGATCTGGCCTGTCAGCTGACCCCCAGCAGTCAGGTGCCCCTGCGTGACCCAAACGCAAACCCCAAATTAAATGTTCCCCGACTGCCCAACCTCATGCCCCTGGCCCCGCCACACTGTACGGACTCTGCAATGCAGGCCGCCCCTAGCGTAGCGGTTTAGGACACTGGCCTCCTACTTGGAAGCTCATCTCGCCCCCAGGAGCACTAGCAGAGGCCGAATCAGGTCCATCAGTTAACAAGGACATCCAAGCATTGGAGGAAAGGCCTATCCTATAAGACCGCACGGGTAAATCCGCACAGCGGATAGGTACCGTGGCGTTCTACCCACCGTCCGGGAACACCCGGACGACTTGTTCTCGCTCTTGGCTCTTGGAGTCAGTGGAGTTCTTGGCGAGCAGCGTGAGGAGCGCCGAGTGAGTTAACGGACCGGAAGACTCTGTACGTGCATCGGAGGAGTTGTACGTAATTGGAGTGTAGAGTGGACCTGTGACAGACGAACTAACGAATTGTAATTGTGTACATTACGTAATTATCTCAGTGCGTAGGCTTCGGCGGCCGGTGTCTATTGTAACTGGGTCTTCCGGGTAGGACCGCGTCTTTGATGTTCCTCTGGTCGACGTTTCGTCCCAACTATGTGGGGCTTCTTCAGGACTTCTTCCCTGGCAGCTCCGTAGCAACTGTAAAGAGATAAGAAGGGAAGTAAAAGAGATAGTGGAGTTCCGCAGAAGCGATGCGCGTTTATTTATCCCTCGGAGGTTCTGGCGGTCGGGCCGCCCACTTATTCCTATTGGCTGATGCTGTGCCCAATCCGCGTGCGCTTATGAGTGTCTGCCAGATAGTGTGCAGAGGTCTTCCGTTGTCTCTATTTAAACTATTATGTGTTTTGAATATTCCAATGCTTTCTCTAATCATTCTTTGTCTATAGTTATTATATTTAGCTATTAATTTTACTTGATCAAAATCTATATGATGTCCTGTGTTTATGGCGTGTTCTGTGAGTGCTGATTTTTCGGGTTGATTTAATTTTTGGCTTCTTATGTATTCTTGTCGTCTGACCTTCACTGACCTGCCCGTTTGTCCCACATATGATGCACCAGAGTCACAGTCAATTTTATAAATTCCTGCATTATTCAGAGGGTCTTGTTTATCTTTAACCGGTCGCATGAATGATCTTAGTTTTCTGGTGGACTGATATCTAGTTTGGATGTTTTGTTTCTTAAGTAGTTTTGATATTTTCTCGGATGTTCCTTTTAGATAAGGCAGCCATGCTGTGGTCTTGGTTTTGGTTTCTTTTTGTGTCTTGTTCTTCTTTTGTAGGTGTTTTATATAGCTTTTTGGATATTCATTGGTTCCCAAAACTTGTTTTAGATGGTTTAATTCATCAGGTAGTTTCTCTGGATCACATATACGGATGGCCCTGTGTAAGAGTGTGTTGGCTACTGCTCCTTTAATAGATGGCGGATGATGAGATGTGGCGTCTAGGTATGTGCCTGTCTGTGTTGGTTTTCGGTATACTGAGAACTTCAGTTTCGTTCCCTCTCTTTATATTAGCACGTCCAGGAAGGGTAGTTTGCCGTTTTCTTCCAGTTCCATGGTGAACTGGATGTTGTATGTATGTATGTATTTATTGACTGCAATTGGGTACTACCCGGTGGCAGAGTTAAGAATATAGATCAAATTACAAATACTAGATTTACAACAATAACACAGTAAACAATACAAACATGATATTATTTTACTTTAGTCACTTAAAACATATCTAATTACTTCTCTATTTACATATTATATACCATTATAATTCAAAAGTTAAACTATAAACCATCTAGATTTTTTCTAAATTTCTTCAGCGACAGGGGACAGCCCTGAAAGACTGCTACAGGCAATTCATTCCATTCTTCAATGGTTCTATTAACAAAAGAAAATTTTCCTACGTCGGTTCTGTATCTTCTACCCTTAATTTTATACCTATGATCGTTTCGTCCATAATAATCCGGATTATCTAACCTTACACTAACGTTCACCCATGCCTTTACACCAGCATTAGCTTTGAATAACGCTACCAACCTATGTTTTTTACGCCTAATTCTTAATTCCTCCCATTTAGTCTCATCTCCTTTTCTAGGCCCAAAATACTTGCCTCTTTTTATGAATTTTATTGCCCTCTTCTGTGTTTTTTCTAATGGATCGATTTGGTTAGCTCTATACGGGTCCCAGCATGCTACTCCATATTCCATAACCGGCCGCACTAAGGCCTTGTAGGCAATTTCCCTGGACCTGTTAGGATGTAAGCTATTCGTGTGGTTCAGAAAATCCAAGATCTTGTCTCTTTCATATGGCCAGATTACAAACATATCGTCAACGTATCTGAGCCAGAGGGCCGGTTTTAAATCTGCTGTGTCGATTGCAGAGTTTTCGAAGGCTTCAAGGAAGAGGTTGGCTACTACTGGTGATAACAGCGGACCCATGGCAGTGCCTTCTGTTTGTTCGTATATTTTGACTTTGAAGCTAAAGAAGTTATTTTCAAGGCAGTGTCTTATTAGATCCGTCCAAACTTCTGGCAACTGCTGGAGTTTCATCTTTTCTTGGATTATAACAAGAGCATAATTACAGAGCATAACAATTACGTAGGTATGTGTAATCGGCAGGTGTTTCAACTTAATTCGGTGGAAATAAAGAACATTTTGAGTTTGTGCAATTGGACTTTAAATTTCACAAACCAACAAAGTTACAATAACATTTGAAGTACAAAAGAATTGTTATGAAATTCCTGATAATACCTCAATGATGTAAAGTAAAGCTTAATAAATTAAGTAATTGCAAAAGATTATGGTAAACTGTATTCCCAAAAAGGACACAAAGAAATGGCAACGTGTAAGAGAAAGAGGAAAGAAAAAATATGTTCAGCTTTAGAGTTAGTCGCAATAAAGGTGTCAGTTTATGGACGAGATAGAATTAAAGGACGGGAGCACACGAAAACTTATTCCACCCTCGACTTTAAGTTTATTGCCGTTACTGAAGGATGTAATCAAGGCAGCAGATAAAAGTAACCATTCCGAAACTAGACGTCCCTTTCTTCTGTTTTATGACAAGAATGACACTCTTGACATCCCTGCTATGCGTTTTCAGATTGAAAATTGTACGTTCTCTCCTTTTTATAATATTGTGCTGAGTATATAGTTTCATATTTGTCTACGCGTTCACGCTGTCATTCTTTCTTCTTCATACTTTAACTAAAATTATACCGCTGCATTCCCAGATTTTCATCTGAGATAGCAGGTTACTTCTTTTTGATATAGCAACACGTGTTTCAAATTAATAGAAACAAATGTTGTTTCATGAATTCTATTTTCTTGTAAACCTGGTGATTCATATCTTACATTCAACAAGTATCAGATACTTATCTCTACCACAATAAAAGGGCTGCGGTCACTCATAAAAGCCTTAGAAGTCAAATTTATTATTTCCCCTATTTATCAATATTGTCACCCGAACATCGAAATTCCCGATAGAACCGGCCGGCAGTAGGGTTAGACGGGAAGCATTCAGGCCACGCAGGCCGCGCCGTGGCTCAGTGGTTAGACCGCTTGGCTCTCACCAAGGCGGCGCGGGTTCGTTCCCAGGCGACCGCAAAGTGAGATTTGTAGTGGACAACACAGCGCTGGGGCGGATTTCCTCCGGTATCTCCGGTTTCCCCCATCATCTCATTCCACCGGTGCTCCATCTTCATCTCATGTATCATCAGTGTCATCGCCTGCGGTGCCGTATGTAGTAAAAGCGGGCGTTAAACACTACACATTTGATTCTTAGCCCACGCCTACCCATTTATCTCGTGTCACTATCTGAGGGGATGATTAGAAGAGCGGCACGAGCCCTGTACCGTCTCTTTCCCCTCCCACAAGACGTCTGGAAATATCGGGATACTTGCGCGAGCCGCGAACCTTACAGAAACGGCGATATTTCCTATAAAAAGGGGCTGAGTCAGTTAATTTCTTGGCAAGCAGCTGTGAGGAGCGCCGAGTGAGTGAACGGACCGGAAGACTGTGTACGTGCATCGGAGGAGTTGTACGTAATTGTGAGGTAGAGTGGGCCTGTGACAGACGAACAGACGAATTGTAATTGTGTGCATTACGTAATTCCGTGGAATCGGCAACTGTTCCAACTTTAATTCGGTGGAAATAAAGAACATCTTGAGTTGTGCAATTGGACTTTCAATTTCACGAACCCACAAAGTCACACTATAACAATGCACGCGAAATTGGAAGAATTTTGCTACCTATTATATGTTTCAAATGTTAAGAGTTTTGGCCTGTAGCCAATCAGATGCGTTACAGCCCGCACCGTTGCCACCTCGTTACCCCCACTCATTTTATATTTCCCTCTCTCTCGCACACTTGCGAGTGTTTGTGGTGCTAGACGTAAGGGGACGCAAACTGAACTTTCCAAAGTTTTGTAATAATGCAGTTGTTGAAATCACAGTTACAACATGTATTTAGTTATAAACTAAAAAACAAAATCTAAAAAACAAAAACTAAAAAACAAAAACTAAAGAACAAAAACTAAAAAAACAAAAAAGAAGAATGAAACAAAAACAAAACAATAAAGGCTGGCTAGCTGGCCGGCTGGCAAATGTTTTAAATATTTAGTTTAGAGTTAATTATAGTTTATGAATTACTTATTTTTCTATTCCAGAGATGCATCCGTATAGCTGTGAAGGATGCTTACGTTAAGAGATAATTTGTCATTGTCATTTTCTTCTTCGTCTGAGTACCGCAAATTTATGACTATAAGTTCCAAAATCTCGTTACGTGCTATTTATTTCCAAAAGTCGTCTTCTTGTAGTTTATCTGATGTCTCATGCAGTTTTCCAACTCTTATTGTGTTCCTTGTCAGTTTCTTCGTGCGTAAGTCGTTTAACGTCAGTCAGTTTAAAATATTTCTGTTTGTAACATAATTTGAGCCCATATTAACTCAATTGTATTGTTCTAGCATTAGTAAGGCGGGGGAAGGTGGATGGCGTCTCATTGATCCAGCTGATACACTTTTTAATGAAAGAGTAACTGAATAATACTGCTTTGAACTCTCTAGAGTAAATAGAGATTACAAAACAGCCATAAACAAAGATATAATATGACCAGACATGTTCTGCCAGACTAGCAAGAAGTGTATCGTCTCCTCTCATCGAATTTAACAAACACCTTGGCTTATTCAAAGTACATATTTCTTTTATCACGTCATATCAAATGTTTACGTTTAAGTTCTGAGTAATTTCAAATATACGTTCACGCATACATGCCAACCAACAATGATATTCATTACAGTGCTTACTTCACAATGCATTGTTATAATATAATGGTATCTACTTTATTTATTTGTATTAAGAAAACTGAGCTAAAGTTTTGGAGCTTTTCGGTTAATTTAATAAATTACTCTCTCCTTCCAGTTTTTTGCAATTCTTAAATTTTTGTCTTACCGCGAATTGTTTGTATTAGTGGCACACACCACTTAGCGGGAATGAAATACGGCAACACTGCAGTATTCCGATTGGTTGCTCACCTAGTAGTGCTCAAAGACAAACACCTACCCTTTTAAAAACACATATTGCCAGCATTGTGTTAAGGGGGGACGTGTGCCCATATTCAGGGTCTTACATAAATATCCATAACATCCAAAGTTTTCAAGTTAGGGAAGTGAAACTTAGCATACTCATTTAAGATAATACAGTTAATATGCACAATTTTTTTTCATAATTTTCCATTTTTTATAACTAATGCTACATATTTTTTTCTATATGCAGAGATATTTACAAACTTAAGCCCATTTTTGTTCATAATCCACATATGCCATCTTTCTGAAATTTGGTATGTTATTTTAAAACACACTAAAATGAGTGGAAACATAGAGTCAGACTGAAAAATTGAATGCCATAGCCGGGATTTGAACCACGGATCTTCTGGTTTCCGTCCAGCCGCACTACCATTGTGCTACTATGGCCAACGTGCCGATATGGCATTAAATTCTCCAACTGACTCGTATTTTCCCGGTAAACCACTTAGGAGTTCTCATAAACACATGAGACAACTACCTTAATGGCGACTTACTATGCTGTAAGTACTTTAAGGCCCAGGCTTTATAGTTAACCACTATTAGGTAAATTAAATGAATTTGTTGGACTTAGGTTTCTTATTGAAGCTGTATAGAATTTTAAAAAAAAGTTAATCATATGCATCCTTTAAAAATTAAAATAATTTCATATATTTTGTATCATCACATTCCATCTGGAGCTTAATCTTAAATTCTAGAACCAACAAAATGTTCATTTTGGCATAAGAAAGCTGTGTGTTAAATTGCATCACTGTAGGTGAAGTTTTTTGAGAGAAAAATAGGTTGAAGTTGTAGAAAATACAAGTTACGGGGAAAAGGCAATTAAAATACAATAAATATTATTCAGTTTGAATTTTAATTTTAAGCCAGGACTTCCCATATCCATAGTCTGGTCTTCTTCAGCCTTTCTTTATAAATTCCTCTTCTGTCTCGCCTCTTTCTGCATTAATTTCATAGTTATTTCTGCACCAGTGATGCGAATGTTGTCGATACTCCGCAAAATTGTTTCCATAAACACACCAGGTTGATACCCTAACTGATGCATAACTTCCTTTCTGCCAACATTCCCATCATTAAACACAATTGCAGCATTAAATGTAGCAATGTTCACCACTATGGAAGACACAAATGATGTTTTGGGACACCTTTTCCATATAAAACTGTTGAGGCTTTCATTTGGGTTTTGTGTCTCTCCATAGAGACATTTTTTAGCAAGTCTGGGTGTGCTAAGAATTGGTAGGTGGGCTTTATAGATTCCAAGACAGCTGACGGAAGACTATGTGTTGCTACTATGCTACTATGCAACTCTAGGGCATTTAATTTTTCGAAGGTACATACAGACCACGTACAGTCATAATATTTTGGTGTTTGATAGCTAAAACTATATACTATTTTACAAAACAATAAAAATATTTTATTTTTGAACATTTTCTCGTACGTGCCACTGAATTTTCTTCCTGTTCTATGATCTGTTGTGAAGTGTTGGTGAACGTATTCAGTTATGAGGTACGCTAGGGCACCGTTGGCATACAGCATTCCGAATTTTTCACAATGATCCCAATGGGTTGCCTCAGTAATACATGTGCAAGCTATTATAAGTGTTAGCAGGGGCGGCTGGTGGCTCTGAACATTGGTGGTTCACAAAGTTATCCATGCAACTTAATTTTTCAAGTAACAAAATTTCTTTAAGCCTGTCACTACAGACTGCTCTACACACAAGTTAACGGTAATTCACAGCATATAACACAACATTCAGATTTCATAAACACCCTACAATATTTATCGTATACATCGTTGTTAAAGTTCCTGTTAAAACATCTTGTTTTTGATTATCTGTGTGATGTTTAGTTTCGGCGTGGGTCTTCCAAGTCGCTTAAGTCCAATGTTTTGTTCTAAGGTCATGTTTGAAAAAGGATGTGCTAAAAGACACTTTATGGAATTCATTGTTTCTTCTTATAACACAAGTTACCTGTATTTAAATAAATATTTCTGATGCACTACTCAAAACAGGCAGAGCTAACAAAACACGGCACAAACCTTGTAGCTATATACTCGTAGGTTACATTTAACATAGGCGCAATAGATGCCGCTGCTGTGATGAAAGAACGACCAGGTTAGGCCCACTATTCTCTGGCAGCTAGGTTAACCAACCACATGCAGCCATACGCCCCACATCGCCCTCCTACTTGCCTCGGCAAATCCTAGGTTCGTCCTGGCCTATACCTCCCTATTGTATGCCAGTGGTTTGCATCTGGGAGTGAACTACTTGGCACCTGCAAACAATACAGCGCGCTCAGGTCCCTTGCACTAGACAAGGTCGAAATGAACTCCAAATGGAACATGCCATTACATTAAAGGAAGACCCAGCATTTTGGTTGTAGCGCAAACATGCTACCCCCTTCAGAAGCCGCCCCTAAGAGTTAGATAATATTATGCTATTATCTAACCATTATACATTGCGATCCATATAAACCTGAACCATTTAAATAGTCCATAAATTTTGAATCAATAATAGGAGACACGTACAACTTTGGGAGAACATAATACAAAATTGGGAGATCACATTACACTATTTACATATCAGAGAAAATGTTAGAAGTTTCTTTCACTTCAACAAGTTTTATGGTTAAATGACCAAATATGATCCGCTACGGCCACTTTACAGTTTGAAAATAAATAAATCATGAAATAAATCCAGAAGTTAAATTATTAAAACAATTAAATGTTCCAATATATTTAATGGTTTGAGAAAAGATATCTATTTAAAAAAAAGAAACATCATGCAATCAATTTTGAAACACCGGCAGTCAATTCTTCAGATTTCGGTAGTACTAACAAAAACATGTCAACGTCTAACCGTTTAGTAACTATGGCGACAGCTTTGTTTTTCTAGCTGAAGATGTGTATAAATATCTATGTAATCGCGATCCTAGAGAATTTATAAGACTTATCATCACTTCTTGTAAGATAAGTGATGTTACAAGTTACACATTATTATACTTATATATATATATATATTTGTTTGCTTCACTGTTAATATCTTTATAGTCTCCCCTAAATGCGATGCACTTGTCCCAGCGTTTCTGGCAGTCTTCAAAGACATGCTGGAAACCATTTTTGAGAGATCCTTCAAAATCGCCTTCGCAGCCTTCACCACTGCCCCTGATGATGGATAATGCCTCTCAAGAAGGCGTTTCTTCAAGTTAGGCAATAGGAAAAAGTCACATGGTGCTAAATCCGGACTATAGGGAGGGTGAGCGTTGCACTTCACGTTGATTTTTGCAGGATATTCAGCAAGAACATTGGCAATATGCAGCCGCGCATTATCGTGGTGTAGCATCCAGTCTGCTTCACGGAAATGTGGTCTTTTACAGCTGATATGGACTTGCAATGTTTTCAGGACATCCCTGTAGTATTGTCCAGTTATTGATGTGTGTGCAGGTACAACATGCTGATAAACCATTCCATGAATATCAAAGAATGAGATGATCATAACTTTCCCAGTAGAAGCAACCACTTTTGCTTCTTGGGGGGGTTGGTGTTGAAGGAGATTTCCTCACTGGCTATGCTATTTGCTCTCAGGATCAAAATGAAGTAGCCAAGTTTCATCAGCAGTGATTACGTTTGAAAGAATCTCCGGATCTTCCTCTAACATCAACTTTAACTGCATGTTAAAGTCTGTCTACTCAACGCGTGTACAGTTCGAACTCAATCGGACCTGACCCTACCAACCACTAATGACCGTCATAAATCTATCTCCACACTCCAGAAATGGAACACAGTCCTTGAAGACCAATAGCAACCCTGATTTTATGGAAATAACAGTCGCATGTTTACTCCACGTGGAGTCTCAGTTGCCAAAGTTCCAACTTCCGGTTGATCTGTTTTATTACGTGCAGAAATTCGTTGTGTGTCACGATGTGGAGACCGTGGGAGGGAAATGCAGTGGTAAATGCAAATGAAGTAGTAGATAACTTTCAGTCAAGTGAAAATAATCAAAGTGATGACAATAGTGTGAATAACTGGGCCGAGTTATGTTACTGGAGAAGCCTCAAAAAACAAAGTTATAACGGGAACTGTTTCTAAGCAAATTCAAGCGCTTGTTTTGAACACATATAAATATGTGCTGACAAATAATCTTGGTAAGGGGTCGTGCAATGAACTTGATGATAAATTCTGCGTATTCACGGAAATACAGTAAGAAATATTGTGACGAAAGGAATACCAAAGACGCTTTTAAAGTGTGAAAAAAAGGAAACGTTTCTCTAAGGTAGATAATTTCACATGCGATTTAATTCGTCGAGAAATTTATAGATTCTATACAAAAGAGAGAGCGCCCACCTTAGGCGATTCGGTTGCACATTTGCAAGAAATTTGTGATTTTCCTTATGGGCACTGCACATTTCGCGGTCTCCTAGGGGAGCTGGGTTTCAAATACCGCACTTTGAATAAGTTAAGGGTTATTATGGAATCCAGTAGACTTGTAGCTTGGCGATATATATATCGTTCTGGGAGAAGGAGGTACAGTGTTGTAAACCGATTATAAGGGTTCGTAAAAGGAGTCTGCCGACGTGCACACGAGTTAACTAAACAGACTTCACAGATGTATTTTTTTACCCTGAAAAGTGCAGAGCGATGCGCAGTGGTATCTGGACGAGTCCACCTCAGAACGGTTGCAACTGGAGGGGAGGGCAGGTTAGTTGCGTACCAGCTGCGAGCAAGTAAACACGTGCAGAGCTACTCAGTAACACTACAGCTTGTTTCAAAATGTGCTTGTCTCCTGGTTCCAAGAGAGCATTTCAAATAACGCCTCCTAGCAGCACAGTTGGAAATAAAGTGCTACATTTAAAAACACGAGAAGTAAAAACCAATATCCATAGATTTATAAAAAAGGAACAATGGTCTGGGTCAGCTATAAAAATCTGGGGAAGGCTATCGGAGGCAATAGTTGTGTCTGAAAGCAGTTTAGGAGAGTTATTAAGGAAAGAAAAGTCATTGGTGCTAGTGCAACAACGTCCTTCTCTATGCCCAGTAAACAAAGATTAAGAACATGCACAAAATCTAATTTGGATGTTTTAATTCAGAAGTAGTTAGGCGAACTATCAATAATTTTTAAAGCACAGAAAAACAAAGACCAACTTTGAAGAAAGTAACCATGAAGCTAAAAATTCTACTGACTTCCAAGGCAGTGTCTGAACATTAAGAAGAGTTCTTTTGAAGCTAGGATTATTTGAAAAAAAAAAAAAAAACACACTAAGAGTGACAGACAAATTTTAATCGAACATCGCACCATACGTGCAAAAAGGCTTAAGTATTTACGAAATATTCGGAGATATCGAAGTGAAGTTTATATAGTTTATATGGATGAAACTTATATAAATACAGCATATACTGGACCATATGCCTGGAGTGAAATACGTTACAGGGACCCTGCAGCGATATTGAAAGGCCGACAGTTGTTTATCATGCCTGCTGGAGGAGAACAGGGTTTTGTTCCAAATGCCTATGTACTATTTAAGATCCAACAAAAGCGTGGAGTTTACTACCATAGTAAAATTTACAACTTAGTTTATAAGAGCTGCAAAAACTGGCTTCGAGAATGAAATTTGTTTTTAGAGAAGTTATGTACGGCCCTCCCCTCTCGTAATCTTAGGCGTGTGTCGCATTGTGGCGATAGGTGCACTATCCCTACCACAGTTGCTACTCATCCCTACCGCGCAGGATTCCTGTCAAGATAAAATAATACATCTGTACCTCCTTTACAGCGGTAGGCTATACTGAACATGTCTGAACTTGCCTGGTTCGAGGTGTACCAGAAATGAAACTGCTACGGCGTGTTTTTTTCACATTAAGTTAACAGAATATAATAAGATTTAATTGTAATGTCAAAAATAACGTTTTCATATTTCATATTTATACTGCCAAAAACAATGAAGTTTTAATTTAAAAGACGTGCTTTAGTCTCAGACTAAAATCATTACTATTGTGGAAATATTTTACACCTTATCGCCACATGGATGTTAGAATCACTTTGGAGTGAAACAAACCTCCAGATATCAAACATGTTTTCCCAGAGCTGATACTATGCAAGGGTTAAATAAATGTACTATTTCAACTACGATTAAACTTTCAGTTAAACAGATTGTATAAGTTATAGTGAGAGTTTTCGCCTTCATAAAGTGTTTGTTTCAAATATTTTTATTCGTTCATACACAAAACCTTTGAAACTCGTGTTTTATAACAAAGCGTTGATTATGTAGTTCAGTAAACTTAACTACGAGAGAAAACATGCGGGTGGATGACGTAACACAATATGTAGACTCCAGGGAAAGCAAAGTAAACACATCAGTGCCGGTGTCGTTTCCCACTGTTTGCTAAAAAGTTATAAAAAGCTCAATATAAAAATAACCATCTGTGAGTTTGTGTCACTGTTTCGCTATTTGGCGTTAGCAGGACTGCGTTAGGTATAACCAACTATAGCTTAATTAGAGAGTAATTAAATAATTAACACCTCCGAAAGTCATTTCATGCCTTCTCCATTTCAAATACGCTTCAGAAAGGGAATATCGTTCATCTTTTTCAACAGGGAGGCTCATAATGATACCAGGACTCAAAGTTTTGAGACATGACACATTTAATTAACTTTAATAATACGAGGGGATGTCGTAAAGTTTTAACTACCGCCCTTTAAAAAATGTGATAGAGTGTTGGTGTTGATATTTTGACTTTGTGGGTCCGTAAAATTAAAATTCCAAATTAGCCGAAATTATTAATCTTCTTTATTTGCGTAGAAATACACTTCCTAGCAGCAGAATTACATCACATATCACAATCTAAAGTGTAAAATATTTCCACAAAACTAATAATGACTGTGTTTTGAGAACGAAGCACATATTTAAAATTAAAACCCCATTGTTGTAAGCAATAAAAGTTATGTACTAGTCATGTCTGAAATAGGCAAACACACACACACACACACACACACACACACACACACACACATATATATAGTTCCAAAACATACCTATATTTTAAAACAAAATCTTCATTTACTTCGCATTATATAACAACACTGTAATTATTTTATTATGATGTGAATTATCACTTTATAATAATCCTGTTATAAGTAAATTACTACTCATTCTCTACCTGAAATGATGAACATTCATTGCAGAACACTTTTACCCTTGCATCTTCTTTGCAGATAAATTTGTGACATCATCACATTGGTTCTTCACTTTCTTGTCCTTGAACCAAGGGCAGGAATCACATCTTTTTCGTTTCATTAAGAAGATTGTCATTAAGAAGATCCTAAAAACCAGCTTGAGTTATTGCTGAACGAATTCGTCGTGTTCTGCACTGGGATGGAAGAATTAATCTCTCAGTTTGAGGTCTGACTTTTCCTAGTTCTGAGAGGAATTCTGTTCTAGCATTTTTACATCTCTTATGGTGTAACAATTTACAGTACAGGACGTAAGCATGGAGACATGTCAAGTCAAATATATCAAGAAATGGAACAAGTGGCAATCTTCTTGTTCCACGCTTCACTGAAACGTTTACTCATGTTTGTTTTCATGTTATCCTTCCCCCATTAATCAATAGCAAGAGTTGGTACCAATGTAGGAACTGCAGGCAAAGCACGCATGACGCGAGTACTAGAGAAACTGACGCTAACAAGACCGTCATTCTCGAGACCCTTGACCTAGCCTCCTGGTGACGCCTCCAGCGATTAGTCTCCTTCACTTGTTTCGAGTAAGCTCAGCTATTTTGGTACCACATAGTCCCATACTTTCTCCCATTGGCACCTACGTGTTCTGACGACACAAATTACACAAGCCAAGTGCAAATTACGTGGATGCCACTACTAAATTTAGAGAAAGGTCGTCTTTTATTTAAACTTGAGAGATAATTTTCAGAGAATGAAGACTCTTTCCTCAGCTGTTATTTATAGTTCAAGCATACGACCATAATAAACAAAAAACTTTCCGACATCAGGTGTTCGTGATCAAAAGTGTAAAAATCTTATCACATACTTTCGAAATATAAATTTCTCAATTACTGAAACTGTAGAACGAAATTAAATTTGTAAATAAACACAAAATTTAAGAGACTAGAATGCGGATCATAAGAATTTTACAGCTAACATACGTAGTGAAGTTTGCCCCAAAGCATGCACCATACCACAGAAGTTTGAAGTAAATAGTAGTGCAGTTATATATTTTTTTAATTGAATAACTGCGGCCGCGCCATGGCTCAGTGGTTAGACCGCTTGGCTCTCACGTTGGCGGTCCGGGTTCAATCCCAGTCGAACGCAAAGTGTGATTTCTGGTGGACAACATGGCGCGGAGGTGAGTTTCCTCCGTGACTCAGTGGTTAGACCGCTTGGCTCTGACCAAGGCGGCCCCGGTTCGATGCTAGGCGACCTCAAAGTGCGATTGGTGGTGGACAACATGGCACCGAGGTGGGTTTCCTCCGTGCCTCAGTGGTTAGACCGCTTGGCTCTCACGTTGGCGGTCCGGGGTAGATACCAGCCGAACGCAATGTGCGATTTGTGATGGACAACATGGCGCCGAGGTGGGTTTCCTCCGTGCCTCAGTGGTTAGACCGCTTGGCTCTCACGTTGGCAGTCCGGGTTCGATCCCAGCCGACCGCAAAGTGCGATTTGTGATGGACAACATGGCGCTGAGGTGGGTTTCCTCCGGCGCCATGGCTAAGTGGTTAGACCGCTTGGCTCTTACGTTGGCAGTCCAGGTTCGATCCCAGCCGACCGCAAAATGCGATTTGTGATGGACAACATGGCGCGGAGGTGGTTTCCTCCGTGACTCAGTGGTTAGACCGCTTGGCTCTCACCAAGGCGGCCCGGGTTCGATGCTAGGCGACCGCAAAGCGTGAATTCTGGTGGACAACACCGCGCGGAGGTGGTTTTCCTCCGTGGCTCTCACCAAGGCGGCCTGGGTTCGATGCCAGTTGACCGCAAAGTGAGATTAGTGGTGGACATGGCGCGGAGGTGGGTTTCCTCCGTGGCTCAGTGGTCAGACCGCTTGGCTCTCACCAAGGTGGCCCGGGTTCAATGCCAGCCGTCCGCAAAGTGCGATTTGGGGTGGACAACATGGCGCTGAGGCGGATTTTCTCCGGGATCTCCGCTTTCCCCCACCATCTCATTCCACCGGTGCTCCATATTCACCTCATGTATCATCAATGTCTTCGCCTGAGATACCGTATGTAGTAAAAGCGGGCGTTAAACACTACACATTTCATTTTCCGGGATCTCCGGTTTCCCCCGCATTCATTCCATCAATTGCTCCATCAATCATTCACCTCAGGCGTTGGGCCGACCCCTCAACCCTGATTTCACCTCTCAGGTCAGATGCTTCGGCTCCCTCGCTCTGAGAAAACCCAAGCGCCTCTTAACGTCAGCATTGACGAGAATAGAACGAAGCATGTCTGTAAAATAAGGTCTCCAATTTTATTTAATATACAAAACATGTTTATTGTTAACGAATGTTACATTGATGGAGCTTACAGCTACTTTTCAAAGAAATCACCATTGCAATCGACATACTTTTGCATGCGCTGTGGCAGTTTTTGTATACTCTTGTCATAGCTCTCTCCAGCCAAGTTGCACAGGTAACGCTCAACCTCGTCCTTCAAAATCATCGTCGGTTTGGAAATGTGTTCCACCCAGGTGTTACTTTAACTCAGGAAACAGATGATAATCACTAGGTGCTAAGCCTGGACTCTAGGCGGGTTTGGTGAGGATGTCCCATCCGAACTGGACCAGGAGATCAGCCGTTACACGTGCAGTATGGGGACCAGCGTTGTCGTGATGAAAAATCACTCCCTTGGTCAGCATTCCCCTCCTTTGATTTTGAATGGTACGTCGCAATTTTTTTAAAGTCTCACAGTAGCTAGCGGCCTTTATTTTTGTGCCTGTAGACATAAACTCGCACAACAATGCACCTTTTCTGTCCCAGGACACACAGGCCATCACTTTGCCGGCAGAAAATATATGTTTGAACTTTCGTGGCCTCGGCCAATTCGAATGCCGGCACCGACGAGAACGTTCTTTAGTTTATGGTGTTGTGTAGTGCACCCAGGTTTCATCGCCAGTGACAATTGAATGCAACAATTCTTCGCCCTGTTCTGCATAGCGCTCCAAGAATCGGTGGGCCGCTTCAACACATTGTCGTTTATGGTCTTCGGTGAGCATTTTGGGAACACACCTCGCGACAATGCAAATGTTCGGTCAAAATCTTGTCAATCGTAGTCTTACTGACTTCAGGGATAAGTTAGCACTGCTCGTCAACTGTCACACGACGATCTTTAAGTATTTCTTGCTCCACTTTTGCAATTGTTTCGGCTGAAATCGAAGGCCGACCAGAACGCTGTTTGTCATGGACGTCTGTACGTCCGTCTTTGAACTCTCTGACCCACCTTCTCACATTTTTGACGTCCATATACTGTGGCCCATAGACTTCGCATAACTGAGGATGAATTTCAGTGGGGGTGGTGCCCTTGACACTCAAAAAACGGATCACTGCACGCAACTCACACTTGGTGGCGGAAGTGATAGGAAGCTCCATCCCAAACGGCTGCCCAGCCAAGACTAATGGTTCGTTGTGGTGGGGATTTTAAGGGGGGAAACCAAGCTACACGCCAGTGTTGCCGTATCTCGCGTAGTAGAGTTCCTCACGACTCCAGCGCCTTGGAGACCTTATTTCAGAGACACGTCTCGTAATGTGACTCTGTGGGTCCGTGAAATTAAAATTCCAGGTTACAAGCAACAAAAATTGCACTTTATTTCCGTAGAAACAAACTTCGTGCACAGCACTCCAGAAATAGGTCACATACACAATACAACTTGCAAGGTCAACGACCACAAACAAGCAGCTGTTCACGCACGCGAGTTCAATTAACAATTGACTGACTTTGGCAGCCGGTTCCCTTTTCTATAAATTACTCACATTGCGGAATTTTCTCAAACAATCGAGACATCTCGAGAAATCTCGAGAAATCCGTCTCTTTCCCCCCGCCGTTTTGTGAGCTTTCATCTCCATACTGACTGCCCGACCCTTTGAACTACTCACTAAGCTGAAAACAATGGTTTCTAAAACATATCGGTGGCCCGCGATATTAAACACTATTGGTTAGAAGTAGGTGTTGAAGTCTAAACAATATATTTTATGCCCAACAATTGTTTTTAATTGTGAACTACTCAAACTGAATTTGGTGTCCCCTTAGTTACAAGGGCCATATCGGGGGTCACCAATGAAAGTGCTACTTTTGGACATTGAACTCTGAGGTTTAATTGCTGCAGGTTTTCTTCCTTTATAGTCTATTTTCACACGCAGATTCACTGCTACACTCCCGGGAATGGAACGGGCTATGAAAAGTCAACTCGCTGATCACTTTATCACGGAGAAATTCACTAGTTATTATCTCGTGGTGAAAAATTCTTTAACTATTTGTATAAAATCAGTGCAGAATAGGATGCAGGCGAAAAATATACGAAGATGGGTCAAAAGGTAATGCCTCCCATTTTTTTCCCTTAAATAAGTAAGTTTTGTGAA
The DNA here is from genome assembly GCA_030765055.1 of Mantis religiosa. Lineage (NCBI taxonomy): Eukaryota > Metazoa > Arthropoda > Insecta > Mantodea > Mantidae > Mantis > Mantis religiosa. The sequence goes on from CM060949.1 coordinate 2,709,704, forward strand.
AACTTTGAATTTGGCACAATTTCTCAAACCTTCTTCTCCAATCCTCTGCCGTAGTAACTTCCTAAGTCAACAGGTGGCAGCACTACATCCTCTTGCAAAATGGCTGACATCGACATTCGTATTAGACAGCGTTCTGTGATTGAATATTTGACTGTGGAAGGTGAAACGCCAATTCGCATTCACGAAAGACTAAAAATGTGTATGGTGATGCAACGGTAGATGTCAGCACTATTAGACGATGTGTTCGTCGCTGTAACGAAGCTGTAGGGCAAACACCATTGGCAGATGAAGAGCGAAGCGGCAGTGACTCCATGCAACATTCAGTGAGTCGATAACATCATTCGTGGTTATCGCCGGGTAACAACAGGTGAATTGTGATGCATTACCTACCTCAGTAAAGGCAGTGTGATGACGATTATTCAACAACTAGGTTACTCAAAAGTTTGTTCACGTTGGCTACCAAGAATTTTAACCGCCCAAAACAAAGAAACAAGAAAAACAATAGTCTCCGAACACTTGCGGCACTTCAATTTAGAGGGAGAGAAGTTTCTAGAAAAAATTGTTGCTGGAGATGAATGTGGGTTCATTGTTTTGAACCTGAATCAAAGAGGCAGTCAATGGAATGGCATCACACAACGTCACCGAAGAAAAAAGAAATTCAAAACTCAGCAGTCGGCAGGGAAAGTTATGGCGACAGTGTTTTGGGATGCAGAGGGTGTGCTTATGATTGTTTTTTGGAGTAGGAATGCACAATAAGTTCTATTCATAACTCTCAAAAACCTGAAAACACGTCTTCGCCGAGTTCGCCCAACAAAAACTATGGCGGATGTTCTTCTTTTGCATGATAATGCAAGACCACACACCAGCCGTTACAGCGCTGCAGAAATTGAGAAATTGGGATGGCAAGTCTTACAGCCCTGACCTAGCACCATCAGACTTTCATCTGTTCGGGCCACTAAAGGAAGCTCATCGTGGGATTCATTTGGAAGTTGAGGAGGCTGTGAAAACGTCCGTGCGTCAATGGCTTAGGAAGCAAGACCGTGTGTTTTACCACACTGGAATACATGCCCTAGTTAAAAGGTGTGCCAAAACTGTGGAAAAGGACGGAGATTATATTGAATAGTGACAAATTAATCTTCAATGTTGTAGTTTTCAAGTTATGTAAATTGGATTGAATTTTCTTGGTGATTAAAAAAAGAAAAAGAAATAGGTGGCATTACTTTTTGACCACCTGCTTTATTACTAGATTTTATATTTAAATGTGTGTCCTGGAGAAATACAATTGCACAGATTACGTATGGGAAGGCTTTATTGTTTATTAGAAGTGTTTCTTCAAATATTTAATAAAAAACAAAATTTCCAGAAAATATTACCGAGAAAGCTGTTGAAAGTACGTTAGCTATCAAAAGAAATAGCATAGCGTATATATACGAAGTGCACACATTTGAAAATGATTTGGAAAAGCTTTGCCAAATAGAGGAAAACAAGATGAAAGAAAATTCTAAAAAGAGTAACAGAAAACCTGAGAAGTAATGTACCACACCTTACATTTCCGATCTTGGCAATCGAACATTCACTTTGGGAAGCATCCCCTCTCAGAGATCCCTCTTACCTTATATGCACTACACCGCTTCTCGCCCCTTTACTTCACGTTGCTCTCTTTCCCAAACTGTTTAGGGATTCTTCATCATGAAGACAAAGTTCTTAAATAGTAATGTGAAGCTTAATAGGATGTTATCATTTAGGTCAGCGATGATGTCTACCGTAGTTGTGGACGAAACGTTTGGTTCTTACTCCAAAAGACCACGGCAAAACAGCCCGGAAACAATCAATTGTATTATTTATCTATTATAGTTTTCTAGAAAATTGTGCATAAAGTAAAAAAAAAGCAAGTTGCGGTAGACGTTAAAAGAGGATAATATTGTGTTTTTATGTAACATACCCAAAATTCAAAACATTTCTAGTCCATATTCCTCACCTCTCTCCTCGTTTCACCTCTTATCCTAATTCTTGCTTCTTTAGACACTTCCTGCACTTGTTTTTCTACTCCTATTACTCTCGATGCGTTAATGTTTTCAAATGCACAGTAAAAATTAAAGCCTGGTTCCAGTTTAATTTTCCTAAATACAGCTCCCTTTTAGTAGCACCATCATTAAAACATATCACAGCATCCATCAACCCACTGTAATAGTTTTGCTGCCATTTTGGAACTCTTTCCCAGATTAGGTGTACCCTTTCATATTATTTCTCTTTTCTCTAACTCTTCTCCCAATTACTTTTTGGAGGTATCCAACAAAGTCTAGCTTTGTCACTTACACGCCTTATCGATACACATTGGCTCCCTTCACCCTTAGAAATCCTTTGGAGTCCCCATCCCCTAAATACGAGGGCTGTTCATCACAGAATGATCATAATATTTTTACGGTCATAATTTTTCGCACTAAAATTAAATCTTATTATATTCTGTTAACTTAATGTGAAACAAATACACCGTAGTAGTTTCATTGTTAGTGAGAACCGGGCAAGCTCAGACATGTTCAGGATCGCCTACCGCTCCAATGAAGGTAACATGCAGTTAAAGTTGATATTAGTGGAAGATCCGGAGCTTCTTTCAAACGTAAACACTGCTGATGAAACTTGGCTGCATAATTTTGATACTGAGAGCAAACAGCAAAGCTTAGTGTGGAAATCTCCTTCATCACGAACCCCCAAAAAAGCAAAAGTGGTTTCATTTCAACTCCATATCAGGCGCAAAAGACCACATTTCCGTGAATCAGGCTGAATGATGCACCACGATAATGCCCGGCTGCATATTCCCAATATTCTTGCTGAATATCTTGCAAAAATCAACGTGAAGTGCATCCTTCACCCTCTCTGTAGTCCGGCTTTATCCCCATGTGACTCTTTTCTATTCCCTAACCAGAAGAAACGTTTTCGTGGGAGGCATTATCCAACATCAGAAGCAGTGGTGAAAGCTGCGGAGGTGATTTTGAAGGATCTTTCAAAAACTGGTTTCCAGCATGTCTTTGAAGACTGGCAGAAGCGCTGGGACAGGTACATCTCATTTAGGGGAGACTATTTTGAGAAGGACCATCAAAATTTTGAGGATGAGTAAAGGTACGTTGTCAAAAGATATTGTGATCATTCTTTATTGAACAGCTCTGGCAGTTCTGCTTTTTATAAGCAGAGGAGAAAATAAAGAGTAAAGGGTGGGTGTGACAGCCTGGGCGCCATATTTAAAACCCTATTTAAATACAGTTAATTGCTACAAGCACACAAAACCTTATAATGGGCATATTCTCCAAACTATGTAGATTCATATTAAGCAAAAACCCAAAAGTCCATATTTTCATCCAAAATCTCTAGTAACTGCTCTTAAGCCAGTAGCCGCCCATGATTGTTTCAGACGTCCCTTCCTTAAGGTATCTTTAATTAAGAGTATTAAATAATTGAAGTAATGCTAGCTTTGAAAGCTGTTGTATTTATAGATAATTTATTCGTTTTCTTAATGGAGAGCTCAGAAGCAATATTTTTCCATTGTCTCTGTAGCATGGCTGTCTGATGTTCAAGAGGAGTTCTAATCTAGGGTGACTTATCTTATAGGCTTTTTCTAGAGTTTTTCCTTATCCTAAAAATATGAATGTCGGGTAACTCTAAGCCTTATGGAACCTGGCCTCATTTGAGCATCATTTCATATATTTCATTCATAATCCGATATGACTTGGCTTGGAGGATATAAATTAATAAGTTAAGAGCACTTAAAATGTTCATGAAAATTAATGAGACTTAAATTTGTTTAATCGTGCACTTGGCCGCCATCTTGCCCCTTTGCGTCTGCGCCAGAAGCCTCGTATCTTACCTACTATATATAGAAAATGTTATCTTACTTGGAGGATGGTAAATAGAGTATTGTAAGCGGGTTGCTGTGCGCGAATTGACCCACCCTATTGTGTAAACTTTAAAGATAAATGGAAGTTTAAAAGTTTAGTATTTGTTGAGTCCGTCATGAAGGCGACGGCACGTGTTCTGCATAGCAAATTGCGGACCTCTGAGCCAGAGATAATTTTAAACGCAGAATTATTATTTAACCATGGCGAATAAAAATTCATTGCGCACTTGTCAGGAAATTTCCTTGTAATATTCAGCTCGAGAATGAAGTGCGGTGTTGTCATTATGTATTCATCATAACGAAGAGCACCACAACGATATCCTTCAGCGTAATTACTGCAGCAATTTTTAATGCAGTTCCAGTAAAAGGAACAAAGGAAAGTGAAGCTGCGGTATTCCACATTCGTACTGTCTCTGCATTATAATCGTCTCTATATTGGTTGCTGTGGTGATGAGTATGTAAAGAACAGCCTCCCCTCTGAGTTCTGACAGATGTTGAAAAGTAGCGAAAATGTTACGTAAGAGAAGACATTGTTGGCACGAGAATCGGGGCAAACATAATAACACTGGGGAACAAAAAATGATGTTTAAATGTTTCAAGCACTTCACGAGGCAATTCCTACTAATTTTGGGTTGAGAAAAACAAATATAACAATGAAAAAGTTTTATTAGCTCTAGTTTCTATGATATACACAAGGTGGAAGTATTACATATTAACGGATTGAGAGAAAAGGATACATTTTAATTGCATACATGCTAACAACAATGAAAGTGCATTTGACTTTTTAAACTGGTAACTAATTACATGCTAAGAGTTCTAAATTGCTAGAAAAATACTTCGCAGATAGGCGTGTCTGAAGAGAATTATGTGGTGGTCTATTGACTTCGTCGTCTTTTAGCTTGCCTCTTGTGATGGAGTTCCGCAGAATCCCTATACAAAGATCAACAGTAATCCGCAAGCATTACTTCATTCCAACGGCCCTGATATCTTTGTTTCATAACAGAAATGTCCTGATGGAATCTCTCCCCATGTTCATCACTAACAGCTCCACAACTAGGAGGGAAAAAGTCTAGGTGGGAGTGAAGAAAATGGATCTTAAGGGACATGTTGCATCCAACGTTACGGTATTTTTGCAGAAGCACTGTCACCAAATGCTTGTAGTTGTCAATTCTTTTGTTGCCTAAAAGTCTATGAGCAACAGCCTTGAAGGCTTCCCAAGCTTCATTTTCTTTTCTCTTCCAAAATTTGGTCAAATGCAGGATCCTTTACAAGTTCTCTTAGTTGTGGTCCGACAAAAATGCCTTCCTTAAGCATCACTTAATTTCCTAAATTTCTCTCTGATTGTGTTTTGTTATTTGACAGGTGTGCCAACTCCTAAAAGAATCCCACAAATTTAAAGTATTCACTCTAAAAAATTAAATATCACTTTGTCTTCAAAATCCCCCCAGGGACCTACTTCGGTAGGTACGGGTTTGGCGCACCCTGGGTCCCGAGCCAACAGTCTCCCTCGTGTGGGCTCCTCTTCGTGGTTGAGGGAGACGGTCAACAGGCCCACCCACGTGTAGGCCGTGTGTGGAGACCCGTGGAGAAGGTTTTTAGATTCTTGTCTAGTTTAGAGTTTAGGATTTAGTGAACGAAATTTTTAGTAGGTTTTGATTTATGTTTTTTATGTACCTGTATTTTTAATAGGTTTTGTTACACTTGTATAGTTTTTAGAAAGTTTTACATCTGGCCTTTGCCATGACTAGTTTTTTAAGGACGCTGATGACCGCCGTAGTTGAGCGCCCTTATATATCATCATCATCATCATCATCATCATCATCATCATCATCATCATCATCATCATCATCATCATTTTTATTCAAAACAAGAGCTAATCTATCATTTTTATGGGGATTTTTGAATTCAGCAAATGGAAATACATGTAAATTCCGTATTTTTAAGCCCAAAATATTTTCATTGTTGCCCAGTGTAATTGGAACAAGTCATAACACGAATGTCAGTTTAACAATTTTAATACAATCTGGTAAATATATCACCTTTAAGTTTTATAAGTTCTTTGTTTTATTTTTCACTTCACTAAATAAACTTTAATTACAAATTCGATTTTCGGAGTTTGTTAGGTTCCAGCTTTGACGTCTTTTCTGCTTAATAATTGATGTCCTTCTGCTGTAGCAGCTCTAAGGGATAGACGGTGACCATTGTGACTGGAAGTGAAGTTAATTCAGACGTATACAATACAAATTAAAGTTTAATGAGTACTTGCAAATGCTGGCTCCGGAACACGAGAAAGAGAGACAGCAAAATAAAAGCTCGCAACAGCTAAACTCTCTACCGTCTTCATTAACAAGATTTAAACATTTGTGTCGCGTTCTGACCTCATGAAACTTTCACGTACTAAAACTCTCGTTTTGAAACCGATTCCTTGCTTTCCATCTACAATAATAATTAGTGAAAGAGTTCAGCTACCTGCCTGTTTTACCGCACATGCAAACTTGATCTTCCCTATTTATTTACTACTTTCTATATTTTTATTTATATACTCTCAATGCCATAGCCGGGATTTGAACCACGGATCTTCTGGTCTCGGTCCAGCCGCTCTAAACCATTGAGATACTATGGCCAACGTGCCAACATGACATTAAATTCTCCAACTGACTCGTGTTTTTCCCGGTAAACCACTAGGAGTTCTCATAAACACATGAGACAACTACCTTAATGACGACTTACTATGCTGTAAGTACTTTAAGGCCCGGGCTTTATAGTTCGGACCACTATTAGGTACAACTGACTCGTGTTTTTCCCGGTAAACCACTAGGAGTTCTCATAAACACATGAGACAACTACCTTAATGGTGACTTACTATGCTGTAAGTACTTTAAGGTCCGGGCTTTATAGTTCGGACCACTATTAGGTACAACTGACTCGTGTTTTTCCCGGTAAACCACTAGGAGTTCTCATAAACACATGAGACAACTACCTTAATGGTGACTTACTATGCTGTAAGTACTTTAAGGTCCGGGCTTTATAGTTCGGACCACTATTAGGTACAACTGACTCGTGTTTTTCCCGGTAAACCACTAGGAGTTCTCATAAACACATGAGACAACTACCCTAATGGTGACTTACTATGCTGTAAGTACTTTAAGGTCCGGGCTTTATAGTTCGGACCACTATTAGGTACAACTGACTCGTGTTTTTCCCGGTAAACCACTAGGAGTTCTCATAAACACATGAGACAACTCCCTTAATGACGACTTACTATGCTGTAAGTACTTTAAGGCCCGGGCTTTATAGTTCGGACCACTATTAGGTACAACTGACTCGTGTTTTTCCCGGTAAAGCACTAGGAGTTCTCATAAACACATGAGACAGCTACCTTAATGACGACTTACTATGCTGTAAGTACTTTAAGGCCCGGGCTTTATAGTTCGGACCACTATTAGGTACAACTGACTCGTGTTTTTCCCGGTAAACCACTAGGAGTTCTCATAAACACATGAGAGAGCTACCTTAATGACGACTTACTATGCTGTAAGTACTTTAAGGCCCGGGCTTTATAGTTCGGACCACTATTAGGTACAACTGACTCGTGTTTTTCCCGGTAAACCACTAGGAGTTCTCATAAACACATGAGACAACTACCTTAATGACGACTTACTATGCTGTAAGTACTTTAAGACCCGGGCTATATAGTTCGGACCACTCTTAGGTACAACTGACTCGTGTTTTTCCCGGTAAACCACTAGGAGTTCTCATAAACACATGAGACAGCTACCTTAATGACGACTTACTATGCTGTAAGTACTTTAAGGCCCGGGCTTTATAGTTCGGACCACTATTAGGTACAACTGACTCGTATTTTTCCCGGTAAAGCACTAGGAGTTCTCATAAACACATGAGACAGCTACCTTAATGACGACTTACTATGCTGTAAGTATTTTAAGGCCCGGGCTTTATAGTTCGGACCACTATTAGGTACAACTGACTCGTGTTTTTCCCGGTAAACCACTTAGGAGTTCTCATAAACACATGAGACAGCTACCTTAATGACGACTTACTATGCTGTAAGTATTTTAAGGCCCGGGCCTTATGGTTCAATGCATATGGCATTGAATTTTTCAGTCTGGCTCTACCTTTTCATAGTATACTTTGAGTTGTTGAGCGTTGAGGTTGTGTTGAAAAGAGTGCGTACACATTATTAGCAGTTGTTTTTCTCCTTAGCTGGGTCAGGGTGACCCCAACATCCATTAGTCGACAACAGCTGATGATAACGCAGGAAATGAAGCTAGATGCAATGAAGCAATGAATATTACACAAATATTAATATTTGTAACATAAACTTCACTTATCTTAAGAAAATTATGTTAATTCTTCTTTCTAAATAAGATCCATTTCACAAACAAATTACTTGCATCTTCAGTCCATCAACACACTTCGTAGTCAAGGATTCCGGTTACCATGTTAGTATGTTTTTCAGTATTACCGAAATCTGAAAATGAAACAAAGTCAAGTGCTGGTATTTAAAAATTCATTAGGCGATGTTTATTTTTTAAAATGAATATTTTTTTTTCCAAACCATTAGATCTATCGGTCTGTTTATACCTAAAATTACGAAGATGTTCTTTTGTTCTGGTTTCTAAATTACGTTTCGTCTTTCCAATATAAACTTTATTACAATAGAAACGATTTAGCTGACAAATATCAGATTTTTTACTATTAGGAATTTTATCTTTTTTAGAGAATTGGAGTAAATTTTTAATACTATATTTATTTTGTGGAACTAAAACTATACCAATTTTAAAAATGTTTTGAATATACTTATTAACCTAAGGATAGTAAGCAATTTTTTAAAATTATAATCGTATTTTATATTTTAAGGGTAGAAATATCATTAACAGTTTTTTGATATTTGAATTTTTCAATCTTCTTTTGTATATAGTCTTTTTTAAAACCATTAATTAAAAAGTATTAATAATATGTTCAAATGCTTTATTAAATTCGTGTTTATTCAGCTTATACTTTTTATGTATAAATCAAACTCTTAAAAACAGAAAATTTATGTGAAACAGGGTTAAAAAGTTTATGCTTTATGTAATTATCAATATGAGCAGATTTCCTATAAATACCAAAACCTAATTTATTATTATATCTTATAATCTTCAAATCTGAAAGAGGAAGAAATCCATTAATTTCACTTTCTAACTTGAATTTTATAGTTTTATCGTGTAAATTTAGAACGAGTGCTGTTAAATGAAGATTTATTATAATTATTCTACGGTCATAATTTTTCGCAATAAAATTCAAACTTATTATATTCTGCTAGCTTAATGTGCAACACACACGCCGCAGTAGTTTCATTGTTGGTACTCCTGGTTCCCACCTGTAAGAGCCAGGCAAGTACACATGTACAGATCTTGACAGGAGTCCTGCGTGGTAGGGATGAGTAGCAACTGTGGTGGGGATAGTGCACCTATCGCCACAATGCGTCACACGCGTAAGATTACGAGAGGGCAGGGCGGTGCATAAGGTGTCTAAAATCAAATTTCATTCTCGAAGCCAGTTTTGCAGCTCATATAAATTAAGTTATAATTTTTACTATGGTAGTAATCTCCACGCTTTTGTTGGATCTTAAATAGTACCTAGCCATTTAGAACAAAATCCGGTTCTCCTCCAGCAGGCATGATAAACAACTGTCGGTCTTTCAATATCGCTGTAGGGTCCCTGTAACGTATTTCACTCCAGGAATATGGTCCAGTATGTGCTGTATTTATATAAGTTTCATCCATATAAACTGTATAAACTTCACTGCGATATCTCTGAATATTTCGTAAATACTTAAGCCTTTTTGCACGTATGGTGCGATGTTCGATTAAAATTTGGCTGTCACACTTAGTGTTTCTTTTTCAAATAATCCTAGCTTCAAAAGAACTCTTCTTAATGTTCAGACACTGCCTTGGAAGTCAGTAGAATTTTTAGCTTCATAAACACTTTCTTCAAATTTGGTCTTGGTTTTTCTGTGCTTTAAAATTATTCATAGTTGGCATAGCTACTTATAAATTAAAGCATCCAAATTAGATTTTGTGCATGTTCTTAATCTTTGTTTACTGGGCATAGAGAAGGACGTTGTTGCACTAGCACCAATGGCTTTTCTTTCCTTAATAACTCTCCTAAACTGCTTTCAGACATAACTGTTGCCTCAGATACCCTTCCCCAGATTTTTATAGCTGGCCCAGACCATTGTTCCTTTTTTATAAATCTATGGATATTGGTTATTACTTTTCGTGTTTTTAAGTGTAGCACTTTATGTCCTAATGTGCTGCTAGGAGGCATCATTTATAAATGCTCTCTTGGAACCAGGAGACAAGCACATTTTGAAACAAGCTGTAGTGTTACCGAGTAGCTCTGCACGTGTTTAGTTGCTCGCGACTGGTACGCAACTGACCTGCCCTCCCCTCCAGTTGTAACCGTTCTGAGGTGGACTCGTCCAGATACCACTGAGCAACGCTCTACACTTTTCAAGATAAAAAAATACATCTGTAGACATGTCCAGTATGGTCTATCGCTGCATTGGAGGTAACACGCGAAGAATAATATGCGGCTTTGAAATTCTGCTTTCGTCTCAACAAATATTCAGTTGAGGCCTATACAATGTTACAGGAGGCCTATGGAGAGTCTGTTCTTCCCTACAGCACAGCTCGAAGGTGCTTTAAAATGTTTAAAGAGGGGACAAAATCAATTTCAAAGGAAGGTGGACCCGGTGTTCTGATTACTGCTCTTACGGAAGAAAACATCAACACTGCTGTTGCCCTTATGACAGAGGATCGACAAATTACCTTAAGATCACTTTCTGAAATACTGAACATTTCACTAGGTGCCACATTTTCATGAAGCAGGCTGGATGCTGCACCACGATAATGCGCGGCCGCATATTGCCAATGTTGTTTATGAATGTCTTACAAAACTCAACGTGAAGCACATCTCTCACCCTCCCTATAGTCCGGATTTAGCCCCATTTGACTTTTTTCTATTCCCTAACTTGAAGAAACGCCTTCGTGGGGGGGGGGGGCGTCGTTATCCATCATTAGAAGCAGTGGTGAAGGCTGCGGAGGAGCATGTCTTTGAAGACTGACAGAAACGCTGCGATAAGTGCATCGCATTCAGGGGAGACTATTTTGAGAAGGACCGTCAAAATAATTAGGATGTGTAAACGTACCTTATCAAAAAATTGTGATCATTCTATATTGTACAGCCTTCGTACATAAAGCATGTTTACTTTATTCAAACACAAATTTGTATCTAAATATTTAGAAGTTTCATTAATAATGAAATGCACAGGGTATTAAAAGACTTTATGCAATCCCTACACCTAATTTTTGAACAGATAATATCTGGATTAAACGATACATTAACCAATTAAAGTAACACGGTTAATCCATTAAAATTTTGATAGATCTACATCAGTAATACATATACGTTCTGTTAACTTAGATATAAGGGCATATCCACAGAAGACAATTTATTATTCGATTTCCACCATTATAGGCATTCTAGACTATTTATAATTTTGAATCTACACCAATAGCTTCAAGTTTCCGCGTCCAGTTTCTATATAAGTAAAATTTGTTTATTTAGTCTGCCTTTAACAAATGTAAATATCTTATTGGTAACTGCTCCTTTGGTTAAATTCAACTTTACTGTTAAAGCTTATCGTCCACAAATAGGCGGGTTTAAGATGATATACGTTCTCGTAGGTCATTTACATATGCTAAACAGAGCAGAGGTCCGAGTACACTTCCCTGGGAACAACAGAGGTTATTTTCCACCCGTACACTTTGGGTACGACCACTCAAAAATTCCTGAATCCAAATTACCACTCTGTTGCTTATTATGTTCTTCAATATGAACTGGGTTGACCCCTTGACGTTATGGCGCCTTTGGCACTGTTGGAGAAGCTTTTATGAGATGTTTGAATCTCTGTAATGCAAAGGATATCTATTGTTCTTCACAAAGAGATACAAGAGAAATCTGTGATGCAGCACGCAGGAATCTACGTAGAAAGGAAGTCAACTTTATTACTCGGCCTATAGGTGTTCTGTCGGGTTCTGCTGGACTCCAGCTGTGCTATTGTCCTCAGGGATGCAGCATTCTGTGCAACAGCTTGTATTGTCATATTAACGTTCTCCGAAAGGTCTCCTACAGCATACAGTACAACATAGTTTAAATCTCTTCATACACGTGGGCATTTGGATTTTTCTTCCGGTAATTTGGGATCGCATCGAAATCACTTAGACATCTTCACATAATAACACCACTTCCTCCGTACTTAATGAGGCAGATAACGTTCTCCAGGCATTCGCCACATCCGGTGACTTACATGCTGGACTACTTATCCCAAAGACATGGATTCATACGTGGATTCCCACATAGATATAATCTATCTCACTCTACTTTAATCCTGCTGTAAACATCTGGCTCCCGTAGGAGAGGGGATCCGTCCCCTTCAGTTGCTGTGGTGAGGGCGCTGCGGAACCCTAGTACTCGTGGTACCTCTGACGTTACTAGATGAACCTCGGGCCGAACTGCCGAGCTCATTCCTGAATGGGAGTTGTTCAGATTGGGTTGGACTCGAGAAAATGTGAAATGTGTAGTGTTTAACGCCCGCTTTTACTACATACGGCACCGTAGGCAGTGACAATGATGATACATGAGATGAAGATGGAGCACCGGTGGAATGAGATGGCGGGTGAAACCGCAGGTCCCGGAGAAAACCCACCCCAGCTCTGTGTTGTCCACCACAAATCTCACTTTGCGGTCACCTGGGATCGAAACCGGGCCGCCTTGGTGAGAGCCAAGCGGTCTAACCACTGAGCCACGGCGCGGCCACTGGCAGCAGTAGTGTTGATATTTTCTTCCGTAGGAACAGTAACTGGAGCACGGGGTACACCTTCCTTTGAAATTGATTGCCTACGCTCTTTAAACATTTTAAACCACCTTCGAGTTGTGCTTTAGGGAAGAACAGACTCTCCACAGGCCTCCTGTAACACTGTATAGGCCTCAACTGAAGATTTGTTGAGACGAAAGCAGAATTTCAAAGCCGCATATTGTTCCTCGCGTGTTTCTTCCAATGCATCGGTAGGCGATACTGAACATATCTACTTGCCAGGCGGGAACCAGGAGTAACGTCATGGGTATCGTACGAGGTTCCGTCTAAATAAGTCATCTTATGTCCATTACTGCGAAACTTCCTTAGTTTTGACATATATCGCCAAGCTACAATTCTACTGGTTTCCATAATAAACCTTAGCTTATTCAAAGTGCGGTATTTGAAACCCAGCTCCTGGAGACCACGCAAAGTGCAGCGCCCATAAAGAAAATCGCAAATTTCTTGCAAATGTGCAACCATTCGTCTAAGGTTGGCGCTCTCCCATTTGCACAGAACCCATAAATTTCTGGACGAATTAAATCGCATGTGAAATTATCAACTTTAGAGAAACGTTTCCTTTTGTTTTCGCACTTGATCGCCGTCTTTGGTATTCCTTTCGTCACAATATTTCTTACTATATTTCTGTGAATACCCAGAATTTATCATCAGGTTCATTGCACGACCCCTTACCAAGATTATTTGTCAGCACATATTTATATGTGTTCAAAACAAGCGCTTGAATTTGCTTAGCAACAGTTCCCGTTATAACTTTGTTTTTTGAAGATTTTCCAGTAATATAACTCGGCCCAGTTATTCACACTATTGTCTTCACTTTGATTATTTTCACTTGACTGAAAGTTACCTACTACTTCAATTGCATTTACCACTGCATTTCCCTTCCACGGTCTCTACATCGTGACACATAACGAATTTCTGCACGTAATGAAACAGATCAACAGGAAGTTGGAACTTTGGCAACTCAGACTCCACGTGGAGTAGACATGCGACTGTCACTTCGAGGAAATCAGGATTGCTATTGGTCCTCAACGAGAGTGTTGCATTTCTGAAGTGTGAAGATAGATTTATGACGGTCGTTAGTATTATATATATATATATATATATATATATATAAACATCTGGGTGGAAAGAGAGACAGAGATATTGTGACAAGGTTCAAGCTGTTGATTGGTTTAGCGAAGTCAATGGACGTTTTCTTTTATTTGCATGCGTACGATAAACCCCATCTTTAAGTACAGTACTGTAAGTAGTTTTCTGATCACTGCTCTGCGCGAGCTAATTTCGGAGAGAGAAAAGTATTCAAATGTTTCGATTCTTATAAACGTAATAGCCTCACATTTTATCTTTCTGCTTCACATAACACATAGATGTGTTCTGTATACTATATACAGATTAAACAAAAGACAGGTGAAATTATACACAATATTAACTTATTATGTTAAATTAAGCTGCATTTTATTTAAGGATACTGCTATTATACAATATTTTTGCACTTGTATACCAGGCAGCTCTCTCACAACGAGGTCTGTATCGAGTTGAATGCTGATTAAGATGTTATTGTTTATAGTGTGGAGTTGCTTCTGATGTTTAACACGGCGCCAAACACGCATACGACCATCATTGGTACCAAGGCAGAAGCGACTCTCATCGCTGAAGACGACACGTCTCCATTCGTCCCTCCATTCACGTCTGTCGCGACACCACTGGAGGTGGGCTGCACGATGTTGGGGCGTGAGCGAAAGACGGCCTAACGGTGCGCGGGACCGTAGCCCAGCTTCATGGAGACGGTTGCGAATGGTCCTTGTCGATACCCCAGGAGCAACAGTGTCCCTAATTTGCTGGGAAGTGGCGGTGCGGTCCCCTACGGCACTGCATAGGATGGGACGGTCTTGGCGTGCATCCGTGCGTCGCTGCGGTCCGATCCCAGGTCGACGGGCACGTGCACCTTCCGCCCACCACTGGCGACATCATCGATGTACTGTGGAGACCTCACGCCCCACGTGTTGAGCACTTCGGCGGTACGTCCACCCGGCCTCCCGCATACCCACTATACGTCCTCGCTCAAGGTCCATCAACTGCACATACGGTTCACGTCCACGCTGTCGCGGCATGCTACCAGTGTTAAAGACTGCGATGGAGCTCCGTATGCCACGGCAAACTGGCTGACACTGACGGCGGCGGTGCCCAAACGCTGCGCAGCTAGCGCCATTCGACGGCCAGCAGCGCGGTTCCTGGTGTGTCCGCTGTGCCGTGCGTGTGAACATTGCTTGTACAGCCCTCTTGCAGTGTCCGGAACAAGTATGGTGGGTCTGACATACCGGCGTCAATGTGTTCTTATTTCCATTTCCAGGAGTGTATTTCTGTCTCCATCTCTCTTCCTACCCAGATGTTTACAGCAGGATTAAACTAGTTTGAGTTAAATTATAGTCCAAAGGCTTCGATCTTCACACTCCTCAAACATCGCTTACTGTTGATACTGCATAAAATTCATCCTTTTTAACTCCTGTGAAGTTACTGTACTGGATGAACTGTTAGAAGTACGTACTTAGAACTTAACTATCACGAATAGCTACTTTAGCAGATATCTTTCAACTTATCAAAACATCTGCGCAACGTTTAACAGTTCTTTTTGGTCATAAAGGGCGTCTGGCTGGTGTTATTTTATGTGATTGTTTCTTCAACCTCCAGGTCAGAGATGCATCAGCAATTTGGGCAACTTTAGAAGGTTTTAAAACCTCCCATGTAATATCGGGTTGTCTCATAAATTCGTTTGATTCTTGTTTCGTGTTTACGACTAGGAACTACTGAGAACGCTGCATGCCCCCATTACTTTTACGTCAAAGAAGTTGCCTAACAATATGGGGTTTGTTTACAAATACAATAACTGAAAAGAATGCTATGAACACAAACCACAGGGACCTCACGGCCAAAGGTAAATAGGTCAACTTATTTAAGAATTGGTAACCAAACTTCAGTACGAGTTTGTGGATGCAACAGTGTGGAGTTGTAACTTGTAAATGTTAATATGGAAGGCAAAAAGGAACATTTTCCACATTTAATGCTGTTTTATTACCGTAAAGGTGAAACCGCCTCACAAACTCAACGGCAAATTTGTGCTGTTTACGGAGAAGATGCAGTGACGAATCGGGCATGTCAAAAATGTTTTACTCGATTTCGAGCGCGAAACTTCTCTATGAAAGACAAACCTCGTTCTGGACGACCTGTGGTTACGGATAAGGAAAGGATAAAGGACATGATTACGAACAATCCCAGAATAAAAACTAGGGAGGTGGGTCAGGAGCTAAACTTATCTCATGCAACTGTAGCCAGGCACCTAAAGAAACTTGGTTACGTAAATCTTCGGGATGTATGGGTTCCGCACGAACTGAGTGAACAAAATTTAGTTCAGCGCGTTTCCATCTGTGACGCAATGATAAGATACAAATGAAACTGCCCCTTTTCTGAAACGGCTGGTTACAGGAGACGAAACGTAGATTGTGTACAGCAACATCCGAAAGAGAAGGTCATGGCGTAAGAAAGGGGAACCACCACTCTCAATTCCTAAACCAGGGTTCATCCTGAGAAGGTTACGCTGTGCATTTGCTGGGACTGGAAAGGAATTATTTATTACGAATTCCTTCCTCCTGGGGAGACCATCAATTCAGAGAACTACTGTTCTCAGTTGGATCGTCTGAAGGTTGCCATAGGAGAGAAAAGGCCAGAATTAGCATCTAATGGGGGAGTCGTCTTTCATCAAGACAATGCCAAACTTCTATGGTAACGCGTCAGAAATTACGGGATTTCGACTGGGATGTGTTACGTCACCCGCCTTATTCTCCAGACATTGCCCCATCCGACTATCATTTATTCCGATCCCTGCAAAACTTCCTTAATGGCAAACGCCTTACTTCCTTGGAGGATTGCAGACTCGCCGTAGAAGAGTTCGTCAACCAGAAAACTGCAAGATTTTGGAAAAATGGAATTGATAAACTTCCTGAGAAATTGAGATATGTTATTGATAATAATGGTGCATACTGCACAAAATAAAGTTTGTTTTGAAAAGTTCATTGCCTTGTTTACTTTCGATGAACTTGCGTATGTAAACAGATTACCCCTAGATAATTAGGCAAGTTCGTTGCCGTAGTTGTGATGCGGGCATAGAGTGCAGGCGTTCTTTGTCGTAAACACGTAACAACAATCGAACAAATTTATGAAAAAAAAAACCAATATATTAATTTTTATATTAATTTTGATTATCTATTTAATGGTGACAGCAGCTGTGAGAGTTCCTGAGAAGAGCATATCAGCTTGTAATATTACGGGTTCTGTCGTAGACAGTAATGTCGATAAATTGTCGGCGAATAATAACTTTGAGTGCCGCTCAAACCAGGAGTGACTAATTAGCAGATTGGCAGTCGGGATGTTATTTGTGTAGTGGTTCATGTATTTACCTATGATGTGGTTCAAATTTTGTGTGTCAACTATTATAATGTAATTTCAAAGATTCAGCTAAGTGATACACTTCGTCAATCATTATATTTACATTTTACTCAAATGGTAATTGATGAAATAGTCGGTTTGAAATGCAGTGTGTGTTGCTGGAATTCCAGCATGTCAAGAGCATAATAGAGAATGTGTCTGGGCATTAAATTAAAAGTTAATTAAATTAATAATAAGTGTCTTGATCTGTATTAT
The DNA here is from genome assembly GCA_030765055.1 of Mantis religiosa. Lineage (NCBI taxonomy): Eukaryota > Metazoa > Arthropoda > Insecta > Mantodea > Mantidae > Mantis > Mantis religiosa. The sequence goes on from CM060949.1 coordinate 2,727,232, forward strand.
TTTCTAGAGCTTATTAACATAACTTCCAATTTATTGTTTTAAATTTAGGTTGCTGAACAATTCTTCATAAGTGAGTGTCATTACCCTGCTTCCTCCTACATTTGAATTCTGAAAAAAGTTCAAATAGAAGATTTTTATCCTTTCTTTTGATAGAAATAGTGCCGCACTTAAACCTTGAGTAGTGGTGCAAATATATAGTTAATTGAGAGAAACTAATCATTTCTTCAAACTAGTAGTAGTAGTATATAGGCTAAGGCTTTGGATATATAGAGTCAACATTAACAATTCAATACCATTGTCGGGATTTAAACCGCAGACCTACTGGTTTCCGTCCTGTCGCTCTTACCCATTGAGCTGTCATGGCCAATTTATCGTCATGACATAAATCCTCCAATTGACTTAGTATTTCCTCGGTAAACTACTAGGGGCGCCCATATCCCAGATACGCCGTTTGAGGCGACTTATTATTGTAAGTACGAGGGATGTCCAATAAAGAAAACTCACAACTTTTTTTGACAATGTACCTTTACTCATCCTCATAATTTTGATGGTTCTTCTCAAAATAGTCTCCTCTGAATGTGATGCACTTGTCCCGGCGTTTCTGCCAGTCTTCAAAGACATGCTGGAAACCATTTTTGAGAGATCCTTCAAAATCGCCTCCGCAGCCTTCACTACTGCTTCTGATGATGGATAATGCCTCCCACGAAGGCGTTTCTTCAAGTTAGGAAATAGAAAAAGGACACATGCTGCTAAATCCGGAGTATACGTAGGGTGAGGGATGTACTTCACGTTGATTTTTGCAAGATATTCAGCAATAACATTGGCAATATGCGGCCGTGCATTATTGTGGTGTAGCATCCAGCCTGCTTCACGGAAATGTGATCTTTTGCGCCTGATATGGTCTTGCAATGTTTTCAGGACATCCCTGTAGCTTTGTCCAGTTACTGATGTGTGTGCAGGTACAACATGCTGATAAACCATTCCATGAATATTGTGACTTTGTGGGTTCATTAAATTGAAAGTCCAATTGCACAAACTCAAAATGTTCTTTATTTCCACCGAATTACATTTGGAACACCTGCCTATTACATAGAATTACGTAGCGCACACAATTAAAATTCACTAGTTCGTCTGTCACAGGTACACCCAACACTCACAATTACGTACAACTTCTCTGATACACGTACACAGTCTTCCAGTCCATTCACTATCACGGCGCTCGTCACGACTGCTCGCCAAGAACTGAACTGAACTGACTCGCTCGCTCGCAGGTACTGGTAGGCTTGTGTTAGCCTGAATATTGTTGCTGTGTGCCCACCCAGGATAGTGTTTAACCACAGAGAGGATTTTCTTTTCGGGATGTGTTAGGATGGCTGTTTTTCTTTGAGGATGGTGCATTGAATATGAGGTAGTTTATTGACTCCTCTAGAAGGATAGAATGCTATCTCTAGCACCCTGGCGTTGAAAGATTTATTTTGATTTGAACTGAATTTTAATTGAATTTTGTTTAATTTTGAGACCAACAACTCTTGGTAGATTATGGGAGCTCAGCCTTTGCTGCTGCTGGAAATGCTCCGTGGTTACCTCGGATGCCCGCAAGCCATGCGAGGGACTCGGAATATTCGGCGACGACGTCTGGTGGGATCATAATCACCAAGAGACCGAACCAGGGCACTTCTGTGCAAAGGTAACTGTGCGTATAATTTTTTAGCCCGGAATCTAATTTCATCTTCCAGGTATGGAAGACCCGAGGCTTCATGGAGGAACATTACTGGGAAGAATCGGCCTACTGGGTAGACGAACCTAAGTGCTCTACTCTGAGCGCGTTGAAGATATGCCAGCCAGGAATCTGCGGCCATGCCCCAGACCTCGCAGGCATATAGCATCAACGGGACTATAAGAGCTCGAAAGAGCTATAGCTTTACGCGGACTGGCATCGATCGAGAACCCAGCATAGGATACAGGGAAGCAATAGCTCCCTGAACCCTCGCCGAGAGTTCCCTGATGTGTCGACGGAAAGTCAGACCCCTGTCTAGCTCTACTCCCAGGTATTTGATAGACGGTACCCATTCTATCCTTCGGCCTCTGAAATGGAAATCAGGGCAGTCTGCGGGGGGGTGGCGCTTGGTGAATAGAATAGCGTGGCTCTTGTCCGGGTTAGCGGACATCCGCCAACGCCTGCACCACTCTTGTGTGAGACGGAGGTGTCTTTGAATTGGATTGAAGGTTCCGTGAATGTGCCTGTCTTTGCAGAACAGCAGCACGTCGTCAGCATATTGTGCCATTTCGACGCGCGGCTCGGTTGGGAAGTCTGCCATGTATACACTAAATAGTGTGGGAGATAATAGAGAGCCCTCTGGGACTCCGCCTCTCACGGGTCTGAGAGTAGATATTTGCCCCGCAACTGTGACTTTAAAACTGACTCGCCAAATGCAGCCCCTTTTTATAGGAATGTCGCTGTTTCTGGAAGTCTCGCGGTTCATTGAATCATCCTTAAGGTTCCAGACGTCAAGGAGGGGGAAAGCGATGGCTAGCGATGTTTTCCAACCATCCCCCTTTTTAGCGCTACAAGATAAATGGGTAGGCGTGGCCTGAGTGCCTCCTGTCGCCTAACCGGCTGCTACATGGTTGGGCCTTCCGATAATTAGGTGACAATTTCAAAGAATCAGAAGACCATAACTTTCCTAGCAGAAGCAACCACTTTTGCGTTTGGGTGCTGGTGATGAAGGATATTTCCATACTGAGCTTTGCTGTTTGCTCTCAGGATCAAAATGATGTAGCCAAGTTTCATCAGCAGTGATTACGTTTGAAAGAAACTCCGGATCTTCCTCTAACATCAACTGAACTGTGTGTTACCTCCATTGTAGCGGTAGGCGATACTGAACATATCTGAACTTGCCTGGTTCTCACAGGCGGGAACAAGGAGTACCAACAATGAAACTACTACGACGTGTTTGTTTCACATTAAGCTAACAGAATATAATAAGGTTGAATTTTAATGCAAAAAGTTATGACCGTAGAAAGACTATGATCTATCTTTATTGAACAGCCCTCGTACTTGAGTCAGAGGCTTCATTATTAAACTATTATTATTTAAGTTAATTGATGGTGATTAATGATTTCTTCAAAGTAGCCGTATATAGGCTAAGGTATTGGATAGGTAGAGCTCAATGGGTAAGAACGACTGGACGGAAACCAGAAGATCCTAGGTTCAAATCCCAGCCATGGCATTGAATTTTTTATGTTGACTGTATCTATCCAAAACCTTAGCCTGAATACGGATAGTTTGAAGATATTGATTAATTTCCATCAATTAACTTAAATAATAATAGTTTAATGATGAAGCCTGAGATTTAAGGGAATGCAGCACCGAATTTGGCTAAAAATATGAGAAAAAATAATATTTTTGTTTTTAAGCTAATAAAATACTTTGAACCTTATAGTATCATAATCCAACTAAATTTATGAGTTTCAGGCATTTAAATACCTTCACATGACAATTTAAATGACCGTGAGCACGTGTATGCCCTTGAGTTCGATTGAATGTACTAAATTAATACATTTGAAATTGTCGGGCAAAGTTTATGGTGGAATTTTGTGTGTTGGTATGATGGTTATTTCTTACAATATGTGGCACCATGGAAACAAAACACTGGCTGCAAACATTGAAAGCAAATAATAATGTTTATTATTTTACTTTTGTGTGAGTTTCCAACGGTCGGGATTTTCTTGTGTTTCTCTTTAAACTACGTACTGTTAATATATAACTAATGAGTTTTAGTTTGCCATTTAACATTTATAAAGATATGTCATACATCTAAACGTGCATATATAACTGTTATATAGGTTATAGGTAAAACATTCTTTGAAACAACTGACGTTCTGTTGACTGTGTACATAGGATCATGAATAGCCCAAACAATACATGGGAAGAAATACCTAACATAACACAACAATGTGAACATACCTGAGGCCTGATGTGGTAAGAAAATTACTGGCTATGTACCAAAGGCTGGCATCAGATGAAATCCTAAGGAGATATACATTGGGTAAGACACAAAATGAAAATGAAAGTTTACATAACATGATATGGCATAATTGCCCAAAAACAAATATTTGTTTTAAAGAAGAGACTTCAGGTTGCTGTGACATCAACCATCAGTAAATTCAATTTTGGTTGTTCTGCCTTACTCAAGCTGCAGTCAGACATAATGGACACAGATTTCACCAGCATCTGTAAAAGTTAGCCAAGGGAAGGACCAATTACGCTTACTTCATTCAGCAATTTCTGTGAAAGTAACTTCTAAAACATCCAGAAGGAAACTGAAATTGAAGAACACTGCAGTTGAGATAAGGAAGTGGCAGGAGGGTCCAACTTATCTATCTGGAGGGTTTTAATCTGCTTCAAGGCATACAGCTGAGAAGAAAAATGTTTTGATTTTAAAATTTGATTTACTTAATTAGTTTTTTCAACATTTTTTGTCATGCAAAATGTTCCACACGATGCAGTTTTGATTCAGTTCCTCTAAAATTTTCAACACATGTTCGTAGAAAGCAAACAAAGGTTTCTATCATATGAATTTACAATATTCACCATATTTTTAAAGTTATTGATATAAAAAGTCACAGGTCTAATCATTTTTTGGCATTTTTTGTTTGCTCCATACCTATTTATTTTTTTACTCTAGAACTAAAAGTAGTATAAGAAATTCATATGATAGATATTTTCTTCGTAACCATCTGAATATTTTAAGAAATAGAAAAATTAACATTTTGAAAATTTTCATAACGTGGATTGGTTTGAATTTTGCCAAAATTTTGAATTTAAAAATTAATTACTCAAAAACTTTTAAAGATATAAAAACCAAATTTTGAATTCTGTGTCCACTATGCATCAGAACCTAGTGGTAAAAATTTCAGCAAGATTGGTTGAAAATTACTGGATTTGGGATTTTCGGTGCTGTATCCCTTTAAGTCTTTACAATAGAAAGTCACCACAAACGGTTTATCTCGGATGGGAAAACCCCTAGTGGTTTACCGGGGAAATATGAGTTAATAGGGGAATTTAATGTCAGGATGGCACGTAGGCCATGGCAGCTTAATGGGTAACAGCGACTGGACGGGTATCACGAGATCCGTGTTTCAAATCCCGACCTTGGCATTGAATTTTTCATGTTGCCTCTGTCTATCCGAAAATATACAGGTTTGAAATTTCTGTAAGCCGGTGCTGAAGTTCTATCACTACCAGTTTTCCAAAGCTAAGAAATGAATCTATAATGCCTATTGATAACGACAGTCTGCTATGCTTCGGATTTCTTTCTTTCATAGCGATCAGTTTAAATAGAGAGCTGTATGATTCTTCTAGCAGACCTTTGTCAGCTTGCAACTTGATTTACTACGTGGGGTATTAGTTTAAAGACTGAGACACCAATGAATGGAAGAGAAAATCCACCCAACAGACTCGCAGATTCGTCTCTGTCACAACTACACATCTGTGTTTGAGTATTTTGTCTAAAGTGAGTTACTGAAGCTCTTTCAAACACCACATAAGACACTCGTTGCATACACCATGACAAACTTCCTCGTCTTCTCTAGCTATTTAACAATTCTAAGTTTCGCTTCGGCATTCTACTATAAACATATTCAAATTGCGCACCAGACCCTATAATTATATAGTGATAGTTATAATCACATTTATCCTTTACTAATACTGTTAATAAAAGGAACTGAGTCTCTCGAATCCTGTAATTACAGACAATTAAAAAGTAAATTGTTGCTTGTGCTTGAAACAATATACCAGGGTGGGTTAAACAGTAATGCCTCATATTTTTTCCCCTTAAATAAGTAAGTTATGTGAAAACTTTGAATTTGGCGCAATTCCTCAAACCTTCTTCTCCAATCCCCTGCAGTAGTAACTTCCTAAGTCAACAGGAGGCAGCACTGATTCTCTTGCAAAATTAATGGCATCGACATTCCTATAAGACAGGGTTCTGTGATTGAATTTTTGACTGCGGAAGGTGAAACGCAAATTCGCATTCACGAAAGGCTAAAAAATGTGTATGGTGATGCAACGGTGGATGTCAGCATTGTTAGACGATGGGTTCGTCGCTGTAACGAAGCTGAAGGGCAAACACCATTAACAGATGAAAAGCGAAGCGGCAGCCCGTTGACTGCAGTGACTCCATGCAACATTTAGCGAGTCGATGACATCATTCGTGGTGATCGCCGGGTAGTAACCGATGAATTGTATCGCATTACCTCCCTCGGTAAGGGCAGTGTGATGACGATTATTCAACAACTGGATTACTCAAAAGTTTGTTCACGTTGGGTACTAAGAATGTTAACCGCCCAAAATAAAGAAACAAGGAAAAGAATAGCCTCCGAACACTTGCAGCGCTTCAATTTGGAGCGAGAAGAGTTTCTGGAAAAGAAATGTTACTGAAGACGAAACGGGGGTTCATTTTTTTTAACCTGAATCAAAGAAGCAGTCAATGGAATGGCATCACACAACGTCACCGAAGAAAAAAGAATTCAAAACTCAACGGTCGACAGGGAAAGTTATGGCAACATTGTTTTGGGATTCAGAGGGTGTGCTTTAGATTGATTTTTTGGAGCAGGGATGCCCAATAAATTCTGTTCAGAGCTCTTAAAGAGCTGAAAACACTTCTTCGCCGAGTTCGCCCAACAAAAATTATTCTTCTTTTGCATGAGAATGCAAGACCACACACCAGCCGTGACACCACTGCAGAATTTGAGAAATTGGGATGGCAAGTCTTACAGCCCTGACCTGACACCATCAGACTTCCATCTGTTCGGGTCACTAAAGGAAGCTCATCGTGGGATACATTTTGAAGACGAGGAGGCTGTGAAAACGTCCGTGCGTCAATGGCTTAGGAAGCAAGACCGTGTGTTTTACCACACTGCAATATATGCCCTAGTTAAAAGGTGGACCAAACTGTGGAAAAGGACGGAGATTATATTGAATTGTGAAAAATTAATCGTCAATGTTGTAGTTTTCAAGCTATGTAAATTGGATTCAATTTTCTTGGCAATTAAAATAGAAAAAAAATAGTGAAATGGCAGTTCCTTCATGATTTAACACAACGACGGCTTTTGGAAAGGTTGAGTCAGTCTGAAAAATGCAATGCCATAGTCCGCGATTTGAGCCACGGACTTTCTGGTCTCCGTCCAGCCGCTCTAACGATTGAGCTACTATGGCCAACGTGCCGATATGATATTAAATTCTCCAACTGACTAGTGTTTTTCCCGCTAAACCATTAGGAGTTCTCATAAACACATGAGACAACTACCTTAATGGCGACTTTCAACGTATAACTACTTTAAAGCCTGGGATTTATAGTTAACCACTATTAGGTCAATTAAGACCTAATGAATATGACATTGAATTTTTCAGCCTGAGTCTATCTTTCCATTCTTTAGGCTACACACGGCCAGT
>CM060949.1:2739687-2827187 GCA_030765055.1 Mantis religiosa
TATAATCTATAGAAATATCAAGACCGAAGGTGACGTTAACAATTTACAAGAAGATTTAAACAAAATTCAACTCTGGGCGCAATCCAATCAAATGGAGATAAATCCAAGTAAATGTAAAACAATTATATTTTCAAGGACAAGAACAGAAGAAAATGTGATGTATAAATTAGATAACAAGAGAATACCCAGGGTAAGTAGCACTAGATATCTAGGTGTAATAATAAATGAAAAATTGGAATGGGGCGAACATGTAAACTCGGTCACTGGAAAAGCCTGCAAAGCATTACACTTTGTAATGAGAATATTAAAACGCAGCAATGGGAAATCGCGAAATTTAGCTTACACATCCTTAGTCCGACCAATATTTGAATATAGCGCGGCATGCTGGGATCCATATCGGATTGGTCAAAAACAAGCACTCGAGAGAGTCCAAAAACGAGCAGCTAAATTTGTTGATAGAGGAATGCGATTTGAAAACCCTACAGGCACTGCAACCTCCTGGGAATCATTGGAGAAACGTAGAAAACGGGCAAGGCTATGTGCAATTTTTAGAGCATATAAGGGGGAACCTGCATGGAAAGATATAACAAAGCGGTTGTTGACACCATCATATAGGGGAAGGAATGATCACTCTAAAAAAAAAAAGAAATAGGGAACAGAAAACTGATATAGGTAAATTTTCCTTTACCAATAGAACAATTAATGACTGGAACAATTTGACTGCAGAATTACTGGAGACTTTGCCTGCAAATGTTAATAATTTCAAAGAGAGGTTAAAAAGAAATCCTGTATAGTTACCATAGTGCATGAAAGGAATTGTATATATGTTGTAAGGAATTGTATATTATATTGTAAGGAGTTGTATATTATACTGTAAAGAATTGTATATCATACTGTAAAGAATTGTATATTATATTGACAGCGCTGCCACCGGGCCATGCTCTAAGCAGTGAAATAAAGTATCTATCTATTGATTTCACCCATTCCATTCATCGTCCGATATGACTTAACGTTGGAAAACGTAAATCACAAAAAATGACTGTTTTTCTTCATGTAAGGTAGGCCAGGAAAACAAACACTAAAGTTAGACCTTAACGCGGCACGTTTTAATGAAAATTTGGTAGAACTAGAGATGTCCAAGGTACACCACGTGAATTCTCACTGTTCTTTTCTGTGAGAAAAACACACTAACACAGGTATTAGGATAGGATTAGGGGAAGACACGCACTGCCTTTGTGACGTCAGCTCACATCCCACATCCCACATCTCATGTACAGCCAGGGATGGCAAATCTACTTCCTGAGTTCCAGCTCTAACCTGCTAGACCACCGTAAGGTGTGCTTGAAAAAATAAAAACATAGTACATTCCTGATGTTTATGCAGAAATATTAGGAACCTTTAAAATACATGTTTTGTATCTTATTTTCCCACTATATTTCGCTGCACAACGCAACGCATCACCGCATGAAGGCAGAACATCGTATAACAGCAAACCAATACAGTCAAGGCCTCGCACCAGCTGGACTGATGACATGATCCAGTGAGTGGAGAACGTTTTTCTGAAAGATCGCCGATAGAGCGTTGCAGACATCGCCTCCAAAATTGCATTTCGTAGGATCTGTGCACACCATTCTGCACGTCTTCTTCTTCTTCCTTCACGGGTTAGGCTTAAGTCTGTTCCGGTCTCACATTTCCTGAAGCCATCTCTTTAGGGGGTGCCCTATTGATCTTCGTCCTCTTTGTTTATAACACTGGTCGACAAAATTTAACATTTTTTCTTTCACAAGAATTAAAATAACAGATTTTAAAAGTATTTTTCGTACTGAATTCAAATATAATTACAGTTTTTCCCCATTGGGCAGGAGTTTTGTTTGATATTCATTTGAGTTTTTTATAATATTCCAAAAAATCCGTAACCAGCTATCTAACTCAAAATTATGACTACTGATTCTGACTTACATAGAAAGTGGTAGATACTGATTTTCGGGTATATTTTGCATCTGGAACGTCTCTCATTTTAGTCCAACAGTAGTCAGCCAGCATATTGGAACTCCACTTGCCTTGGTGCCTCTTCTCTATTGTAGAAATTTGCTGATGAAAACGCTCACCGTGTTCATCGCTGACAGCTCCAAGGTTTTCGGGGAAGAAGTCCAAGTGAGATTCCAAGAAGTGAATGTTTAAAGACATGTTGCATCCCATAGCTTTATAAGAATGCAGAAGATCAGCCATTATGTCACGATAGTTTTCTGCTTTATGGATTCCAAGAAAATTGAAACACAAACTTTTGAAAGACTGCCAGGCTGCTTTCTCCAGTGGATTTAACAGTCCCTCGAAATGTTAATCAGCCATTAATGATCGGATTTGTGGTCCTATAAAAACTCTTTCTTTCAATTCAGCATCACTGACTTTGGGGAATTTCGATTTCAAGTACGAGTACAAAAATCCATCAGAAAGTTTACCCATAACTTTGACGAAATTTTTCATAACTCCTAACTTAATATGCAATGGAGGTAAAAATATTTTTTCAGGTTTCACTAAAGGGACACATGCCACATTTTTCTGGCCAGGGATAAGAGATTCACTTTTTGGCCATGACTTTCTAACGTAGTGAGGCTTCTTATCTCTACTGTCCCACTCGCACAAAAAGCAGAAAAATTTGGTGAACTCAAGTTGCGAACCAAGCAATAAAGCAATGACCTTTAAGTCACCACAGATATTTCATTCATATTTTCCATATTGTATTTTCTCTAAAACTAGTATCATATTTTCATATGTCTTTCATATCAGCGGCATGCGCTACCGGTGTTGATGGAAGTTTATTGCCAATATGTAGCAGCACAGCCTTCAAACTTACTTTAGAGGAGTCTATGAACAATCGCCACTCATCTGGCCGGTGTTGAAGCCCAAGAGTTCCCATAACTGAATAAATATTATTACAAAACACAATACCATTTTCTTCAGAGAAGTATACTTTGAAAACACTATGGCGGCTACGATATCTACTAATTCTTACATCTTTTTGGAGTAGATTCCACCCTCTGAGTCAGGAAGCTAAAACTTCCGCTTGCTGTTTAGACAGATTTAAATCGCGAATCAGGTCACTAAGGTCTTGCTGATTGGGAAAGTATGATTCTGATGAACAGCTACTGACTTCATATGTAAGATCATTTTTATTTTCATCTGAATCATTTGGAGTTTCAGTCAGGTCAGACCCAGAGTTATCACTTAAGGTCGTATCTGCATATACTGGTACGGGGAACTCTTCATTGTGTAAGACAGATCTCAATGCAGATTGCAAATTCGGATACTTAACTGTATATTTTGTTTTAGGTGTGATTCCTTTAATATTTGTCAAACAAAAATAACAGTCAGTTAAATGATGCTTCGGTTCCCTCCAAATAATGGGAATTGCAAATGGCATTTGATGTGTACCATTTTTCCACCCAGTCAGCAGTCTAACACACGAAACACAGCATGTATTTGGGGCCCAGCGCTTATCAAAGTCACCAACTTGACAGCCAAAGTAAAGTTTATAACACTTCTTTACAAGTGGGGTCAAATTTCGCCTCTTGAGACTTGAAGGTCAGCTCACCACATATATAGCAGAAATTACCTGTATGATTTACACAATTTCTTGGCATGATGAAAAAATAAAGCACAGAAATACAACATGCACAACGTTCACAATACACTTCTAAACAGAAAGGAAGGAAATATTTCAGTACTCAACAATCTCACATTCAGCTCCATACTGACACATCACAATGCCAAACACGTCTGAACATGTCTAAACAATAATGAACAACAATGAACCTGCACAGTCATGTTTTATTGCGCTTCAGCATGACATTGCAAATAATTTCAATAATACATCTTGAGTAAAATAGCTACGTATGAGGTAACAGTTCCTATGACAGGTCAAGGAAAACCCTAAAATCATATTTTGAAAAGTGGCTTTTACAGAAAAACTATGCCTGATGGGAAAATTCTGACTACACATCTGAATTCAGGATGGAAAATGCCACTAGATTCACTCTTCAGATCTCTTGTGTAAAAATCCTTGTCGACCAGTGAATTGAAGGCTTGTTTTGGTATTCTTTCTCTTGGCATGTGATTAAGGTGTTCGATCCATTTGTTTCTAATCTTTGGATTTCTTCTAATAACGGTTGTACTTCTAATTCTTTTCTAATAATTTCATTTCTAATATGATCTTCTCTTGTACATCCTTTGATTGATCGTAATAATCTCATTTCAGCAGCTTGTAGTTTACTCTTCTCCTTTTCCCTTATTATCCATGCCTCACTTCCATAGTTTAGTATTGGGATTGCCATCACTTTGTAGAATCTTATTTGAGTTTCTTTCCTTGCTTTATTCCCGAGGTTTCTCTTAATTGTTCCGCAAAATGCTTGGAATTTTTGTATTTTATTCCTTATATCTTGATTTTCCGATTCATAGGTTATATCACAGTCAAGGTATTGAAAGTTCGATACTTGTTCTATTATAGTTTCCTCTACTACAATTTTGGTCCTTATTGGGTATTTTCCTTGGAGCGTCATTACCTTTGTTTCTGTCTTTGAGATTGTCATGTCATATTTTTTACAAATTTGGTTTAGTTGCTATATTCCTTTCTGTAGTCTATCTTCCTTGTCAAAGATTAAAACTATATCATCTGAAAATAGAGGAGTGTTTATTGCTCTTCCTTGTCCTAACCTAATCACCTCATGCACTACTTTTTTCCATTCTAATTTCATCTATATACACCCCTGGAAATGGAAATGAGAACAAATTGACGCCGGTGTGTCAGACCTACCATACTTGCTCCGGACACTGCGAGAGGGCTGTACAAGCAATGATCACACGCACGGCACAGCGGACAGACCAGGAACCGCGGTGTTGGCCGTCGAATGGCGCTAGCTGCGCAGCGTTTGGGCACCGCCGCCGTCAGTGTCAGCCAGTTTGCCGTGGCATACGGGGCTCCATCGCAGTCTTTAACACTGGTAGCATGCTGCGACAGCGTGGACGTGAACCGTATGTGCAGTTGACGGACTTTTAGCGAGGGCGTATAGTGGGCATGTGGGAGGCCGGGTGGACATACCGCCGAATTGCTCAACACGTGGGGCGTGAGGTCTCCACAGTACATCGATGTTGTCGCCAGTGGTCGGCGGAAGGTGCACGTGCCCGTCGACCTGGGACCGGACCGCAGCGACGCACGGATGCACGCCAAGAACGTCGGATCCTACGCAGTGCCGTAGGGGACCGCACCACCACTTCCCAGCAAATTAGGGACACTGTTGCTCCTGGGCTATCGGCGAGGACCATTCGCAACCGTCTTCATGAAGCTGGGCTTCGGTCCCGCCCACCGTTAGGCCGTCTTCCGCTCACGCCTCAACATCGTGCAGCCCGCCTCCAGTGGTGTCGCGACAGGCGTGACTGGAGGGACGAATGGAGACGTGTGGTCTTCAGCGATGAGAGTCGCTTCTGCCTTGGTGCCAATGATGGTCGTATGCGTGTTTGGCGCCGTGCAGGTGAGCGCCACAATCAGGACTGCATACGACCGAGGCACACAGGGCCAACACCCGGCATCATGGTGTGGGGAGCGATCTTCTACACTGGCCGTACACCTCTGGTGATCGTCGAGGGGACATTGAATAGTGCACGGTACATCCAAACCATCATCGAACCCATCGTTCTACCATTCCTAGACAGGCAAGGGAACTTGCTGTTCCAACAGGACAATGAACGTCCGCATGTATCCCGTGCCACCCAACGTGCTCTAGAAGGTGTAAGTCAACTACCCTGGCCAGCAAGATCTCCGGATCTGTCCCCCATTGAGCATGTTTGGGACTGGATGAAACGTCGTCTCAAGCGGTCTGCACGTCCAGCACGAACGCTGGTCCAACTGAGGCGCCAGCTGGAAATGGCATGGCAAGCCGTTCCACAGGAATACATCCAGCATCTCTACGATCGTCTACATGGGAGAATAGCAGCCTGCATTGCTGCGAAAGGTGGATATACACGGTACTAGTGCCGACATTGTGCATGGTCTGTTGCCTGTGTCTATGTACCTATGGTTCTGTCAGTGTGATCATGTGATGTGTCTAACCCCAGGAATGTGTCAATAAAGTTTCCCCTTCCTGTGACAATGAATTCACAGTGTTCTTATTTCAATTTCCAGGAGTGTATATTAAAAAGAATTGGAGATAGATTACATCCTTGTTTCAATCCTTTGTGTATTTCAAATTCATTTTTTATTTCTCCTTCCCTTTCCATTGCCAATTTCGTATTTCTGTACAAGCTTTGAATAATTTTAACTAAGTGTAGTGTGTATCCCTTTTTACATATTATATCCCATAACAATAACCGGTTAACTTTGTCGAACGCTTTTTCAAGATCTATAAATGCTAGATGGGTTTCAACATTAAATTCTCTTCGTTTTTCTAAAATTTGTTTTCTTGTAAAGACATGATATATGCATGCTCTGCCTGTTGTAAATCCATGTTGTTCTTCACTAATATGTGTCTCAGCTATTATTTTCACTCTAGTTGTTATAATTCTAGTATATATTTTATATATTGTATTTAAAAGGTGTATACCTCTTTAATTTTTGATCCTGCACGTAGATATGAAAATGCGAAAATGTATTCTGCCTTCGTTAACCTGTCGCACTTTAGACAGTCCATGGTACCATCACCACATGCGTCACTCAACTGGCGATGCATTTCAATATGTGTTACAGCACGAAAATGCAGAAAACGAATGATTACGCGCTCTTCTTGTAATGTAAACGTCGCCAGTTTAAGTCTCAAAAAGAGTCCTGATTTTTGTCGCTGACACTAAAGTTCTATGCACTGTGCTGTGCTGCCATTTCTGTCATGCTATCACAAAGAGTCCACGTGTATTTTGAAATAAAACCAGAACTTTCCATCTAGTACCAGAGCAGATGCTCTATCTTGAACGCACCTCGTAGGTGAAATGACGCTCAAATGAGCCCAAGGTACATAGAGCTTAGGGTTACCCGATATTCGTCTTTCAGGATAAGGGAAAGCCCCTAAAAATGTTATCCAAGTAACTCACCGTGACCGACATTCGGAACTTTTGAACGTGACACAGACACGCTACCATCCACGCAACCGAGGTGGGTTTTAACTGCTAAGTTCCCTGGGTCGACTATGTATTTTTGTTGCAAAGTCTCAATTTTTAACCTTTCTCAGGCGAGTATAATGTAATTTCCATACTTGAGGTCCTTTCACCGCAGTAAATCTACAAAATGTTATCACCGCTTTGCTTTCCTTCCAACTAAAGCTATGCTAAAGCATTTTACGTCATCGCCATCCTTCAGGACATTCTCTACCCGCAACTTCGGAAACCAGAGGCAAGTATAGTATCCCTATTCGAAGGTGAATATCGTAATAGACACCGTCTCAAGCAACTCAACAGGACACCTGATGTAAATACTGATGTTTAACAGAACGTCTCATTGGAGGAAATATTACGCACCTAATTATTAAGGCTTATCGAAATGTGAATTTTGGTTTCATCTGTTCCATACGTTGTTTTTATAGATTCCCATTCACAAATCTGCAAACTACGAGGGCTGTTCAAAAACCAATGATCACATTCTTTTTGACCACGTACAGCCTTATAATTTTGACGGTCGTACTCAAAATAGTCTCCCCTGAATGCGATGCACTTGTCCCAGCGTTTCTGCCAGTCTTCAAAGACATTCTGGAAACTATTTTTGAGAGCTCCTTCAAAATCTCCTCCGCAGCCTTCACCACTGCTTCTCATGTTGGATAATGACTCCCACGAAGGCGTTTCTTCAAGTTAGGGAATAGAAAAAAGTCACATGGGGCTAAATCCGGACTATAGGGAGGAAGAGCGATGCACTTTACATTGATTTTTGCAAGATATTCAGCAACAACATTGGCAATATGCAGCCGCGCATTATCGTGGTGCAGCATCCAGCCTGCTTCAAGGAAATGTGGTCTTTTGCGCCTGATATGGACCTTCAATGTTTTCAGGTCATCCCTGTAGTATTCTCCAGTTACTGGTGTGTGTGCAGGTACAACATGCTGATAAACTATTCCATGAATATCAAAGAATGAGATGACCATATCTTTCCCAGCAGGAGCAACCACTTTCGCTCTTTTGGGGGTTGGTGATGAAGGAGATTTCCACACTGAGCTTTGCTGTTTGCTCTCAGGATCAAAATGATGTAGCCAAGTTTCATCAGCAGTGATTACGTTTGAAATAAACTCCAGATCTTCCTCTAACATCAACTTTATCTGCATGCAGACCTGCATGAGAGTGTCCTTTGGTTAGGGAATCAACAGTCTTGGAACCCATCGCGCACAAACACGTCTCATGTGTAATGTTTCTGTCACCAACGTGTGTTTGGCAGCAATTCAGTATTTCAGAAAGTGATCTTAAGGTAATTCGTCAATCCTCTCACAGAATGGCAGCAGCATTGTTGTTGTTTTCTTCCGTAAGAGCAGTAACTGGAGCACCGGGACAACCTTCCTTTGAAATTGATCGTCTCTTCTCTTTAAACATTTTAAACCACATTCGAGCTGTGCTGTAGGGAAGAACAGACCCTCCATTGGTCTTCTTTAACATTGCATAGGCCTCAACTGAATATTTGTTGAGATGAAGGCAGAATTTCAAATCCGCATATTGTTCCTTGCGTGTTCCTCAATTGCAGTGGTAGGCGATACTGAACACGTCTGAACTTGCCTGGTTCTCACATGCGGGAACCAGGAGTATCAACAATGAAACTACTACGGCGTGTTCGCTTCACATTAAGACACCATAATATAATAATATTGAATTTTAGTCTGAAAAATTATGACCGTGGAAAAATAATGACCATTCCATATTGAACAGCTGTCGTATATGCATCTATCTGGATAACTTTTCTAAAGAGCATTTAGCAATGGAGGATGATGTCACTTTAATTTCAAATCCCAATTTATTCTACTGTATTGTTCCTGAACTGTTCATATTTTTGAACATACACATTTGGGGTCTCAAGGAATAAGTTAAGGCCATTCAACTCAGAGTTTCAGATCATTACGCTCACTTAAGGGTCTACATCCTCCCTTCATTTACAAAACAACTTTCACGCGTGTCAAATTTCGTAAGTCTTCTAATTGTTAGCAAAACGGTTCATTATTTTCAAACTCTGCCCTATCCTTCGCATCACTTCCAGGAAATTGTGCGTTGCGGTAAACAAACGCACACAATACCCGCCGCTTCTAACTCACTCGCTGTTCTCCACCGAGAGATATCAAAAGAAGATATCAAAAGAAAAAGGAAAAAATATAAATAAGAAAGGAGCCGTACCTCTTAATTTAGTTAATTAGGAGGGCTGCTCAATAAAGAATGATCATAATTTTTTACGGTCATAACTTTTCGCACTAAAATTCAAACTTATATTCTGTTAGCTTAATGTTAAACAAACACGTCGTAGTAGTTTCATTGTTGGTACTCCTGGTTCCCGCCTGTGAGAACCAGGCAAGTTCAGACATGTTCAGTATCGCCTACCGCTGCAATGGTGGTAACATGCAGTTAAAGTTGATGTTAGAGGAAGATCCGGAGTTTCTTTCAAACGTAATCACTGCTGATGTAACTTGACTACATCATTTTGATCCTGAGAGCAAACAGCAAAGCTCAGTGTGCAAATCTCCTTCATCACCAACCCCCCAAAGTAGCAAAAGTGGTTGCTTCTGCTGGGAAAGTTATGGTCATCTCATTCTTTGATATTCATGGAATGGTTTATCAGCATGTTGTACCTGCACACACACCAGTAACTGGACAATACTACAGGGATGTCCTGAAAACATTGCAAGTCCATATCAGGCGCAAAAGACCACATTTCCATGAAGCAGGCTGGATTCTGCACCACGATAATGCGCGGCCGAATATTGCCAATGTTGTTGCTGAATATCTTGCAAAAATCAACGTGAAGGGCATCCCTCACCCACCCTATAGTCCGGATTTAGCCCCATTTGACTCTAACTTGAAGAAACGCCTTCTTGGGAGGCATTATCCATCATCAGAAGCAGTGGTGAAGGCTGCGGAGGCGATTTTGAAGGATCTCTCAAGAAATGGTTTCCAGCATGTCTTTGAAGACTGGCAGAAACGTTGGGACAAGTGCATCGCATACACGGGAGACTATTTTTAGAAGGACCATCAGAATTATGAGGATGAGTAAATTACGTTGTCAAAAAGATTTGTGGTCATTCTTTTTTTGAACACCCCTCGTAATTTTTGGAGCATTTAAAGCAACTAATAAAGTGACAGTATATGGTTAGCTTTTTTAAAAGTTTTACTGCATTTATTGTTGAAAACAAACGAATACAGAAAAGAAGATGATGTATAAAATGAATGGATATGAGTCATTTTGGACTAATCTAAGTGATGCTGGGATGGAAGAAAATGTTAATCATTGACGAGACTGTGATAGTGATGGTTATGATCAGAGGCAAGATTTTGTGTTGAAAATTATTTATAAAATTCCCATTAATAATTACAGTTGGTGGTTTTTTGTGGTAAAATTTTCACCATAAATTCGCATGTTTCGCGTACATTTTCGGTGAGAATTAATAAGTAATGACATGACTGAAATGGAAACTAACAGGTAACTAGAGTAACATATCTGTTAGCACCCCTTTTTTCAACTTAAAACACTTTATTTGAAATCAGCAGACAGTAGGTTGCACGAATAAAATCAAATATCACACGTCAGACATCGCCAAACTGCAGCATATAACAAGTTGTGATATTTTCGCTCTTCATAGTTGTTCTTTTGTCTGTCACAACTAAGTTATATGTAGAGAAAAATCTCTCACTGTCAGCGTTTGACATCGGCAACCAAAGACATTGAAGGGACTTTTAACAGAAATTGCAGTAAGAATCAGCTTTTGTATTCAATGCCAAGAGTGCTGTTACTACATCTAATCTGTTATCGTTACCATCATGGCTTTGCTGTTCAACAATGTCACAAAGCTCTTTGTAACAAAGAAACAAATCAGAATCACAAGTAGTACCTCTGCTGTTCAATGCATTTAGTTGTTTAAATGCTGCCATTACACGATTTAAATCACCTATACTTGATTTATAACTAGTCTAGAAGGCATTTATAGTTATTACATCATCAGCTTCTTTTGCCATAATGGAGTTTAATATCGACAAAGTCATACGGCAGCAAACTTTCAGATTCTCTTCTACTGCTCCTCTAACACTGGGATCCATGATATGATCTACAAATGCACTTACTCTGTTTCCAAAGTGACCACTCTCTAATATTTCACATTTGGCTCCCAGCGAGTTATTTCCTGATAAAAGAAGATGAGCCGTAGTTGCTTTTTATTGAAATTCTAATACTTGATCTGTTATAAATCTGCAATTTTCAGGAACAAATATTGCCTGTACCTTTACAAAATTGCGGCATGTGGCATCGGAAAAATGATCTAACAAGTTTTCCGCAGGTACTGAAAGCTATTCTTTTTGGAAGATAAAATGACAATTTCATCAAAATAGATGACAATGTAAACTACTTAATTAGACCAGCTAGACCAGCGTGACAGTAAAGGCAATGGGAACAGTTTAGCTTCTAAATTTAATTGTGGTGGACAACGTGGCGCTGCGGTTCCGTTTTCTCCGGGATCTCCGGTTTCCCCCGCCATCTCATTCCACCGGTGCTCCATCTTCATCTCATGTATCATCAGTGTCATCGCCTGCGGTGCCGTATGTAGTAATAGCGGGCGTTAAACACTACACACATTTCTAAATTTCGTTGGTTTTCAGTGAGGTACTATTTGTATTTATTTTTCTTAACTTTCGGGTATTTCGGAACACATTCTTAAGCCCTGAGGGACAATATCTTCATGTTAATGTAATGTCAGAGAGTAGCTTCCAAGAAGTTCAGTACCTTTGGTCAACAGGATGTTGTTCGCTGGTCCCTGTGTCCTATCCAATAAATAACGTTTCTAGTTAGCTTACGACAAACAGTTCTCAGTATCACGGACCAGCCGGGTGCTGTGGTGTTAGTTTATTGTTGCACCGCTTAGCTGTTATTTCAGTGAGCATAATGATGTCACTGTATTGGCTTTGTTAAGTGTTAAATTTTATCTTGCTTTCCTTACATTTGTAAACATTTGATCACGACTTCTAGCTTCATGCTATGAAGACACAAATGTTAAATTAAAGATATATTTATGTGATTTGAATAAATCTAAAGTTTTTATGGAGACTAAAAATAATAGAAGTTTTCTCGTGTATGGCTAGAAATACATCATTCCCCCAAAAAGTAAACATTCATGAAAATACGCGAAAAAAATCACTAAAAGCAAACTCTCTTGTCTCTGGTTATGATGATCATGATGAATGTAGGTGATTTCAGAAAGACGTGGATAAAGAAACTTCCGTGGTTATTAAACATCTGTTCTTTTACGATATAGAGACCATTGTTATAATTTTGATCACACAATAAGGTACGTAGGGATGGTACACGACTTTATCATGCAAAATAGGGGAAGTCTGTACCTTTATGAAAACATTAATCACTTACGTAATAATGTGACTTGTTCATTCGGGTTATTTCCAACATCACTCACAGAAGCTGAAATTCTAAAAACGGAAAAACACTGGCCCTTCCGTAATAGAAATAACGTCCGTAAAGAGAGCTCCACAAAAGAAAAATACGTGGCTAATTACTTAACCAAATATACTGGCTCACTCTCCTTAATTGAAAATTAGAGATATCGTGCTTCGGATAACGGCTGCTTTCCAAAGATGGAATCACATTGGCTTCTCAATGGATAAAGGGAGGAAACGTATTCCAGGCTGGCTTGTTTTATTTCGTCTGTGGAGAGAATTCTTCCAAGTTAATGGCAAAACGGGAATTCCTTCTTATTAAAAGAGAATTCTCTGAAGGTTTCCTAAAATGCAGTTAATCAAAGCTCTTTAAGGTCCTTCAGCTGCATAAAGAAACGCACACTAAGACAAGAACAGAACTGCCAAATAGCTCCCATACAAGATGAAAATGGATCCTACATCTAACACATAGGTGGTCTGAAAACTTTCTGAGCTAATAAATATGCCACACATTCTTTCAGATCTTTTTGTTTATTTTGTTTTTTCAACATAGTCTCCTTGTAACTGTACACACTTCTCCGAGCGATGCTCCCATCTATGTAACCCATCCAATAGTACTCGCCCTCTTTCTCTGCAAAATAATTGTTCACAAAGGTGATTGCCTCTTTAATTGATGAAAATCTGTCCTCTGATCGCTATTTTCATATGTGGGAACAGAAAGAGGTCGCTTGAGGCTAGAACTGGTGAGTAAGGTGGATGGTCAAGAAGTTTAAACATTAATTCGCAGATTTTCGCCATTCCAACCGTGAGGTGTGAGAAGTTGCCTCGACTTGGTGAAACAGATTTTCTTTTCCTGCAAATGTGGCCGTTTTTCTGCAAGTTCTGCCTTCAGCTTGTCTAGTGGTGATGCTTAGTTACAGAGAATTGTCAAAGTATTTAAAGTGAGGAATATGTTATATAATTATGAATAACTGGCATAGTAGTTGCAGCATAGCTCGCTGAAAATGGTTCCTAGGGAGATTAAAAAGCCTTTTCAGAGGAAATTTTGAACATCTATTAGTCTGAGTGAGTACTGTTATAAATTAAAGCATGCCAGCAATTCCTAAAAAAAAAAAAAAAAACAGACTCCAACACTTTCCCAACCGAGAAAACAGTTTTTGCTTTTTTGCAGCTGGTTTCCACTTTGCAGTCCGCTGTTTGCACTGTATTTTCGTTTCGGGCGTATAATGGAGCATCCAAGTTTTATTTACAGTAAATAATTGGGGCCAAAACTCGGATTTATTGTGCCTAAACTGCCCCAGAGCGTTTGGAAATGTTCATTCGAACACGTTTTTGGTGTAACGTGAGCAAGCGCGGCACACAACGCGCGGACAGCTCTCTCATGTCTAAAGTTTGATTTCATATGTAACAAAAACGTTCCTTTGACATTTTCATGGCCTCTGCTATCTCTGTCACTTTAATTCGGCGGTCGTCTAACACCATTTGGTGAACTTTGGCGAAGTTTTCGTCGGTAATTGCAGTTTCTGGACTCTGAACTTTCGTATCCCATACCCTTGTGGCCATATTTAAATTCAGCTGCCCAAAATTTCACTGTGGAAAATGTTGGTGTAGAGTCCCCATACACAGAATCCAACTCATCTTTGATTTGCGTAGGCGTATTGCCTTTCAAAAATATTCAATGACGACAGATGAGCGTCTAAAATGGCTGAAACGTTGGTGAGTAACTGTCAACAGATGAATTACCGGAATTCACTAGCTTTTATTCACGAGTGCTGCCATCTGCATTTTGAGATCGGAAAATTTTCAGATCACCTTTGTGCATACATGATACCTACTTACTTGTTTGAATACAACCTGAAACAATAACATTGTCTCCCCTGGAAGTTGCCTTCTTCTTTCTGGAGTCATTAGGATGGTAACTCAGAAACATCATTGCTTTTCTAGTTCGGTATTTCCTGACTTACATAAAATGTGGTCCATAGTGGAAAACAGTTAAGGATAATAATTAATAGCAGCTCGATTTGCAGATCACTCTCATACCCAAAATAAATTAAGGGAACTGTAAAAGAGATTTATTTCAAACTACATTTTTCTAATACCATTAAGAATGCTTGGATGAATTTAGCACAACAATAAAATATAATGAGATAAGAAATAAATGAACGTTGTGCCTTCAACCCTAAGCGAAACCTTTTGTTACAGGCGATATCCAGAATATGGCTTCATGTCACATCGATTATAACATTCAGTTTTTTGTGTCTCTGGATTTTTTTTTTTTTTTTTCGAAGGAAATAAGTCAACTTTATGCACATGGTGCTAAGACTGAGCCTATGTATAGATAGGAGAAATTTCACGGGCTTTGCCTTATTGAGTATCGTTAGCAAGTTTGCCAGAGATTACACGGCCTTATATGGAAGTCAAATATACTGATTAAGCCTATTGAAAGTTTTAAGTTTCCAAAGGTGAGGATGAAACGAGGAAGCCACACCTGATGACAAAGGACACAGCTTCGGGGTCCTTAAATTTAGGGGTGGGACAGCAGATGCCATCCCATTTGTTATGATAAAAAGCAGTAATCCTTCGCATGGGTCATATACCTACTGGCCATTCTTCTAAACATAAATGTACCAGGCCTGTTCAATAAAGAATGATCACAAATTTTTTTGACAACGTACCTCTACTCACCCTCGTAATTTTGATGGTCCTTCTCAAAATAGTCTCCCCTGATTGCAATGCACTTGTCCCAGCGTTTCTGCCAGTCTTCAAAGACGTGTTGGAACATTTTTTTGGGAGATCCTTCTAAATCGCCTCCGCAGCCTTCACCACTGCTTCTGATGATGGATAGTGCCTCCCACGAAGGCGTTTCTTCAAGTTAGGGAATAGAAAAAGTCATATGGGGCTAAATCCGTAATATAGGAAGGGTGAGAGATGTACTTCACGTTGATTTTTGCAAGATACTCAGCAACAACATTGGCAATATGCGGCCGCACATTATTGTGGTGCAGCATCCAGCCTGCTTCACGGAAATGTGGTCTTTTGTGCCTGATATGGAGTTGTAATGTTTTAATGTCATCCCTGTAGTATTGTCCAGTTACTGATGTGTGTGCAGGTAAAACATGCTGATATACCATTCCATGAATATCAAAGAATGAGATGAGCAAAGCTTCTCCAGCAGAAGCAACCACTTCTTTTACCTCAATTGCAGCGGTGGGCGATACTGAACATGTCTGAACTTGGCTCGTTCTGACAGACGGGAACCAGGAGTACCAACAAAGAAACTACTACGGCATGTTTGTTTCACATTAAGCTAACAGAATATAATAATTTTGAATTTTAGTGCAAAAAATTATGACCTTAAAAAGTTATGATCTTTCTTTATTGAACAGCCTTCGTACAAGAAACATAATCAACCTAAATTACTTCATTCTTTTTGACATAATGTGTTGCATTTAACAGCTTCTTGGGTTTAAAATAATTGTCGTAATTACATGAAACTATTTTATAAGAATAATTATAAAGCTATAATTATGTTGAGAATCCGCCATTCATGTGAATGATTTTATACAAGTAAAACTAATATAATATATTATAAATATAATTAAAATGTATAGATTAGATACACAAATGCTAAATTTCTAAAATTTTTGTTTAATATTTTACAGGCTGGGACAAATCAAAGTCAAGATCTCGGCCAACAAATACTTGAAGGTAAGTTACAATTTAGAAACTTTAGTTATAAGGGGAAGATATGAATGTAGATGCAATATTTATTACTTTTAGTCCTATTATTTCTTAAAATCCGGATGCAATAATATATGCAATAACAGAAAAGGTATATAGAATATTTCCCTCTGACTCTGGAAATAGTTGCTTTGCAGTTACTTGGACACAATTTCAGTACTTTGACAGCAGATTGCTGTGTACAAGGATGTGAAGGCAAACTGAGATAAATGATCTCATTTGACTGCACACTGAGCGAAAAATAATGAAAGAGATAACGTATTATTTGTATCTGTATCTCTTAGTTCTTCTCTTGCGTGAGTTATGTCGCCATTACCATAGGACAATCGTTATTAACATTATATATAAATTTATATAGATATGACACACTTTTCTTTTATTATTCCGTTCGAAACTCATTCAGTGATTCAATTTTATCATCAAATTAAGCACAATACCCTGGATTTTCTATTCCTTGTCATTAGCTGAGCAGCTGTTTATGCTTTGTTCCTAATTGTTGTGTTGGCTCTCCCAAGCTCTTACGGCCACGTTTAAATTCAGCTGTCCAAAATTTCACTGTGGTAAATGATGGTGCTGAGTACCCATACACAGAATTCAACTCATCTTTGATTTGCGTAGGCATATTACCTTTCAAAAACAAATATTTAATGAGAGCTCGATACTCGATTTTGTCCACTTTCATAAAAACACTTACATTAACTCAATCAAACGACTGTTACATAACAACTGAGCGTCCAAAATGACTGAAACTTTAGTGAGTAACTGTGAACAGATGAACAAAGAACTTCACCAGCTTTTATTTACGAGTGCTGTCATATTGATGTTGAGGTCCGAAACGCTTCAGACCACCCTCCTAAATCTTTAAGTCCAGTGCTTTCTTCTTTTGTTTTATCCGTTCCTTGCGAAGTTATAAGCACCAAACTGAATTAACTTTTCTCTTCTTTGTTGAGAGGGCTCAGCTCTCAGGATATTAAATATCCTGTGGCTGACTTGATATGGGACTTATTTATTTAGTTCTGACTAAACCGGAAGCCATCATTTTAAAAGAAAAACATCCTAGAGGTGACACTAGTATCACGCTCTTAGGATATACACTTTCTAAAAAGTGTTAGTGCAGACAAGTCATGAAAATCACGTATAAAATGAGAATTTTTCTCATTTCCTTCGTAAGATAATTTCACTAGGAAATATTACTTATCTGACAAGTCTCACGTCCCCGGTATATCAGGATACAAGAATCTCTTTACAGGATTATATTTACCTCACGTTGAAGAAATTTAATGTTCCTTTTCCACTGATATCTAAAATTTAAATACAGAACGTGCAAGATGTGCATTAAGATGGATGGTGGACTAACTCAAAATAGCAAACGGTGGAGAACTTTGCTTTCTTTAGATTTGTTTAAACAAAATGTTTAAATTCAGAGTTTGTGAATAAATTAAACACATTCCTCATAAATGTTTTGTGAGTGTGTGTGTGTGTGTGTGTGAGTGTGTGTGTGTGTCTGCGTGCGTGCGTGTTCATTAGTTGCTGCAATATAACATCGATTTCGACCAAAATTTTAACAAATAACTTCTGAGACAAAACCAAAATTACAGTCTAGTTTATAAATTTAAGTTCCATTCCACTTCACTCAATTTATTATTTTATTCTATTAATGCCTACAAATGATCACACGATAATCTTTATCTTTTACGGGCCCAAATGACCTTGCTGTCGACGGACCCTAAAACACCACACACTCACACTCTTTACCTTTTAACAATAGTCTTAATGGCTTGTAAACTGATAACATAGAAATAAATTACTTAAAATATTAATGGCCTCAAATACAAACGAGTATATCTTGTACTGGTTAATCAATCTTATATCCAGCGTGAATCGGAACTTCCTTTTCTTTCAACCTTAAACTTTTCAACTTTCAACTTTCTGCTGTTGTACACCACCTATTTTTTTCTCACAAAGTAGTCACAATAAAAATGTGAAACTAGTGTCACTTGTCAACGTAATCTCCCTCTAGCCGTACATAGTTTTCACAACGTGGACACCGTGATTCCATGGCCGCTGTGAATGCTTCTTTAGGAGTGTGTTTTGATCACTGGAAAATCGCTGAGAAAATAGCGGCAGGACTAGTGAATAAGCGACCACGGAAAACAGCCGAAAGTTGCTAGGAGCCAGGTCTTTTTTTTAAAAAAGTTACATCCTCCAACGTTAAGTTATATCTGACGGTGAATGAATTGGATGAAATGATGCTCAAATGAGTCCAGGCGCCATGGAGCTTAGAGTTACCCGACATTCGTCTTGAAGGATAAGGGAAAACCCCGGAAAAACCTTATCCAGGTAACTCACCCTGACCGAGATTCGAACTCGGGACCTCTTGAACGTGAGGCAGACATGCTACCACCACGCTACCGAGGTGGGGGAGCCAGGTCAGGTGAGTAGGAAGCATGAACAATCACTTCAAAGTTGTCATGAAAAAACTCCAAACTCCTGCGTCGCGTTCGCCCGATGCGCTGGTGCGTTGTCTTGATGAAAGAGCACAGTTCCAACCTTTCCCGCCCGTTTTTCTGGGAGGAATTTATTCTTCAAAAAATTTGGTAGGATGCAGCTGTCACCCTAGCGTCCTTTGGAACGCGATGAGTAAGTATTAACCACTGCTCTCCCAGAAGATGACCTCCATTATTTTGTCAGCACCGGCGCTCAGTGGCGGTTAGTCTGTGTGCTTCCATTAAGCTGAATGGCACTTCGTTTCAGGGTTCAAAAAGGGCATCCATGTCTCATCCATTGTCACAATCGATTGAAACAAAGTTCCATTCATGCCTCATCACGCGTCAACATCGCCTGACAATTTAGCTCACGCGCCCAGCCTTGTGATGGCAGCCACCTGGAAGATATTTTCGCATTTTCGGATTTTCATGCAGGATTGTGTGCACAGACACCACAGAAATGCTAATTTTGGAGGCGATGTCTGCAACTGTCTTGGTTTGTTGTCACAAGATATTCTGCCTTCATTGAACTTTCGCACCCAGGAACGCACATTAGACACATCCGTGGTACCATCATCACATCCATGCAGGATTGTGTACACAGATCCCACGGAAATGCTAATTTTGGAGGCGATGTCTGCAACGCTCAATGAGTGATTCTCCAAAACAACGTTCTCCACTCGCTGGATCATGTCGTCAGACCGGCTGGTGCGAGGCCATGATTGTCTTAGTTTGTTGTCGCACGATGTTCGGCCTTCATTGAACTGTCGTACCCAGGAACACACATTAGACACATCCATTGTACCATCACCACATGCCTCAGTCAACTGGCGATGAATTTCAGTAGGTATCACACCACGAAAGTGGAGAAAACGCTGTTCGTGTAATGAAAACGTCGCCATTTTAAGTATAAAAACAGTCATAACTCTCATGGCTTCTACTAGAGTTCTATGCACTGTACAGTGCTGCCATCTCCGTCACGCATTCACAAAGAGTGCACGAGTATAAAGAAGAAGAAGAAGAAGAAGAAGAAGAAGAAGAAGAAGAAGAAGAAGAAGAAGAAGAAGAAGAAGAAGAAGAAGGAAGAGAAGAAGAAGAAGAAGAAGAAGAAGAAGAAGAAGAAGAAGAGAAGAAGAAGAGAGAAGAAGAAGAAGAAGAAGAAGAAGAAGAAGAAGAAGAAGAAGAAGAAGAAGAAGAAGAAGAAGAAGAAGAAGAAAGAAGAGAAGAAGAAGAAGAAGAAGAAGAAGAAGAAGAAGAAGAAGAAGAAGAAGAAGAAGAAGAAGAAGAAGAAGAAGAAGAGAAGAAGAAGAAGGAAGAAGAAGAAGAAGAAGAAGAAGAAGAAGAAGAAGAAGAAGAAGAAGAAGAAGAAGAAGAAGAAGAAGAAGAAGAAGAAGAAGAAGAAGAAGAAGAAGAAGAAGAAGAAGAAGAAGAAGAAGAAGAAGAAGAAGAAGAAGAAGAAGAAGAAGAAGAAGAAGAAGAAGAAGAAGAAGAAGAGAAGAAGAAGAAGAAGAAGAAGAAGAAGAAGAAGAAGAAGAAGAAGAAGAAGAAGAAGAAGAAGAAGAAGAAGAAGAAGAAGAAGAAGAAGAAGGAAGAAGAAGAAGAAGAAGAAGAAGAAGAAGAAGAAGAAGAAGAAGAAGAAGAAGAAGAAGAAAGAAGAAGAAGAAGAAGAAGAAGAAGAAGAAGAAGAAGAAGAAGAAGAAGAAGAAGAAGAAGAAGAAGAAGAAGAAGAAGAAGAAGAAGAAGAAGAAGAAGAAGAAGAAGAAGAAGAAGAAGAAGAAGAAGAAGAAGAAGAAGAAGAAGAAGAAGAAGAAGAAGAAGAAGAAGAAGAAGAAGAAGAAGAAGAAGAAGAAGAAGAAGAAGAAGAAGAAGAAGAAGAAGAAGAAGAAGAAGAAGAAGAAGAAGAAGAAGAAGAAGAAGAAGAAGAAGAAGTTCCTATGACAACCATTCTTGAAAAAAATAGGTGTTTTAACTTGAACGCACGTCAAATCTTCCAATTGATTATAAATAGCGACGAGGTCGTCCGGATGAAACAATGTAACAATTACTGATACAAACTTTTTTTATTTGTGGTTATCAACAGTGGTTTGCCCATTAACATAGCTGTCAGTACTTCTGTGTTAATAGCATACCGACAGTTTTCATTGAGTCTGTAAGGTTGTTCTGTAACATAGTTTAAAAGAATTGGAAGAATCACAGCGGTATAAGAAATGCAACCTAAGACTAAGTAACAATAGACTGTCAACCAGATATACTGTAGGATATTTCAGATAGTATCAACAGTATAGCTAAAATATCAACAAATATTAATTGTAAAAATTAATTATATAAATTAATTATAACATTTGTATTACTAATTATAAACCTTCATTTTATAAATGAATGTTTATCCGAAAATAAGAAATGCATCTGCCACAGTGGAGATATGCTCTTCAACTGTGGAGAGCATAAATTAACTTTAATACTTTGCAATATTGAGTTGAGCAGATGGTATTTCTCGACATCCAACGCTGGAGTTTAATTTCCTTCCAACACATTTGTAGCTTTAATACTCTCCCCCTCCAACAGAAGCTTTCTCACCAAAATTCACCAACTGTCTTTAATAAGTGCGACAACTGTTACAATTACTACATTCATCATATTTATTTTTCTTCTCTTATGTATCATCTATTCGCAAATTTTACCACGACGTCTCTCCTTAAGTCTGGATCCCTCCTTCACGTCTTTAAAAGCCGATTGTTAGTGCTTCAAACATTTTTGGTTCAATGACATACAAATTTTTAAAGCTCCCCATTTAATAAATATTTTCATATATAAGATTAATGCTTAACGTATCTTTGTATTTCTAATTTTCCATACTCATAACTACGAGGGTTGTTAAATAAACAATGATCAGTTCTTTTTTCTTTTCTTTTGACCACGTACCTTTACTCATCCTCATAATTTTGATGGTCCTTCTCAAAATAGTTTCCCCTGAATGCGATGCACTTGTCCCAGCGTTTCTGCCAGTCTCCAGAGACATGCTGGAAACCATTTTTGAGAGATCCTTCAAAATCGCTTCCGCAGCCTTCACCACTACTTCTATTGATGGAAAATGCCTCCCTCGAAGGCGTTTCTTCAAGTAAGGGAATAGAAAAATTTCACTTGGGGCTAAATCCAGACTATAGGGAGGGTGAGGAAAGTACATCACGTTGATTTTTGCAAGATATTCAGCAACAACATTGGCAATATGCGGCCGCGCATTATCGTGGTGCAGCATGCAGTCTGCTTCACGGAAATGTTGTCTTTTGCACCTGATATGGACTTGCAATGTTTTCAGCACATTCCTGTAGTATTGTCTAGTTACTGATGTGTGTGCAGGTACATACTGATAAACCATTCCATGAATATCAAAGAATGAGATGACTATAACTTTCCCAGCAGAAGCAACCACTTTTGCTATTTTGGATGTTGGTGATGAAGGAGATTTCCACACTGAGCTTTGCTGTTTGCTCTCACGATCAAAATGATGTAGCCAAGTTTCGTCAGCAGTGATTACGTTTGAAAGAAACTCCGGATATTTTCTAACATCAACTTTAACTGCATGTTACCTCCATTGCAGCGGTAGGCGATACTGAACATGTCTGAACTTGTCTAGTTCTCACAGGCGGAAACCAGGAGTACCAACAATGAAACTACTACGGCGTGTTTTTGTTTCACATTAAGTTGACAGAATGTAACAAGATTGAATTTTAGTTCGAAAAATTATGATTATTCTTTTTTGAACAGTCCTCGTAATATCGTTCTTTATATTGTATGGCATTTGTACAGTGCGAACCATATAAATCTGAACCACTTCAATAGGTCATAACCTTTGAACCAATAATAGGAATCACGTGCAACTTTGGGAGAATATAATACACAATTTGGAGATTACATTACACTATTTACATCTCAGAGAAAATGTTGGAAGTGTCCTCCACCAGCATCTATACATGGCTGCACGCGTCTCATCATATTTTCTGAAGTTTTACGGAGAGTATCCTCGCCAATGTTACTTATTTCGGTTCGAATGGATTCCTTGAAAATATTAACTATCCGTGGTTTTTTCCTGTACACTCTATTTTTAGATACCTACATAAGAAAATATCCGGTGGGGTTAGGTTAGGGGATCTGGGAGTCTATAGATCTTTTGAGATTATTCAATTATCAAAGAAACAGGCTACAAGTTCCATGGTGTCATTAGATGTATGGTAACTTGCTGGAAATAACCTACTCTCAATTCGATATCATCCATTTTTTAACATATAAATGCATTTTCCGGCCACTTTCTTTCTTTTTCAAGAATTTATAGGTCATTTTCATCTGAACGCCACATTCGGGAAGCCCGGGTTTGATTCCCATGGCGGACCTGACACAGACCCATGGGCTTTTTGGAGGATTTTTAAATAATTTGTGATTACAAGTTCATTTGTAAGTGTGGTAAACATGTAATTAACACAGGTAAGCGTCCTACAGTGCTGGTAAATTTGTGACGCATCAGTTCGAGGAATCGCCGATCATGGAATACGTGTGGATTGCATCTACAGAAAAACAAAGTTCGGGTTGGCGGCTTTCAAAAAAATTCTCGTTACTGTGGAAATTAATCTTCTTTACACGTTCTGAAGAGCTCGCAAGTAATTTTATTTCAAAGAAAAAGCCCCGAATATAGCTTAGCCCCCGGCACCAATTTTAACAAGCTGGGGTTCAAGGTTAACTGCACTGTTACAATTTTCAAATAGTGAGAGAAGTGGTGAATAGCTTAAATCGGGTAGATTCTAAAACAATTGAGAGCGCACATGATCTGTTTTCTGATACTTAAATCCAAGGTAAATTAGCTTTCATTAAATTAAATTTTACATTTTTGTCGCATACCATTAGCCCGCCTTGACGAAAGAGGCATGACAAAGTCTGTGGAGGTAGTGAGAATTGCGTAAGAGAGAATACAAAAATAAAATAAAAAATTAGATGGGGGACAAAATTAGACAGAAACTAAAATTTATGTTGGAGAAAAATAAAGGATACCAAACAGTATTGTAACGCGAGCGCTGGAACACCCTGTGAAGCAGCTGAGAGCGGAAGACAGGGAAGGTTCGGTTAGCCACGCCCTCGCCTCGTTTGTCCTATAGTGGTGACAGGCTGTGGTCAGGGGAAAAACATGACTGTGTCGTCTGTTTCTCTACACCTGTTTCTCGAAATTACGGAATCTGGAACATTCCCCTGGTCACTAGAAACCGGCGATATTCCTATATAAAGAGGGTTACAGACGGACAGAGTTGAGTTGGTTTTGTCAGTTAGTGAGTGAGGAGACAGTCGCAGTTCTTGGTGTAAGAGTTAGTCAGTGACGTGTTAATGTACGAAAGGATTGTGCAACGGAAGACTGTACGTAACTGTGTAGGAGTATCGGAGTTGACGTAAACGCGAGTACAAGGAAATTGTAACGGACGAACTGGTGAATTGTAATTGTGTGCATTACGAGTAATTCTGTGTAATTGGCAAGAGTTTAACTGTAAGTCGGTGGAAATAAAGAACATTTTTGAGTGGTGAAATTGGACTTTTCATTTCACGAACCCACAAAGTCACACTGGTGTCAGGAAGCGGGAAAACAACATCACCGAACATTATAACGATGGAGGCAGCATTAGAAAAGATTTTAGCGGAACTGAAAGAAATGAAGACGGCTAAAGACAACATCACCAGGAAGATGGAAGAAATGCAGGCCGAATTAACAGAGAAGCTGGAGACTAGAAATAACCTGGCCGCGGAACTGAAACTAATCAGGACGGCTAGGGACAACATCGCCGAGAAGATGGAACAAATGAAGGCCGAGTTAACCACGGAAATGAGAGCAGCGAATGACGGTCTGGCTACCGAAATGAAGGTGGCGAACGAGGCTCTCGCCGCCAAGTTTGAGGAACGGTTGGCCGGCGTGAGGGATGACGTCACGAACCTGGGCAAGCGGAAGGGTCAAGTAGACGACCGCCTTAATGATTTAGAGGAAAAGGCCGACAACATCGCAAAACCCCTCTCCCGCCTGACGGAGGAACACCGGCCTTACGTGTGGACGGAGGACGCCGAAGACGCTTTCCAGCACCCGAAGGAGACCCTGTGCAGTGCTCCAATTTTGGGCTTCCCGCAACCGGGTGGCGCCTTCATTGTGGACACCGACGCTAGTGACCATTGCATTGGAGGTGTCCTATCGCAGAACCTGGAAGGCCAGACAGCACGTTGGGTCCAGAGGCTGCAGGAGTACGACTTCACCTCGGAACATCGTAGAGGGAAGAGTCACGATAACGCAGACGCCATGTCCCGAAGACCCTGTTCAGTAGAGTGCGGTCAGTGCACCAGAGTGGAAGAGAAGGAGCGTGCCGCAGCAGCCCGAGTAGTTGTGGCAGTGCCTGCTGAAGGCTGGGATAGCGCAGGCCTGAGGAGGGAGCAGCTGGCGGACGCAGACTTGGGGCCACTCTTGAGGGAAGTGGACGCAGGGACGAGGCCAACCTGGGAGGACAACGCACCGAGGAGCGCCACCTACAAGTCGTACTGGGCCCAATGGGACTCGTTGAAGACCAGAGAGGGCGTGCTGTTCCGGGTATGGGAGTCACCCGATGGGAAGGCGTAGAGAGAACAGTTGGTACTTCCCCGGAGCAAGGTCCCGGAAGTCTTGGAGGAAGTGCACGCCGGTACTTCAGGAGGACACCTGGGAGCGAACCGAATGATTCACAAACTACGGCAGCGCTACTTCTGGCTCAGACTCCGGGCAGATGCTGGTGGTACACCTGGACCGCCTCGCACGCTACGATGCCGCTGTTCGGGGCGAACAGCTTCAAGGAGGGAGCAGTGTAACGCGAGCGCTGGAACACCCTGTGAAGCAGCTGAGAGCGGAAGACAGGGAAGGTTTGGTTAGCCACGCCCTCGCCTCATTTGTCCTATAGTGCTGACAGGCTGTGGTCAGGGGAAAAACATGACTGTGTCGTCTGTTTCTCTACACCTGTTTCTCGAAATTACGGAATCTGGAACATTCCCCTGGTCACTAGAAACCGGCGATATTCCTATATAAATAGGGTTACAGACGGACAGAGTTGAGTTGGTTTTGTCAGTTAGTGAGTGAGGAGACAGTCAGTTCTTGGTGTAAGAGTTAGTCAGTGACGTGTTAATGTACGAAAGGATTGTGCAACGGAAGACTGTACGTAACTGTGTAGGAGTATCGGAGTTGACGTAAACGCGAGTACAAGGAAATTGTAACGGACGAACTGGTGAATTGTAATTGTGTGCATTACGAGTAATTCTGTGTAATTGGCAAGAGTTTAACTGTAAGTCGGTGGAAATAAAGAACATTTTTGAGTGGTGAAATTGGACTTTTCATTTCACGAACCCACAGTCACAGTATTTTCAGATTGCCAACATCTGTCAGGTGAAAACTACATAACTGATATTTTTGAACATGAATTAACGGACAGTAACATAGTGTTTTTCAAATATGAACCTATAGCATCTGTGGAAGTAGAGAGAAGTTTCTCAAAGTAGCAAAAATTGCATTATTTATTACGAAAGTTACTTTTAAAATGTGGTTATTCGAACCCTATATTCATTATTTGTATGTCACAGTTATTAATTTATTATTATGAAAGAAATTGTTACTTTTGTTGTCATTTTTTTACATTTTATGCGCAATTTTGTATATTTTAAGGGCATTTTATAGCTCATGTTTAGAGAATTTTTAGGCCAACAACTTCCGGGCCCTAGTCATGATTAATCTGAACTTGCAGCACGTCAACTATAAATTCTGGCTGGCACACAAACCGAGGAAATTCAGATAAAGAATATAGTCAGGAAATGTAAAGGACAAAGTGAATTACAGTGGACCCGCCAGTCTAAAGATGCAAGTGGAATTACCAAAGGAGGCGCACCGAAAGCCACCGACTTCTAAACATAATTCAGTTTTGAAGAAGTAAAGCGAAAGCCCAGCCGGAGATGGTAACGCCATCTCTCCCTCAGGAACATCGTAAGTAAAGAAGAGCAGAACCCGAGTAGCGGCCCCGTAAATTATTAAGAGAAGAACCCTGCAAAACTCTAACTCCGTGATGTCATTAAGAATCCTGTATCGCACAGCGACGGTAGATGGAGCGGCTGGGATCTGCAGTGCAGCACTGTTACTAAAATGAGTGAGTTATGAAAATGAAAACGTTTGCACAACTAGAAAGATCTACGAGCCCTGTGCCGTGGCTTAGTCCCTTGGTCCCTGACCACGGAAAGCGGCCCGCGTTCGATCTCACTCATGGGATACAGATTTTAGGTCCCGGGTATATGACCAGTGCCCATTCAGCATCGTGAGCATCGTGAGGAGCTTACGCTACGTAGGCGGCCCTAGTCACGAAAACCGACATTCCGGCTGGGGAATGCCGAGATGCTGACCACATCTCCTTCCCGAATCGGTTGGATGATCGCCCACCTCTACCGTGCGTAAGTGGGCGTGAGTCCGTCAGTCGGGTTGGTAGGACCTAGCCCCCTTACGTCTGTCGCGCCAGCAGTTAACTTTAAGAAATATCTACGAAATATCATTGAAAGCTACGAGGGCTGTTCTTTAAAGAACGATCATAACTTTTTTGCGGTCATAATTTCTTTTCGCACTAAAATTCAATGTGAAAAAAACACGCCGTAGTAGTTTCATTGTTGGTACTCCTGGTTCCCGCTTGTGACAACCAGGCAAGTTCAGACATGTTCAGTACCGCCTACATCAACAATGGAGGTAACACGCGAGGAACAATATGCGGCTTTGAAATTCTGCTTTCGTCTCAACAAATCTTCATTTGAGGCCTATAAAATGTTACAGGAGGCCTATAGAGAGTCTGTTCTTCCCTACAACACAGCTCCAAGGTGGTTTAAAATATTTAAAGAGGGGAGACAGTCAATTTCAAAGCAAGGTGGACCCGGTGCTCCAGTTACTACTCTTACGGAATAAAACATCAACACTGCTGCAGTCATTGTGAGAGAGAATCCACGGATTACCTTAAGATCGCTTTCTGAAATGCCGAATATTTCATTGGTTGCCACATTTCCTTGAAGCAGGCTAGACGCTGCACCACGATAATGCGCGGCCGGATATTGCCGATGTTGTTGCTCAATATCTTGCAAACGTCAACGAGAAGGGCATTCCTCACCCTCCCTATAGTCCGGATTTAGCCCCATGTGACTCTTTTTTTTTTTCTATTCCCTAACCTGAAGAAACGCCTTCGTGGGAGGCCTTATCCGTCATCAGAAGCAACCCAACTCGGTAGCCTGGTAGTAGAATGTCTGCCTCACGTTCAAGGGGTCCCTCGGTTAAGGTGAGTTACCCGGATAAGGTTTTTCCGGGGGTTTCCCTTATCCTGAAAGACGAATGTCGAGTGACTCTAAGCTCTATGAACCCTGGGCTCATTTGGGCATCATTTCGCGCATTCTATTCATCGTCCGATATGACTTAACGTTGGAGGACGTAAAATTAAAACAAAGTCATCAGAAGCAGTGGTGAAGGCTGCGGAGGTGATTCTGAACGATCTGTCAAAAATTGGTTTCCAGCATGTATTTGAAAACTGGCAGAAACGCTGGGACATGTGCATCGCATTCAGGGGAAACTATTTTGAGAATGACCATCAAAATTATGAGGATGAGTAAATGTACGTTGTTAAAAAAATATGTGTTCTTTGTAAATGCTTTATTAAATTTTCTGAAGCAAAATCTTTGTAAATTTGTTTAATGGTTCAAATGCTAATTCTTTTATTTTTAAGTGTTGTATTACTACTCAATTTAAAGGAACACTTTACTCACGGACGTTCCTCAACTACTGTAGTTCTATCAGCGTCTCATTCTGCGTTGGACGTGCAGACTGCTCTTCTTGTTTTCTCTCTTAGGCTTTTTATCAGTCTTGGCGCTCTTTTAGCTGTCGTAAATCTACGACACGCGGCCACTGGCTTTACTTCCCTTACGAATTAACTATTTATGTCCTGCGCCGTGGCGTAGCGGGCTAAAGCAGCATCCCTTGGTCCCTGTCCACAGAAAGCGGCCCGGGTTCGATCCCACCCATGTGGTGGGGAATTTAGGTCCCGGGTATAGGACCGGTGCCCACTCAACATCGTTAGGAAAGTGAGGAGCTTACGCTAGGTAAGCGGCCTGGTCACGGAAACCAACTTCCGGCTGGGGGATGCTGACATGCTGACCACATCTCCTCCCCGTATCGTTGGATGATCGCCCACCTCTGCCGTGCGTAAGTGGGCGTGAGGTCGGCAGTCGGGTTGTAGGCCTTGGCCCTCTAAGCGTTGTCGCGCCAGTGGTTAAGTTAACTTTTAAGGATATTTATAAGCCAAAAGTACCACTGCTGTATTCCGAGCTTTAAACCCACGGCCTCGGAAACCAGAAGTTTGTATTTTAACCTAGACCACGAAGGACGAAATTTCTGCATAATGCTCATGCATCTGAATTAAAGTGTAACTAAGTTTTATTTTTATAGAGTTAAAGTAAATGTTCAAACATCGTTAAGCAGTATAAACAGAAAAATAGTTGGATAGAAGTGAATACCGATGCTCAAATATTTGAATTATTGATATGATCACGAACGCTGAAGAGCTTGGCCATGGCGGATAAACATTGAACCTGTAGACCAGAAGTGAAATAGCTGCTCTGTTTAGTCTATCACAACGGGCTTTCAGTTTCATTATGGTATTAAAAACATGTACGTTGTGAAGTTTTCATAATAAAACTAAAAGTATGAAGAGATATTTTCATGTTCATCCCAATCTGCCTCATCGTGTTCACATTTGATAAGACATTTCTTCGCTTTCAAGTGCAGCAAACAGAATGCATTGTCGTCATATATCATCATCAAATGACGAAAACAACCTAAAAACAATATTACTATAATATCATATATTACTTTAAATTACAGTCAATATCTGTGCTAAGCAGTTATATTTGTGTTACATGGTTCTGATTTATAAACCAAAATAATGAAAGCTTGGAACTGTGTATACTGTGACTTTGTGGGTTCGTGAAATAAAAAGTCCAACTGCACCACTCAAAAATGTTCTTTATTTCCACCGAATTACAATGTGAACACTTGCCGATTACATAGAATTACGCAATGCACACAATTACGATTCACCAGTTCGCCTGTCCACGTACACTGGGCGCTCCTCACGCTGTTTGCCGGTTGGGTAACAATACATTTGTTAATTCGCTTTCGTTCAAAGTAATTCAAGAAAATGTACATCGAAGAGTTGTGTGAATACAGCAAAGTCATTTAGCGTTTTTACGCTATAGCTCAGACGTCTTGTTATGAATCGTTAGAACAGATTTATTGATTACAAATAAATCAATAGTACCTATGTAGCCTTCATAAACATATTTTCTTCAGTGCCTTAAAATGTGCTTCAGACTTGGGCATGTTCAGCTTGCGCGGTATTATAAGTTTGTAGTCTATGTGTGTAAATGTTCATTTTTCAGCTCTGGTCTGCAAATGATATAAATAAAATGGCTGTATTAATGCTAAACTAAACCCATTTCCAATTCCTGCGAGTTATGTAACAATTCGAGACAAAGTCGTGGTAAAAATTGAATAACATACTAACCAGGTCTACGCGTGGGCTGACAGAACCTAGTTTTAACAATGTTTGACAAAGACGTTACGAAAACATATACAGTGTCTTGAGATAAATCAGAACCATGTAATATAAACAGAAAGTAAATACAGTATGACTGTAACGAAACATCACCTTTGGAACCCCAAAATTAATCAAAAATAAAATAAAATAAATAAATAAGTAAATAAACAAACAAACAAATAAATAGAGGAAGAAAGAAAGAGAGAGAAAGAAAGAGGGAAAGAAAGAAAGAAAGAGGAAGACAAAGAAGGAAAGAGAGAAAGAAAGAGAGAGAAAGAAGGAAAGACAGAGCGAAAGAAAGAGAGAGAGAAAGAAGGAAGGAAAGAGACAGAAAGAAGGGAAGAGAGAAAGACGGAAAGAGAGAGCAAGAGAGAGAGAGAAAGGGAGCGAGAAGGAGAGAGAGAAAGAAAGAGGGTGAGAGAAGGAAAGAGAGAGAAGGAAAGAGAGAGAGAGAAAGAAGGAAAGACAAAGAAAGAAGGAAAGAGAGAGCAAGAGAGAGAGAGAGAAAGGGAGCGAGAAGGAGAGAGAGAAAGAATGAGGGTGAGAAAAGGAAAAAGAGAGAGAAAGAAAGAGGGCGAGAGAAGGAAATAGAGAGAGAAAGGAGAGAGAAAGAGAGAGAAAGAAAGAAAGAAAGAAAGAAAAAAGAAAGAAAGAAAGAAGGAAGGAAAGGGGGAAAAGAGGGGTGAAAGAGGGGAAAAGAGAGGAAAAGAGGGGAAAAGAGGGTAAAAGATGGGGAAAGGGCGGCGAAGAGGGGGGAAGAGGGGGAAGAGGGGGGAAGAGGGGGAAGGGGGAGAAGATGGGGAGAAGAAGTGGGGGATGAGGGGGGAAGAGGGAAAGTAAATTATTTAAGCTTATTTAATAAAATATATTATTTATTAGCCTTTTTTTCTTGTTCCACTTATACCCCGCCTTTAACTACTATGGACACATCGGCGGCCGTTCTCCTTTGGAACATACTGAAGGTGTTAACTCGTTATCTTTGGTTTTTAATAATTACATCACGCACACATTCACACTCTCATTCATACTTCCAGACTCTGGGGAAGATGGGGAATTATCTTTTTCGGAGAACACTCCCCACCCGCACCACCGGGAATCGAACCCGGGACCCCTAGCAGGGTAGGATGGTGCTTATTAGTCTTGTTATAGTAGACTAGTACACATATATGTAAACCATTTTTCTTTTGTAGATAAATATTTTAGAGACGTTTTGTGTACTTTTCAAACACTTGCACATTTCTCAGATAGAAATTTCCTATTCGTACTTTAATGATCATGCAAACAGAATGGAATATATATCAAAGCTATCAGAGACCTTATATCGCCTAAGCGTACTTACTCCTATTTGCTCTGCTGCTATAAGAAATTATGTAGTTAGAGATTTATGGAGACGTTTATCTTAATTAATCTGAAGCTGATAGAAGATTAGACGCCTTTAAAGAACCAGTAGAGAACGCTCTATAAGTACACACATAATATTCTTTTAAACACGGCTTCGTGAAGCCCTTCGGGCGCTAATAACGTCAGCTGTTGTGTGCCCTTAAACCCTACTACTATTACTTCATAATGCCTGCTGATAATATGTTTAATCAATCAACATAATTAACCAGATCTTGTTACGCTTTTATGGTGCTAAATATACCTAAGACATAAATTGAAAACACCAGATAATCACTAGCTCTGTGAGAAGATTTTTGTTTTAGCTCTGCCGAAGTCATTGTTGCCGACCGTGCCAGAAGAATGCTCTGGGCGACATCGTTGAGTATAACGAACTAAGAAGACTTTACCTTTTTGCACTAAAAGTGTACGTCCATTCACTTTTGTATGCTCGTCAATATGATGGAGCACAGTAAAAATAAATCTTGTTAAATCAATATTAGCTCTAAGAATGGAAACGTAGACTGTAAAATAGATCATTTGCAGTCCAATAGTCATCGATATTTAATGTTAAGCTGCGTGCTGAATAAGATTTGACATTTCCTGTGTATAGAAATATTTAATATATATTTAAAAGACCTTATTTCCTATTTTTGTTATATTCATATTTGTTTACAGATTATTCATGTGAAGTTTCTTTATTTCTATTTTCAGCTGGGTTTCTTGTGTAATTGTATCTAGAAGAGTCTTTGTATACAAAGGGGAAAAACATGATTCACTTCCATTAGTGCAAAGAGCTTCTGTTTCTTGCACAAACAAATTATACCAGTGAGAAGATTTTTTGCTCCTTTCTTGCCTTAGATTCAATTATAGCAAAGTAATTCGGCAGATAGCTGTGTACATGAGTCGTTAAGGGATTATATGGCAATTCTCTAGCAGCTTTTTCTTCCTTCGCTCTTCTCTCAGACTCCGGACCGTTAATTCCAGCTGGAAGCTGCATTGTCGGTCAGATGTCTCTGTTGTTTCAGTAAATATGCGACTTCATTTTTGCTACGGAGAACAAATCTTTATTTCCAATATTTACTTTAACACGAACGTGCTCGCTAAACGTGGAAAAACTTTTCTGAAACAAAAGATTTAGGAACAACTTTTGATTCAAAATTATCTTGGAGACATCATATTGAAGCAGTAGTACACACATCAACAAAAACACAATTTCAATTTTAAAAATATTAGCTAGGGTCAAGTGGGGCAGTAATCTGCAGACACTGAACACCACATACAAAACATTCACCAAGCCAATATTTCTTTATAATGCAGAGGTAATAATTACAGCAAACAGTTCTAACATAAATCACCTAGAAGTATGCCAAAATCAGGTCCTGCGACTAATAACCGGTGCAGCAAAATCAACTCCAATCACGGCAATGCAAGCCTTAACTCGGAACTATCCAATACATCTAACTTTAGAGGATCAGGGAAGAATACAACATGAAAAAATGTTGCAGTTAAAAACAACAAAATGGGAGAAAAGATTACTACAGCCAATCAAGATGAAAACACAAACAAGTTTCCTACACAAAGTTATGGAATTAAAAACAGATCTGAATCTTCCTAATTCTAAAGAAAACATTTTAATCAAAGAAAACCCACTGACTTTTGAACCAATTAATATTCAATCATTACATTTACAACAAATAGTTACAAAATCTGAAACTTCCATACCTGTACTAAAAGTACTAGCATTAGAAACTGAACAATAGATACCCAACTGAAGAATGGTTACATATCTACACAGATGGATCTCACTTGGAAAACAACTCAGGAGCAGGAATTAAGTGTGCACTGCTCTCATTCTATCAACCAGCAGGATACCACACAACAAATTTTGATGCAGAAGTAACGGCTGTTCATATTTCACTCCAACACCTTCTATACAGAATAGATAAATTAAAAAATGCTGTCATACTTTCTGATTCTAAAGCAGCATTATCTGCAATAAGTTCATATAAAATGAGGTCAATCCAAACTAAGGAACGTCACAAAATGATCCAGAAACTTCAAAAACTACAGAAAAGAATTATATTACAGTGGATACCTCCAAATTGTGGAATTGCTGGAAATGAATCAGCTGATTTTCTTGCCAAAAGTGCAAATTTAATTCAGAACAAAAGTAAAAACTTACCCTTTACATCCATAAAAAGATTAGTCAAAAACAAATATAAAAACAAGCAAAAACAATCAATATCTAACAAAGCCAAAGATAAAAAAATGGAACATTTTTATTAAAAATCCAGAAATTATTCCAGAGATCCCACGTAAAGCTGCAGTAGCAAATGTTAGATTACTTACGGAACATGATTATTTGGCCAAACATTTACACAGAATAGGAATTTATACAAGTCCAAATTGTCCTCTGTGCAACAAAGAAGAGGAAATGACTGAAGAACATCTTTTAACCTGTGAAGCCCTGCCTGCCGGACCCACTACACAGAAATATTGGAGAGCAAGAGAGCTAATGGCTTCATTGCCAAAGCCTAGCATTTGACAACAAAGAAGAGGAAATGACTGAAGAACATCTTTTAACCTGTGAAGTCCTACCTGCCGGACCCACTACACAGAAATATTGGAGAACAAGAGAACTAATGGCTTCATTGCCAAAGCCTAGCATTTGACAACAAAGAAGAGGAAATGACTGAAGAACATCTTTAAACCTGTGAAGTCCTACTTGCCGAACACACTACACAGAAATATATATTGGAGAGCAAGAGAGCTAATGGCTTCATTGCCAACGCCTAGCATTTGACAACAAAGAAGAGGAAATGACTGAAGAACATCTTTTAACCTGTGAAGTCCTACCTGACGGACCCACTACACAGAAATATTGGGGAGCAAGAGAGCTAATGGCTTCATTGCCAAAGCCTAGCATTTGACAACAAAGAAGAGGAAATGACTGAAGAACATCTTTAAACCTGTGAAGTCCTACCTGCCGAACACACTACACAGAAATATTGGAGAGCAAGAGAGCTAATGGCTTCATTGCCAAAGCCTAGCATTTGACAACAAAGAAGAGGAAATGACTGAAGAACATCTTTAAACCTGTGCAGTCCTACCTGCCGGACCCAGTACACAGAAATATTGGGGAGCAAGAGAGCTAATGGCTTCATTGCCAAAACCTAGCATTTGACAACAAAGAAGAGGAAATGACTGAAGAACATCTTCTAACCTGTGAAGCCCTACCTGCCGGATCCACTACAAGAAATATTGGAGAGCAAGAGAGCTAATGGCTTCATTGCCAAAGCCTAGCATTTGACAACAAAGAAGAGGAAATGACTGAAGAACATCTTTAAACCTGTGAAGTCCTACCTGCCGGACCCACTACACAGAAATATTGGAGAGCAAGAGAGCTAATGGCTTCATTGCCAAAGCCTAGCATTTGACAACAAAGAAGAGGAAATGACTGAAGAACATCTTCTAACCTGTGAAGTCCTACCTGCCGGACCCACTACACAGAAATATTGGAGAGCAAGAGAGCTAATGGCTTCATTGACAAAACCTAGCATTTGACAACAAAGAAGATGAAATGACTGAAGAACATCTTTTAACCTGTGAAGTCCTACCTGTCGCATCCACTACACAGAAATATTGGAGAGCAAGAGATCTAATGGCTTCATTGCCAAAACCTAGCATTTGAAAATAACAACAACAATTTTTCTGAGCGGTTTCCAAATGCTGCAAACATGCGATTATCAATAAGTGCTAAGTTTTTGTTCCCTGTAGACAAGAATAGTTCAAAAAAGAGATTCCTTTTACTGACATATAAGATATGCATCAATTTAAACCAAAGGCCTGGAAGCTAGTACCTTTTTTGACCACTGGACAAATAAAGTAAGGTCAACAAGATTTTACAATAGCTCATAGGCTTATCAAATCAAATCACATTGTGAATCACATTGAATCACATTGTATTGTTTACTGAGAAAATTAGAAGTAGTGCGTAGGCTTTCACGGCCGGAGTCATTTGGCACATAGTGATTATCCGGGCTTGTAGGCCATGGTCTAGTGAAAATCTGGATTCCAACTAATCCTTGTTTCACATAAGCTTGCCCTGTATCTCTTAACGGTCACGTGGCCTTACCACCTCTCATTGGCTGCTATTGTGATACAGACTGTTGTGCGATAAAAATTAGTTCGTTATTTAACATGGTTATATGTCATTATATGTTGGAAGAGAATTGTCAAATTTATATTTTCGTTACTGTTTTGATTAAATATATTACGCAACACAGGTAATTTATCTGAAATGCTTGTTAATTCTTAAACGAAGTAACGAGGATGTTCCTTTGCTCTCAAGCACATGGTACACGATAGCAGGTGCTTTAGCGGTAGTGATGACATATTTGTTTATATGACTTTTATCACTGACTTTGTTTTGAATTGGATTAGTCATATATCACCATTCGACGGTGTGCTATGCCGAGTGCGAGACCTAAATTATTTTATTGGTCGTTTATTGCGCGTGTACTTATTATATGTACAATGGCAGAGTCTACCGCCAATTTTTCGCTGAAGCATCGCAAGGGAAAACCTTTACAAAACGGCGGAAAAAGAGTTGTTGTGCATGTGTTTAATGCACTCACAGAGAAGAATCCGTCTTTGTCAGTGAGAGAAGTCGAACAGCTGTGCTCTGAACTTACAGGTGTGTTAGATGCGTAGGAACATCGCGACATGAAATTAGGACAACAGGAAAACTTACCACTCCAGGGGCGATATTGCTGTGTGGCGAAGACGTTATTTAAGGACAATCAGGCTGTACCAGGATACAAGTCGCATAATATACTACCTTTGTGAGACTTGGGTGAATGAAGGACACACGACAAGTATGGCGTGACACGACTTTTAAGACTGAAAGACAAACATTTTTGCAAGGTATGTGTGCTGGTTTAAAAATTACAGTGGAAAAGGCCGAAGGCCTTTCATTATAAACTTGTTTCAATTTCACTGCTCATTCATTTAGTTTCAATTTGCTTAGTTTCATTATAAACTTCATTATTTTTGCATGCCTTCATAATTTTTTTTTTTATTTCTGATCTCTACATGCTCCACTACATAAGTAGTACTACATGCTTTTCACTCTTTTTTTTATTTTTGTATACATTTTTCCAGTTTTGATGTGAACCATTTAGTTTTTTTGCTTGTATTACACATTAATGCCTTTTAGTACTTGAAAGTCTATAGAGTTTACAAATTTTGTAAATGATTTTAAGTGTCTTTTAATTAGTATTGACTTGTGTGTTGGCCAGTTATCAGTTCTAAGAACACTATGTTTTAGAGTTTCTCTTGCACTATTCACCACACTGCACTCGAATATTATGTGATCCACCGTTTGGGCTCCTCTCCTGCATGAACACTCAGGG
The DNA here is from genome assembly GCA_030765055.1 of Mantis religiosa. Classification (NCBI taxonomy): domain Eukaryota; kingdom Metazoa; phylum Arthropoda; class Insecta; order Mantodea; family Mantidae; genus Mantis; species Mantis religiosa. Next base: position 2,776,954 of record CM060949.1, read on the forward strand.
CTGCTAACGATCTTGAGTCTGTTGAGATAAGTGTTGATATTTCCGTGTCCTGTAAGTATTGTTGTCATGTTTGGTGTTAGGCAGAACTTGTTTGTGAGTCTGCTTTCCACTGTTGGGAAGAATTCCTTTGTGGTTGTGCCTTTTGTACTCTGTTCCCATTTCTGCTGCCATTTGTTTTTTGTTGATTTCCGAAGAATTTGTTTTATTGCGGTGATTGGTAATTTGTTGTAGTATATTTCCTTAGTTTTTGCTGCATTCTTTGCCAGTCTGTCAGCCACTTCATTACCCTCTATTCCAATATGAGCCTTTACCCATTTGAATTGTATTTTCCAATCTTTTGCTCTTAGTATTGCTGTAGTTCTTCGTATTTTCTCTGTTAGGTTATTGTGATTATTGCAATCGTCTATGGAGTCAATTGTTATTCTGCTGTCTGTGTGTATGGTTACTGTTTTGTTATCTGTGTCTTCAGTGTCCGTCGTTTCTAATAATTCCAGCGCTTTTGCAATTGCCAGTTGCTCTGCCTGATTATTTGAGTATCTTTCATTGAGTTTGCATTTTTTTTGGTTTATCAGTTGGTTTTGTCTGTATATGGCTACTCCTGCTCCCACTCCTACGTCACTTTTGTTTCCATCTGTATATATTTGCCACACTGTATTTTCATTGTTTCCTATTTTTGGGTCTTTTGTGCCTTGAAAGTCAGCTGGGTGGAGCCAATTCTTGGGGTTTTCCGGGCGGTCTATTTGGTATTCAGTGTTGGTTTGTCCTGTTTTTACGTTAAATAGTTCAGCCACCTCTCTTGCCTTTAAGTCTATGGGTATTGTTCCCGTGATTATGCAGAGTGCTTCATGGGAAATTGTCCTATATGCTTTTGCCATCCTTGTGAGCATTAATCATATTCTTATTTGTATGATTTTATCTATCTTCCTGACAATTATTATGACGTTTACTGCAGTTTTAAATGTGACGGGAAGGCAGCGCCTATGGCCTACGGCGCGAAAGCATTACCAATTAGGATGAGGGGGAAGGTAGTTGCACGCGGAGTGATACATGTCAGCGGGGCAAGGTTATATGAAACAGAGATTAGATGTAAATTTATTTTACAGCATGATTTTGTGTATTTCTTAGTTTATCCGATGTCAAAAAATCTTTCGGAATGAAGAGGACTAAAGCGCTATTGCCTGACTGTTCAAGATTCACTTTTCATCTGTCACGAAATACCTTAAGCATATCGTATTATAATCAATTCCTTAAGAGTCACTTTGACAATATCAAAATTTTCGAAAATTTGCGGATGTAGATTGCAGAAATTTTCGTGATGCATGCTTGAATATGCTGAACATAAGTACCTAGTTTATTAATAAATACGTAAAATATGACGCTATTGTTAGTGAAATAACAAATATATACAAATATAGTAATTTATAGTATAAAACTGTACTTATCTTATAAGAAAGTAATGAAAGTTTTAATAGAGCGTAGGCCTTAGACACGGCTCCTCAAAACCTACTGTCTGCCTCCGATATGTAGATGACACTTTCGTCGTATGGCCTCACGGAAATGAAGCCCTCCAAGATTTTCTAATACATTTCAACATCATCAACCCCCGGATACAATTTACCATGGAGGTAGAGACAGATGTACAAGTAGCATTCCTGGATGTCCTGGTCAGCAAGAAAGCAGACGGCACCCTTGGACACACTGTTTACCGTAAGCCCACTCATACGCACCGCTATCTGAATAAGCTCTTTAACCATCACCCCAGTCAAAAACAAGCCATGATAAAGACACTCGTGAATCGTGCTTCACGTGTTTGCGAGTCACAGTTATTAGGAGGAGAACTCCGCCACCTTGAACAAGCCTTATTATCCAATGACTACTCAATTCAAGAAATTAGAAGGGCTTCCCGTCCAGCTTGGCCGAAACCTACCCCACAGAATACAGACAGACCCAAATACAATAGTACTGTTTTTCTGCTATACTTAAAAAAGTGTTACCGATCGCATTCAGTACATACTACAGCGACACACCGTCAAGACTGTTTTTAAGCCCACCAATCAACTTAACTACGCTCTGCTAAAGATCCACGGGAACCTTTATCATCAGCTGGTGTATACCGTATTCCCTGCTCCTGTGGTTCGGTCTACATTGGAATGACACAGCGCAGCATCAACACCAGACTCATCGAACACAAACGAAGCTGCCGCTTGGGTCAAACAGATAAGTCTGCAGTCGCCCAACATCCCATTGAAGCTGAGGGTGAACACATTATCAAGTTCCAGGAGACTAACATTCTGTCATCCACGACGCACTACCATGCCCAAATACAACGCGAGGCAATTGAAATTTATAAACATCCACATAATTTCAACAATAAAGAGAACACCTTGAAGCTTAATAGCAGCTGGCACTCGGTCATCCAACACAAGAAACGGCATAAAACAGAAGAAAACAAAGCGAACCATTCAGAAGGGAGCAACAACTGTAACGAAGCCCGCCCCATCTCTCACTCCGTCCGCCAACCGGGCCAATCAGCGGAGGTCACTCGTCCTATAAATATTGCAGCTCAGACAGTTTCGAGATTCTCCGAGGAGACTACGACCACGACCACGCCACTGAAGATGTCCACCATAGTAGTGGACGAAACGTCTGGAAAATCCAACTCCAGCAGACCGCGGCATAACAGCCCGGAAATGGCTCTTAGTTATAATGAAAGTTTTCTTATTAATTGATCAGGATCGCGATTTCGTAAATATTCATTCACGTCATCAGCTCAAACAACCTCATTGCCAACGTTACGACCACTAGATGTCACAATGGTAGCATGTCTGCCTCATGTTCAAGAGGTCCCGAGTTCGAATCTCGGTCAGGATGAGTTACCTGGATATGATCTTTTCCGGGGTTTTCCCTTAACCTTAAAGACGAATATCAGGTAACTCTAAGCTCCATGGACCCTGGAATCATTTGAGCGTCATTTCACCCAATTCATTCACCGTCCGATATGTCTTAACGTTAAAGGACGTGAATTACAAAAAAAAAAGATGTCACTATGTTTTTGTCAGTATTACCAAAATCTGAAAATGAAATGAACTTAAAAACAAAATCGACTACCATTGTTTCAAAATTCACTACGCGCTGTTTATTTTTAAAGTACATATTTTTCCCAAATCATAAATATTATCGGACCTTTTAATTGTTTTAATAATTTAACTTTTAGATTATTATGCTTAAATGACCAAAATGATCTGCTACTGCTTATTTCATCAGTCTGTTTGTAGTTAATGTTACGAAAATGTTCTTTCGTCCTGGTTTCCAAATTACGTTTTGTCTTTCCAATATAAACTTTATCACAATCTAAACAATTAAATTGATAAATACCAGATTTTTGTATTATTAGGAATGTTATATCTTTTAGAGAAATGTGGTAAGTTTTAATACTATATTTATTTTGAGGAACTATAGTTATCCCAAACCCTTTAATTTTTTTTAAAAATGTTTATTAACCCAAGCAATTCTAATTTCTGGTGGAATGAAATACTTCCCCTATTCTTGACCGAAACTGAAAGGTAAGGTGACCCGTTCCAAGTTGTAGTGGTCTTTATTAAGTTGCGTATTTCGTGAGACAAAATTGGGCGCTTGGTAGAGTTTTTGGCGGGAAGGGACAGTCTATGGCTGATACTAACCGTAATCCCTCTGAATTAACGCGTTAAGCCTTAAGTTAAGCACTCCTGAAGCATTAAGCTTTCCAACAACATGATCTCTCATCAGCCTGTTGATTAGCATGCGCATCCATTTGCATATGAAGCGGGGCTTTACTACCTGAGTGGAGATCACTCTGTGCTGCACATACAGTGACATATCTACGGATTCCAAAGATAAACCACCAACTCACAGAGCACCGACAGCAGTTTCATTTCTTCTTTACATTCAATCAAACGTTAAGCGTTCATTTGTTTGGTTTTGACACGTAGAAAAGCTATGCCTTTTCACACCAAGCGATTTTGCCTTGCAGTAACATTTACGTCTCTGTTTGAGAGGTACCGGGTTCAATTTCCCTTCCTGTGGTCTACCGTGATAGCTAAACGACTATTGTGGTTTGCCTTCTACGTGGGTGGGTCTAAAAGCAATGCCTCCTATTCTTTTTCCTTAAATAAGTAAGTTATGTGAAAACTTTGAATTTGGCACAATTCCTCAAACCTTCTTCTAAATCCCCTGCAGTAGTAACTTCCTAAGTCAAGTGGCAGCACTGCATCCTCTAGCAAAATGCCTGACATCGACATTCGTATTAGACAGCGTTCTGTGATTGAATTTTTGACTGCGAAAGGTGAAACGCCAATTCGCATTCACGAAATGCTAAAAAATGTGTATGTGATGCAACGGTGGATGTCAGCACTGTTAGACGATGGGTTCATCTCTGTAACGAAGCTGAAGGAAAGATGAAAAGCGAAGCGGCAGGCCGGTGACTGCAGTGACTCCATGCAACATTCACCGAGCCGATGACATCATTCGTAGTGATCGCCGGGTAACAACAGGCACTACCTCCCTCAGTAAAGGCAGTGTGATGACGATTATTCAAAAACTGGGTTACTCAAAAGTTTGTTCACGTTGGTTACCAAGAATGTTAACCGCCCAAAACAAAGAAACAAGGAAAACAATAGCCTCCGAACACTTGCAGCGTTCCAATTTGGAGAGAGAGGAGTTTCTGGAAAAAAATGTTTCTGGAGACAAAACGTGGGTCATTTTTTTGAACCTGAATCAAAGAGGCAGTCAATGGAATGGCATCACACAACATCACTGAAGAAAGAAAATTTGAAAACTCAGCGGTCGGCGGGGAAGGTTATGGCGACTGTGCTTTTGGATGCAGAGGGTGTGCTTATGATTGATTTTTTTGGGACAGGGATGTTCAATAAATTCTTTCCAATGCGCCAGAACTCTCAAAAAGCTGAAAACACCTCTTCGCCGAGTTCGCCCAACAAAAACTATGGCGGATGTTCTTCTTCTGCATGACAATGCAAGACCACACACCAGCCGTTACACTACTGCAGAAATTGAGAAATTGGGATGGCAAGTCTTACCCCCAATACAGCCCTGACCTGGCACCATCAGACATCTATCTGTTCGGGCCACTAAAGGAAGTTCATCGTGGGATACATTTTGAAGGTGAAGAGGCTGTGAAAACGTCCCTGCGTCAATGGCTTATGAAGCAACACCGTGTGTTTTACCACACTGGACTATATGCCCCAGTTAAAAGGTGGACCAAAACTGTGGAAAAGGACGGAGATTATATTGAATAGTGACAAATTAATCGTCAATGTTGTAGTTTTCGAGCTATGTAAATTGGATTCAATTTTCTTGGCAATTTAAAGAGAAAAAAAAATAGGAAGCATTACTTTTTGACTCACCCTCTTACCACAATTTCATTTCCTTTATTTCCCTTTCATGCCATTTATTTCTCATATTTCAGACATGTTTGTAGATGTTGTAGATTTAGGTACTTCCAGACAGCTGATGTGAACGTTTGGATACCAAACATTATCTGTGGACACTAGAAAACCTTCAGTACGTTCATTTTCTTCTCTGGATAGCTCCAGTAGTGTGTATTCGAGTCGGAAAACATTAGACTACGCATCTCTTTGGCCTGCATTTCTGATGCCTACAGCCTCCTGCAATTCTTTCTCTTTGTGTATTCTTCCTGGGAGGCGGCAGTCACAATTAACCTAAGTAGTTTACGCATAATTCAGGCCTCCATTGTTTAACCTAAGGGTATAATTTTTATATCTTTTTTCAAAATATCCGGTGACAGAGAAAAATCTAGTACTACGAGGGGTTGTCGAAAAGTTGTAACTATCAGCATATAGTTTTTATGCTATTGTGATGAACATTTTTCAATATCATCATTAATTCCTCAGGACATACGAGGGCCGTTCAATAAATAGAGATCCTTCAAAATCGCCTCCGCAGTCCTCACCACTGCTTCTGATGATGGATAGTGCCTCCCGCGAAGGCGTTTCTTCAAGTTAGGGAATACAAAAAAGTCACATGGGGCTAATTTGGAACTATAGAGAGGGATGTACTTCACGTTGAATTTTGCAAGATATTCAGGAACAACATTGGCAATATTCGGCCGCGCATTATCGTGATGCAGCATCCAGCCTGCTTCACGGAAATGTGGTCTTCTGCGCCTGATATGGACTTGCCAGTTTTCAGGACATCCCTGTAGTATTGTCCAGTTACTGATGTATGTGCAGGTACAACATGCTGATAAACCATTCCATGAATATCAAAGAATGAGATGACCATAACTTTCCCAGCAGAAGCAACCACTTTTGTTTTTTGGGGGTTGGTGATGAAGGAGATTTCCACACTGAGCTTTGCTGTTTGCATTCAGGATCAAAATGATGTAGCCAAGTGATTGCGTTTGAAAGAAACTCCGGATCTTCCTCTAACATCAACTTTAACTGCATGTTACCTCCATTGCAGCGGTAGGCGATACTGAACATGTCTGAACTTGCCTGGTTCTGACAGGCGGGGGCCAGGAGTACCAACAATGAAACTACTACGGCGCGGTTGTTTCACATTAAGATAACAGAATATAATAAGTTTGAATTTTAGTGCGAAAAATTATGACCGTAAAAGAACTAAGATCATTCTTTATTGAACAGCCCTCGTAATTTTAGTAATTTCAATTATTTGAGTCATTTTTACAGTGAGTGTCAGAAGCGACTGAGTTGTGAGATGGAGAAAATTGAGTCTCGTAGTGTCACCAAGTTCTTGAATTTGAAGGGCAAAACTGCCCGGGAAATCCATGATCAGATAACGGCTGTTTATGGGAATGATTGCCAATTGCATGTCACTATTGTGAGGTGGAAAAGGTATTTTCGAACAGGTTACATGTCCCTGACAGATGAGCCAAGAGCTGGTAGACTGTCAGCTGTCACAGTAAAGAAAGTGGAGTGTTTAATACTGGAAGACAGATGAGCAACCATCCAAATGATCATGAATGAGACACATCTTAGTTATGGTAGTGTGTGGAAAATTATTCATGACGAACTGTACATTTCTAAGGTGTCTGCACGGTAATTTCGACTTTTGCTAACATTTGATGCTGTTGTAACAAGATAAAGATGATTTTTTAAACATGGATGAATCCTGGATCTATCACTATGATCCAGAGACAAAAACCATGAGCAGCGAATGTAAACATGCCGATCCCCCCTCCCAAAGAGGCAAAGGTGCAAATATCGGCTGGAAAGGTCATGCTTTCAGTTTTCTGGGACTGTCGTGGAGTCATCCTTACAGATTATCTTGCCAAGGGTCAAACCATCACTGGCAGATGCTACTGCAATTTTCTGGACAAGTTCCTAGAAGCTCTGATTAAGAAATGACGCGGTATGCTCTCCAAAGTTGTTCGTCTTCTGTCTGACAATGCACCAGCTGATTCATCTCAAGTAGTAGTTGACAAAACAAGTGAATGTGGCCCTGACCCCCTACAGCATCCGCTTTATTCGCCTGACCTCCTACCAAGCGATTTTTTCTTGACCCCGGAAATGAAGAATCCGTTACGTGGTTACCGATTTACAACACAAATGACGTCATTAATGAAGTGGTTTGACAGAATACTGCAGACTTCTACAGTCAAGGTATTCGGAACGTCAAGAAACGCTGGGCAAAAATCTGTAAATCTACATGGTCAATACGTAGAGAGGAACTAAAAAGCAAATATCAACATATACGCCCTATCACATTTTTAAAAGCTGATAATTAAAACTTTACGGCACCCCCTGGTAAATAGGCGCTCTCCTCTTCACAATCCTTGGGATTGCTTCGAAACCGGTCCCAAGGATTCTGAATAAGATACAACTTTGCTAATTTGGGAGTCATGTTACGTACTATGTACCTTTAAACAATGCTTGTAATCAAAGTATTTCAAAATGGCTTAAAAGAATGTAGGCCCTGCTGCTTACATGTATCAAAAATCAGGGTTTCTTTCTGTTTTGTCGTACTGTTGGACTTTACAATATGGCTGCATACTCCGGTATTTCTACTCAAAAACAAAACAAACTAAATTATTGAGAAATGCTCTATTTTAGGTTTGGATATAAATTTATGAACAGACGGCAAACTGGTTACGGTAACGCGGGAAAACATTTGCAAAGTAAACTCCCGCGGTATCAGTGCCCGACTCCCATGCTGTACAATTCACATTTGCTACTGTGTACTTTTGGGAAATCACTTTATGTAGTCCTCCGCCATCGCACAGAACGACTGCCCACAGCATTTTGTGAATTTAACAGTGTAAACATGCAAAGACTTCATCGTGCGGCACTTATGTTACCCATGAGTTGCTTCCTTGCATTCTGTTGAGTTCACTGTTCGTATCTTGTTTTTGGAAGATTAGATTAATATTAAAACGAGAAAGAACAAATAAGTTAGAACTCTACCAGCTGATTCAGCTGTCCCTTATTCTCGAGATTTATGCAATCCGCATTTTATACTCCAATATGAAAACATCGACCCCATTACTATGTTCTACCCGCGTATTTAACATGGATGTTAAAAAACTCAATGAAATTAGTACTAATATAGATGTTATCACATCACCTGTCATATATTTGTAATTAGACAGTTGACGTTCACACGTTTGTAAATGTTCACTGGAACAAGTGAATACTATATGTTACACGGAATGTGTATCTCACACGTTACTAGGTAGCTCAGTTTGAACGACAGCAGAACTACGATCTTATTTGTCTGCAATCTCGGTGATTCCAATCCTCTGAATAGGTATACTAGTATTTTTAACCCTGTAATACTCATAATTAGCAATCACTATTCTGAAAACTGTTACGAGGGCTGTTCAATAAAGAATGACCATGATTTTTTACGGTCACATTTTTCGCATTAAAATTCAATCTTGTTATATTCTGTTAACTTAATCTAAATAAAACACATCATTGTTGATACTCCTGGTTCCCACCTGTGAGAACCTGGCAAGTCCAGACATGTTCAGTATCGCCTACCACTGTAATGGAGGTAACACGCAGTTAAAGTTGATGTTAGAGGAAGATCCGAAGTTCCTTTCAAACGTAATCACTGCTGATGAAACTTGACTACATCATTTTGATCCTGAGAGCAAACAGCAAAGCTCAGTGTGGAAATCTCCTTCATTACCAACTCCCAAAAAAGCAAAAGTGGTTGCTTCTGCTGGGAAAGTTATGGTCATCTCATTCTTTGATATCCATGGAATGGTTTATCAGCATGTTGTACCTGCACACACATCAGTAACTGGACAATACTACAGGGATGTCCTGAAAACATTGCAAGTCCATATCAGGTGCAAAAGACCACATTTCCCTCAAGCAGGCTGGATGCTGCATCACGATAATGCGTGGCGCATATTGTCAATATTGTTGCTGAATATCTTGCAAAAATTAACGTGAAGTACATCCCTCACTCTCTCTATAGTACGGGTTTAGCCCCATGTGACTTTTCTATTCCCTAACTTGAAGAAACGCCTTCGTGGGAGGCATTATCCATCATCAGAAGCAGTGGTGAAGGCTGCGGAGGCGATTTTGAAGGATCTCTCAAAAATGTTTTCCAGCATGTCTTTGAAGACTGGCAGAAACGCTGGGACAAGTACATCGCATTCAGGGGAGAGTATTTTGAGAAGGACCATCATTCTTTATGGAATTGCCCTCGTATTTCTGCTTTCCATTGCTTTATTTATGTTTTATGGCATTGTTTGTTGTTTATTGGTGAACTACAAAAACACACCTATAGGTAGGTGTAATTGAAATAAGGAACATCTTGTGGCAGTACTATATCTCCGCCCCACAGCTGCACGTACTTGGGTCGACGTCGGGACTCCTTCCTCGGTCTCCACGTCGTCGTTGGCTGCTTGCTTTACCCTTGGCTCTAGCGTCTGTCTCCTGCATGGATTCTTTTTTTTTTTTCCCTCAGGGTGTTAAGGTTGAGACAACAGAAACATACGATAATCTCCGAACTGCTTTTATTTGTCCTTACACTTTTGGAACCCGGCCACCCTTAAATAGCTGCACTTTAGGTGCACATTTTATAATACATTTTACTGGACACGGCACGTCGTCGGATACACCAGACGGATGTATACAATACACTTGTCTGCAATGAGCAGTGGGCAGAAAATGAGGGTGAATGGGGCTGCTACGCAGCACGGCGTCACAAGGAAAAACTAAGAGAATATTGACCTGTGTAATGGTACAGTAAAATAGCATTCCATTCTATTGTCTGGCATCCGCCCTTCATAGACTCTCGCCCGGGAGTGCATTGTTTCTCACGTATATCTGCCCAGATTCGTTACAATATTTTACATCAGAGTCTACAATTTTACTTTCACTAACATAGCTAGTTACAGTTCTCAAATTTATGTATAATTGTTAAGCATATTACATAATTAAATGAATAATTGATCCGAGGCCCAAAGTTCATGTTTCAAAATATACACATTTGAACACAGAAAACATGGAAGTTACACTGTCAGAGTTTAACATGGAAGTTAAACACAATTTTGCACACATAGAATTATTGTGCTATTAAATTTGTCTTTTCAGATTGATATGTTTTGTGTCGCTGAAATGACCCTTTTTCTATTCCTGGAACACGACTTCTCTAACGAAGCAAGTGCTCGAACTGTGGACCTTCTTGGGTAATGCACCCCCTCAGGGACTTAGTAATTAAATTATTGTGAATTCGGTTTCCAAGTTGAAGCAATAATGTTTATGGGTGCACACAATTCCACGTTGTGGACGCCAATTTGAAGCAACAATATATGTGGCGAACAATGTTCCACTTGACAATACAGTTTGAAGCACTTATGTTTAGCTCAGGGTAAAACAATGAGGTTTCTCAGATGGTACGCGTGGATGTGTATGAGAAGGGCATCTAATAACACTGGAATGCCCATTTCAAACTTATTTATTCACTGCTTCCTTTTTTTTTTTAAACATCGAAATTGAAGTTGCCGACCAAGGGTTACCAATATCCCTGTTTAGAGTTACTGACGGCAGAATGTTTATTACTCGATAAACTTTATTCGTTCCTCGCGTATATATGGACCGACAAATATCCAAGACAGAACAAGAAGACTGCCCTAATCGCCCTCACGCCTCGGACTGCTCTAATCGGCCTGACGCCGAAGACTCTTCTGAATGACCACAGATGAGCGTGTGGGTGTATATGTAACTTTCACTTTCAGGAAACTCCTTTTCAACCAAAAATCTCTTTGTGGCTGTTTTGTCATGCCATTCTGAATGGTTCAAAGAATACCCTATTCATACAAGTCAAGTGAGCCCCTTTAGAAATTTGCTAAGGACACTGTTTCTTACATTGTTTTTGTTATAACAACTTTCCCGCAAATTGCTATTCGCCTCAGTTGCCCTTGCACTTGTCATAACAAAGAACCAACATTCCTTTGACATCCATCATGATTCTTTACTTATGGCAAACCTTAAACCTTAAACATAAAAAAGAGTATTTACAATACTGAGACTCTAAGCTGTGTCATCCGGTGTTAGGGCACAGAAGACCTCATAATCCCATTGAGCTATTTCGAGACTTGGCTGAAAGCACGTTCTGGGTACAGTAGTAAGACTTGTATGCCTGACGCTATACCTTCACCACCTCGCGAGTTCCTGTGTTTAATTTAGCCTTTTAAGACAGTTTTAATCACTTTCTGTGTGTTTTAATACTATTGCATAAATGACAAAAGCTGTTATGAATGTTAATTGAGATGCACGAGATGTAGTTTAAGCAATAAATGTAAATAAGATGTCCGTTTTGACTTTACAGGTCCATGATGGATAAAGCGTAACTTTTTTCGTAAATTTTGTCAGCCAATCCCTGCTTTAAGTACAAGAATCCGTCACTTTCTTTTTAGCTGACTTTGTTGGTGTACTTATATAATAGGTCCATATTTTCCGAGGCGTTTACTGAATTGCTTTGCCATGTATACTCCACTAAAAAGTTTGTAAAATCGCCTGGAAGCTGGGATTCGCTCTCAGTAAAGGAGTCGTATGTTTTTGAGGCGTACTTAGCGAGTAGTACGTTTTGTCCCTTAAACCGCTATTCCTCTGAATTTTGCGCATTCTTGTCTCTAAGTACGTCAATAAATACACTTTAGTAAGGGTAAAACTGGACTAAGACTGACATGACGTTTGATGGGTGGCCTACCGTACATAAAATAAGGTGCGGCTGACTCGCCTGGAATAGTTGCCTTTCGCTATTCCTTTATTTGCTGTATTACTTACACGCTTCTCCATTTGACTCCATGATATCTAAACTCCAATATGATACTCCACACTAATTCGGATTGAGTGTTATGCAGTGCTTGCGGACTGAGTGTTATGCAGTGCCAACGTTTGACAGGCAATGTCATACACACTGTCCACCGCAAGGCGCCATATCAATTTCGGTCGAAATAGCCGCTTTGGACCTCTATCCGCTATGCGTGAAGTGATTAGCGCAACAGTGTGTGCAATGGTCTTAAGTGTTGAACGTCCCAGGATCAACAACTGCCACTTGAAAGTACTTTACTATATTTATCGATAATTAATGCTTTGGCATGGAATGGTTTTCTTTATTTATTTAGTTTAATTATGTGAATTCCAAAAAATACAAATTGCTATTGTTAGAACCTAGTTTACAACCTCATGAATAAGTCCATAAACTATAGTAATTATAACATACAAATAAAATTCTTCATTAGAATATTTTCACTACCGAAAGCTATTCTTTCAAACAAAAGAAGGCCAATAAATTGGTCTGAGAGTTTACAAAATGCAGTATATACATACAAATTATAACTTAAGAGCATTTTGTAATTATTATGTACCTCTAAAGACCCAAAAGTAGAGAATGAGAGTGGCCTGTAAACTTTCCAACCTTAACATGAAGTTGGCAGCACTCGTATATAAAAGATAGTGAATTTCGTTGTGCATCTATTGACAATTGCTCAACAAAGTTTCAGTCACTTTGGAAGCTCACTTGTCATGTAACAGTCGTTTGAGTGAGATGATGTGAGTGTCTTTATGAAAATTGACAAAATCGAGTATCGAGCTGTCATTAAATATTTGTTTTTGAAAGGCAATACGCCTACGCAAATCAAAGATGAGTTGGATTCTGTGTATGGGGACTCTGCACCATCATTTACTACAATGAAATTGTGGGCAGCTAAATTTAAACATGGCCGTCACAGCTTGAGAGACGATCAACGTTCGGTTTGTCCAAAACTGCAACTACAGACGAAAACACCGCCAAAGTTCAACAAATGATGCTAGACGACCGCGGAATTAAAGTGAGAGAGATAGCAGAGGCTATGGACCTGTCAAAAGAACGTGTTTTTTCACATATTCAATCAACATTCAGACATCAGAAAGCTGTCCGCGCGTTGGGTGCCGCGTTTACTCACGTTAGACTAAAAACGTGTTCGAATGAACATAACCAAAGGTTTGTTGACGCAGTTTAGGCGCAATAAATCCGAGCTCTGCACTGATTAATTACTATAGATGAAACATTGATACACCATTATACGCCTGAAACAAAATTGCAGAGCTAACAGAAGACTGCAAAGCAGGCACAGTCTCCAAAAGAAGCAAAAGCTGTTTTTTTTTTCGGCTGGGAACATAATGGCGTCTGTTTTTTGGGATAGTCATGCAGTTATTTTAATCGATTACCCTCAAAAAGGAAAAACCATTAAAGAGCATACTGTACATCATTACTTCACAAGCTGAAGGAAAAACGGCCTCATTTGCAGAAAAAGAAAATCCTGTTTCAGCAAGCCAACACACCGTCTCACCCCTCAGCGGTTGCAATGGCGAAAATTCACGCATTACGTTTTCAACTGCTTGACCGTCTTATTCACCAGATCTATTCCCAAGCTACTTGTTTTTGTTTCCTCATCTGAAAATTGCGCTCGGAGGACAGAGATTTCCATCAAATGAAGAGGAAATCACCTTCGTGAACAATTATTTTGCAGAGAAAAACGCCGAGTACTATTTGGAAGAGTTACAGAGATAGGAGCATCGCTGGAGAAGTGTGTAGAGTTACAAGGAGACTATGTTGAAATACGCCGAGTACTATTTGGACGGATTACAGAGATGGGAGCATCGCTGGGAGAAGTGTGTAGAGTTACAAGGAGACTATGTTGAAAAACGCCGAGTACTATTTGGACGGGTTACAGGGATGGGAGCATCGCTGGGAGAAGTGTGTAGAGTTACAAGGAGACTATGTTGAAATACGCCGAGTACTATTTGGACGGGTTACAGAGATGGGAGCATCGCTGGGAGAAGTGTGTAGAGTTACAAGGAGACTATGTTGAAAAACGCCGAGTACTATTTGGACGGGTTACAGGGATGGGAGCATCGCTGGAGAAGTGTGTAGAGTTACAAGGAGACTATGTTGAAATACGCCGAGTACTATTTGGACGGGTTACAGAGATGGGAGCATCGCTGGGAGAAGTGTGTAGAGTTACAAGGAGACTATGTTGAAAAACGCCGAGTACTATTTGGACGGGTTACAGAGATGGGAGCATCGCTGGGAGACTTGTGTAGAGCTACAAGGAGACTATGTTGATAACCGCCGAATACTATTTGGACGGGTTACAGAGATGAGAACATCGCTGGGAGAAGTGTGTAGAGCTACAAGGAGACTATGTTGATAACCGCCGAATACTATTTGGACGGGTTACAGAGATGAGAACATCGCTGGGAGAAGTGTGTACAGTTACAAGGAGACTATGTTGGAAAACGCCGAGTACTATTTGGACGGGTTACAGAGATGGGAACATCGCTGGGAGAAGTGTGTAGAGTTACAAGGAGACTGTGCTGAAAAACGCCGAGTGCTATTTGGACGGGTTACAGAGATGGGAACATCGCTGGGAGAAGTGTGTAGAGTTACAAGGAGACTATGTTGAATAACGCCGAGTACTATTTGGACGTGTTACAGAGATGGGAACATCGCTGGGAGAAGTGTGTAGAGTTACAAGGAGACTATGTTGAAAAACGCCGAGTACTATTTGGACGGGTTACAGGGATGGGAGCATCGCTGGGAGAAGTGTGTAGAGTTACAAGGAGACTATGTTGAAATACGCCGAGTACTATTTGGACGGGTTACAGAGATGGGAGCATCGCTGGGAGAAGTGTGTAGAGTTACAAGGAGACTATGTTGAAAAACGCCGAGTACTATTTGGACGGGTTACAGGGATAGGAGCATCGCTGGAGAAGTGTGTAGAGTTACAAGGAGACTATGTTGAAATACGCCGAGTACTATTTGGACGGGTTACAGAGATGGGAGCATCGCTGGGAGAAGTGTGTAGAGTTACAAGGAGACTGTGCTGAAAAACGCCGAGTGCTATTTGGACGGGTTACAGAGATGGGAACATCGCTGGGAGAAGTGTGTAGAGTTACAAGGAGACTATGTTGAATAACGCCGAGTACTATTTGGACGTGTTACAGAGATGGGAACATCGCTGGGAGAAGTGTATAGAGTTACAAGTTGACTGTGTTGAAACCTAAAGAAGAAATTCTAAAAAAAGTGTCTTGTATCTTTATTAGGTCGGAAACTTTTTAAGCCACCCTGGTGTAATTAATATAAAACTTGAAATTTGGATATAAAATGGATATAAAATGTGGGAAAGGAATTTGTGTGACTATTCGTCGTTAATTTATCTACGTCCTCATCAGCCACACGTTCGGGCGCAATTTGGGACAGGATTTCTATGTTGGAGGCACAATTTTTGCTCATCTCGTGTGAGTTTTTGCGGCTATCTATTTCCTCTGGTCACCAATTGTATCATCTTATTATAAATACGAGTCATGAGATATCTGTTTTTCAGGTGTGGTTGGGAATGAAGTTTCAGGGAAGTCAAATTTTTTAACTATTTAATTGTATTATTTAGATTACAAATAAATATTAAAAGCAGAAGCATTATTAGCAGTGAAGTATTCTTCATATTTAAGCTTGAATTTATGATTTTAGTTAATTGATGGAAATTAATCATTTCTCCACACTAGCCGTATATAGGCTAAGATATTTGATGGATAGAGTCAACATGAAAAATTCAATGCCATGGCCGGGATTTGAACCACGGATCTACTGGTTTCCGTCCAGTCGCTCTTAACCTTTGAGCTACCATGGCCAACGTGCCTTCCTGACATTAAATTCTCCAGTTGACTCGTATATTTCCCCGGTAGACCACTAGGGGCTCTCGCATCCGAGATACACCGTTTGTGGCGACTTACTATTGTAAGTACTTAAGTCCCAGGCTTCATCATTTAACTCTTATTATTTTAGTTAATTGATGGAAATTAATCATTTCTCCACACTAGCCGTATATAGGCTAAGATATTTGATGGATAGAGTCAACATGAAAAATTCAATGCCATGGCCGGGATTTGAACCACGGATCTACTGGTTTCCGTCCAGTCGCTCTTAACCTTTGAGCTACCATGGCCAACGTGCCTTCCTGACATTAAATTCTCCAGTTGACTCGTATATTTCCCCGGTAGACCACTAGGGGCTCTCGCATCCGAGATACACCGTTTGTGGCGACTTACTATTGTAAGTACTTAAGTCCCAGGCATGATGAAGCCTGGGACTTAAGTACTTACAATAGTAAGTCGCCACAAACGGTGTATCTCGGATGCGAGAGCCCCTAGTGGTCTACCGGGGAAATATACGAGTCAACTGGAGAATTTAATGTCAGGAAGGCACGTTGGCCATGGTAGCTCAAAGGTTAAGAGCGACTGGACGGAAACCAGTAGATCCGTGGTTCAAATCCCGGCCATGGCATTGAATTTTTCATGTTGACTCTATCCATCAAATATCTTAGCCTATATACGGCTAGTGTGGAGAAATGATTAATTTCCATCAATTAACTAAAATAATAAGAGTTAAATGATGAAGCCTGGGACTTAAGTACTTACAATAGTAAGTCGCCACAAACGGTGTATCTCGGATGCGAGAGCCCCTAGTGGTCTACCGGGGAAATATACGAGTCAACTGGAGAATTTAATGTCAGGAAGGCACGTTGGCCATGGTAGCTCAAAGGTTAAGAGCGACTGGACGGAAACCAGTAGATCCGTGGTTCAAATCCCGGCCATGGCATTGAATTTTTCATGTTGACTCTATCCATTGAATTTATGAGTCACTATGTTTACACTCAGTCTTCACTTACTTGTCATCAGTCACCAAACAGCTGAGGATGAGATCGAATGATCTTGAAAACGTTTCAATTATACAACAACAAGTAAGTGAAGTTTGAGTGTAAACATAGTGACTTATAAATTCAAACTTAAATTTAGATTACATTTTACTTAAAAGTCCTTTCCCATTCACTTCTAACATATCGACAAATTCTTACTTTGTTGTATTCAAACAGATTCAAACTATTACTTAAATATTTTTGATCTTGCACCACTATCGTACTCACCATTACAAAACATCTTTACCATGATTATTGATTTTTCGTAACTATCGTTACTCCTCTCTTAATTTTGTGACTGGCCGATTTAATACCACGTCACAACATTGCGTCATATTACGTCATACAATTATTACTTCGGCCAATCACACAATTACATACATTTTTACATATTTAAATTATTAAATGTATTAACATAATCATTTTTTTATAAATTTGTAAACTTTTCATACTTCAAACATAACCCAAAAGTACCGTTACAAATGCTTTGGTGAATTACTGCAGGAATTAGATGGAAATGAGTTAACTAATTCAATATTGTGAAAATATGGATTGTGAAAAGTACCCATATCAATAAATTGGCACGGCACTGTAGCCTGTAGCTTGATATCTAGATAAATGATGCCTTGGTATTAGATGTGGCAACTGAGCGTACAAATAATGACTTACTAATACCATCGTGATGGATTTTGTAATGAAATATATGAGTCAGAACCTTGAAATTCTCTGCTACTTATCATCTAAAGGTCCACAAATCGGTAATGGAACTCAATGATTTCTAATAGTGAATGAAAATGCTGAAGGAATATGTAATGATTCTGCATTAAAGTCAATAGTCGCATACAGTTAACAAACGCTACTGTGTTCCACGTGTAAAATTAATTTCCTTTGATCAGGAACGTTGTGACACGTAAACTACCGCTGGAGTATATGCTAACAGGTTCAACTGCATCTCCCTTCACTTGTGTCAGTATAATTTCCAATTATAATTATGTTTGAACTGGTAACTCCTATCACAAATCTAGAACTCCTTTTCTCCTTCCAATAGATATAACAAAGTTCTCAGTGCTGGGATTCACAACTTGAGATCCTTCTATGGCTTCTTCTTTTACTCGTGACGATAGCACATCATCTTTAAATATTATGATCCCGTTTACCGGCAACCTATCCGGCGGAATCAGCAGAATTCTAGATCACCAAAGCTAAGAAAGGGAAACCTGTAATACCGTAAGCGACAGATAAGCCTACCGCTACAGTCTACATCCCGTTTACCGGCAACTTATCCGGCGGAATCAGCAGAATTCTAGATCACCACAGCTAAGAAAGGGAAACCTGTAATACCGTAAGCGACAGATAAGCCTACCGCTACAGCCTACATCCCGTTTACCGGCAACTTATCCGGCAGAATCAGCAGAATTCTCGACAAACACAACATCAGGACCATCCACAAGCCACCTCCGAAGATTATACATCTGTTGAGACCAGTGAAAGACAAACTGGTTTTCCAGTGTGTACCGCATTCCCTGTGAATGTGGGACACCGTACTTAGGACAAACCGGAAGGACCATCGCTACTACAATAATCGAACGTGAACAGAGCATTCGTTTAATACAACTTGAGAAGTATGGCCTGGCAGAGCATTGTTTTGATAAAGACCATAGAGCCAACTTTTGAAAGACGACCATCTTGGCAATATGCAAGTTACTGGAAGCGGAGAGTTAAGGAGGCTTTGGCCATTTCCTAAGAGAGGAGCACGCTTAATCGTGATGCTGGTTTTCAGTTCTGCTGCTCTAGGAAACCGAGCTTAAAAGTTTTAATCCGTCGACTTAAGAAACACAGGTCTATACAGCTTGATCATAAAGTTAAATCATTACGTTTCTCTGATGCAATTAATTTTCTATGCTCACGCCATCTCCTGATCTATCATTTAAATTACGGAAAACTGTCTTTTGTTCAGTAATGCGAGTATTGATAGTGTTTTGTCTTTGTTGACATTTGTGTTATATCCAGTTATTATAACATTTATTAAAAAGTCCTGATAATGGGAGAGTTGTGCGCTTCCGAAACGTCAATTTCTAATCGTGTTTATAACTGGCTTGTTTCCCGAGAAAATCTCGACCATACCGTTTTTCTCCTTTGATTTTTTTTTTTTTTTTTTTTTTTTTTTACTTTTTTATTCATTTACACCCCATCCTTAACTGCAATGGGTATATCGGCGGTCGTTCTCCGTTGGAACATCTCAAAGGTGTTAACTCGTATTTGTTTGGTTTTAATCATTAGATCAGGTATACATTCACACTGTCATTCATACTTCCAGACTCTGGGGAAGATGAGGAATTATCTTGGTCGGAGAAAAATCCCCAAACCCACCGTCAGGAATCGAATACGGGATTCCTAGCACGGCAGGCGGATGCTCTACCAACCGAGCTGTAATTCGGGGTCACCTACCTGCGATTCTTCCGATAGAGCGAGGCACGTGGTGTTGCTCCCGTCACTGCCTAATCCAAGGTCACTCTGGAGCGTTTTTATGTGGCTCTATTGGCGATAAGAGCTATCTGTATGTGTCACATGGAAGCTCAGTAACTATAGTGGCTGTCACATGTAATAACTTCGAGCGAAACAGAAATTTCTCCAGCACGTTTATGACTCTCCAAGTTCTATCAACTTGGAATCGCAATACTTTGACTGCGAGAGGGGAAGCAAAATACGATATGGCTTTGGAAAAACGGAGAAGGTGGACCCGGTGCTCCAGTTACTACTTTTACGGAAAACATCAACACTGCTGCTGCTATTTTCAGAGAGGATCGACGAATTACTCTAAAATCACCTTCTGAAAAACGGAACCTTTCATTAACTGCCTCCCACACGTTGGTGACGGAAACATTACACATGAGACGTGTTTGTGCGCGATGGGTTTCCAAGACTGTTGATTCCCGAAAAATGATACCGTCCCTGTTAGGCATATCATTGGCATAATAACCGTGAAAGTCTTATTAAATGCATAATTAAGGGCGGATAGAAACCACAGTATGAATTAAACAAAGTTATAACAAATATTTAAGATAATGATTAAATATACAAGAGCAGAAAGTAAACAGATACGTATCCTATTATATGAGGTGTTGAGTGCCGGAAGGGCTCAACGAGATACTTAACGGGCAGTACCCCTCAACAAAAGGACATTCACATGCAGGTCTGCATGCAGTTAAATTTGATGTTAGAGGAATATCCGAAGTTTCTTTCAAACGTAATCACTGCTGATGAAATTTGGCTACATCATTTTGATCCTGAGAGCAAACAGTAAAGCTCAGTATGGAAACCTCCTTCATCACCAACTCCCAAAAATGCAAAAGTGGTTGCTTCTGCCGGGAAAGTTATCGTCATCTCTTCTTTGATATTGTGACTTTGTGGGTTCGTGAAATTAAAAATCCAATTGCACAAACTCAAAATGTTTTTATTTCCACCGAATTACAGTTGGAACACTTGCCGATTACACAGAACTATGTAGCGCACACAATTACAATTCGCCAGATTGTCTGTCACAGGTCCACTCTACACTCACAATTACGTACAACTCCTCTGATACACGTACACAGTCTTCCGGTCCGTTAACTCACCCGGCGCTCCGCACGGCTGCTTGCCATGTACTGACTGACTGAGCCAAGAGCCAAGAGCAGATGCAGGTCGCCACGGTACCTATCCGCTGTGAGGATTTGCCCGTGCGGTTTGATAGATGTATGTTTCTGCGCAAGCTTGCCTGTCGTTTAGTAAGACGGCGCAGTTGGCCTCTACTGATGCTTCTGGTACCGGGATATTCCCCCTTGGGGGACAGTGCCCGTTCCACCTTGCTTTGTGCGGTCGCTAGCGATCCGTCAAGCAGTGGTGGAACCAGTAGCGTGAGGCCATATGGAAATTGGGTTGATGGTATTGGTATTTCCAGGTCGTACGCGCGCCCCAGGGCACGACCGCAGGTGTTAACCTGCCAGCCACGGCCAAGGCGCGAAGTAACCTGGCGGTGATTGGTAGGGGCAGGAGGAGAGGCAGACTTTACCATCCAAGGGTAGGCGATAGCTCCTCCGTCTCCTGGGGAGACGGTGGTCGTATTGACCCAGTGTATTTACCAGCTGGTTGGGGTGGGGAGTGATCTTGGCATACAACGTGCGTGCTCGTTCACGCACGACGTCGTCCACTGCAGATATTATATAGGAAAGATCGCCGTTTCTGGAAGTCTCGCGGTTCAGTGAAGCTTCCCGACTGTTCCAGACGTCAGGGAGGGGAAAAGAGATGGCTAGTGATGTTTTCCCAACCATCCCTTCGTTAGCGCTACAAGATAAATGGGTAGGAATGGTTGAATGCTTCCCGTCTGGCCCATAACTGTCACCTGGTCCAATCGGGAATTCCAATGTACGGGTGACAATATTCATGGAATGGTTTATCAGCATGTTGTACCTGCACACACATCAGTAACTGGACAATACTACAGGGATGTCCTAAAAACATTGCAAGTCCATATCAGGCGCAAAAGACCACATTTCCGTGAAGCAGGCTGGATGCTGCACCACGATAATGCGTGGCCGCATATTGCCAATGTTGTTGTTGAATATATTGCAAAACTCAACGTGAAGTACGTCCCTCACCCTCTCTATAGTCCGGTTTTAGCTCCATGTGACTTTTTTCTATTCCCTAACTTGAAGAAACACCTTCGTGGGAGGCATTATCCATCATCAGAAACAGTGGTGAAGGCTGCAGAGGCCATTTTGAAGGATCTCTCTTTGAAGACTGGCAGAAACGCTGGGACAAGTACATCGCATTCAGGTGAGACTATTTTGAGAATTACCATCAAAATTATGAGGATGAGTAAAGGTACGTTGTCGAAAAAAGTGTGATGATTCTTGGTGATCCTCGTAGAAAATCTCGATGACGATTTGACACATTCTATTTCAAAACTTTTGACAGTATATCAAGCAGCATCCGTATCTACCATGAATGCATAATAAGAACAAGGCAAAACCAACATGTTCTGTGGGGATATTAATTTCAGTTGTACAATAGGAGGGAAAGTAAGCGGGAAAAGTGCCTTCGGCTATTGCCATGTCACGGGCTTGCGGGGGAATTGTAGCTCCTTTGTTTGTGATAATGAGAATGGAATAATTAACTCAGCTAATCCTCCTTCAAATAGAATGGCGAGCATTCAGGATTTCGACTGTATCACGGAGAGGTATGCTGGCAATTGAATATTACATTCGAACAAGCAAAGAGAGATCTGCAACTGACAGATGGAGGGCGTCGCTACCGACAATAAAGAGAAACCATTTCACGGCTGCTGACTAATTGTCAAATAAGTAGTTGCATTCAGCTTTTATACAAGTTGTTAAATTGAGAGCTATAAATCCAGGCAGATTCTGGTTACAGATGTTGGGTAAATTCACTGCTTACTCTACTCCATTCCCTCATTTATACAACTTCTTTATGTGGTGGGCGGAATACAGATTCGTTCAATTCTATATGCTTTTCCTTATCTAAAATAGAGGAAGCACCTATTGAACATAAGATTTCATTAATATTGCATAAGAAACATGCATTGGAACGCCCCTTAACTAAGAAGTGTAGACGTAGTTTCGGTGATATATACCGAGGTAGGGGCGGCCGCTGTTTAGGAGCACAGGAGCACGTGAGGCCCCAATATTTGAAAAAAAGCTGAAGCTGCTAACAGTGAAGTAAACCAGGTTATAAATAATAACTAAACACTAGTAACACAACTTCACTTATCATCTTATCATATGATGTGGGCAATCCCCTACCAGAGGTTGTAATAGATCGTCCAGGTGACGTGCCAGCTGATATGTAGGGCTGCTCCTTGCGTTCACAATGGGGCGTAAAGGAACGTCCGGTTTGTGGATCTTCGGAAGCCCATACGTTCTAGGAGGCCTGGAACACGACGTTGATATCGCCTTCTTAATTTCTGAAGTAAGGCAGGATCTTATAATAAGTTGTACAGTCGGACATGCAATAGAAGTGGTATGATTCTTATCAATAATCCAGTAGGGCGGATCATTTAAGAGCTGCTTCATTTTCTCTAAGTATTGGCCTTTGGAGAGGATCACAGAGGCATTACTCTAGTCCGCCGGCAAGACAATCAAGTTTTCATCATTCCGAGGTCTCTTAAGCGCTAAACTTTCATCTCGGTTGATATTGGGCCTAGGAAGTGTGGTGTGAGTGACAGTGGCAGCCAACGCAGTGCGTATTTCTTCGGCACTATCTAACGTAAGTTTCTGATTAGCGGATTCCACCCTGCTGATGATGATGACCAGTCTTTTGTTCAGTAATGAGAATTTTTATAGTGTTTCGTCTTTGTTTATAGTTGTGTTATATCCAGTATTTCACTTGTGGTTATAACATTTTATAAATATCCTGATGATGGGAGAGATGTGCATTTCCGAAACGTTGATGTCTAATCATCTTTTCACCTGGCTGCCTGCTTGAGAAAAAAGTGAGCAGATGAATTAGTGTTTCGAACAGTAGGCTATACAAGAGTGGAGACAGCCATGTGAGTGCAATATGTGAGACATGTTCTATCCCTTAACTATAATAAATGGGAAGTTGCGTTGAGGTACATCTTTCCACCCAAAGATTCGATTTATTCAAATGTACGTCCTCTACATAATCGTAAGGTCGCGAGAATAAAATCCTTCCCAGAAGGAGATAGCTTAACCTCTCTTCTGAGAGAGCTTGACCCCGGAGTACTAACTCATATTTACATGGAGTGGTACTTTGCAATTTTAGTTCCATAAGGGTTCTCAGTTTAGTAATACCTATATCTGCTTCAAGCACTGAGAAAGGTTTCGGAATCTGGCAGGAGCGGGCTTGTAGTCTAAACAAGTTCATTATGAACATTTTACGTATGATTCGAGTTTATAGAAAAATTTGCTACGTAAAAATACGTATAATTAGCTGGTTTTACAAACTATATGCAGTATTTGAGTAGATTCAAATTTTGCTTGCAACAAATAAATTTGTACAACGCATTTCCGTTTAAATCTTTCCTCTATGAACGTAGAATAAAGCTTTTGTAATTAATAAGCAAAGGCCTACTAAGTGTTAACATAATTTCCGTGTAATAGTGAGAGTCCCTCTCAATAGTGAACAAGATAGAATGCTTCAGGTATCCATTGAAATCAAATTAGGTGATTGCTGAATGGGGGCATTGCACGAAGAAAAAGAAGCAGAGTTGATCAGCTTAGAGATTTTGATGACTGTCACGAGATTCCTGATTTGTTTTCGAATGAAAAGAAAAAGGTCAGATGAGAGTGCACTGCTTAGAATCTAAGAGACTGAAAGTGGGAACAACAAAAGGAAGAGAAGTTCCTCTGCAGATACGAATAAAAGAAGAAAGATAAGTAGTTGGAGAACATACTTTTTATACATCTTATAATGAAGAACAGTTTGGTCTACTTCTCTTTTAGTAACTGAAAATAAGGGACGCATTGGGGCAAAAGGTTACGACTGTAAAACCCCGTGAATTAGCAGGGTGGGAAAATATCAAATAAAATATACTACATGAAAACCTGGACCTACGAAAAATATCGATACTAGTCCACTTGGATTTTGACTGAAAATATCCTAGAAGAGCAATAAATAATGAATAATACTACACTACGGTGGTCTGAAAGGTTTCCGACGTAATAAAGATACAAGACATCCTTCAGATTTTTCTCCATCATAGTCTGCTTGTAACTCTACACACTTCTCCCAGCGATGCTCTCATCTCTGTAACCCGTCCACATAGTACTCGCCGTTTTTAAACATAGTCTCCTTGTAACTCTACACACTTCTCCCAGCGATGCACCCATCTCTATAACACGTCCAAATAGTACTCGGCGTTTTTCAACATAGTCTCCTTGTAACTCTACACACTTCTCACAGCAGTGCTCCCAACTCTGCACGTCCAAATAGTACTCGGCGTTTTTCAACATAGTCTCCTTGTAACTCTACACACTTCTCCCAGCGATGCTCTCATCTCTGTAACCCGTCCACATAGTACTCGCCGTTTTTAAACATAGTCTCCTTGTAACTCTACACACTTCTCCCAGCGATGCACCCATCTCTATAACACGTCCAAATAGTACTCGGCGTTTTTCAACATAGTCTCCTTGTAACTCTACACACTTCTCACAGCAGTGCTCCCAACTCTGCTCGTCCAAATAGTACTCGGCGTTTTTCAACATAGTCTCCTTGTAACTCTACACACTTCTCCCAGCGATACTCCCATCTCTGTAACCCGTCCAAATAGTATTCGGCGTTTTTCAACATAGTCTCCTTGTAACTCTACACACTTCTCACAGCAGTGCTCCCAACTCTGCACGTCCAAATAGTACTCGGCGTTTTTCAGCATAGTCTCCTTGTAACTCTACACACTTCTCCCAGCGATACTCCCATCTCTGTAACACGTCCAGATAGTACTCGGCGTTTTTCAACATAGTCTCCTTGTAACTCTACACACTTCTCACAGCGATGTTCCCGTCTCAGTAATCCGTCCCAAAGTTACTCGGCGTTTTTCAACATAGTCTCCTTGTAACTCTACACACTTCTCGCAGCGATGTTCCCATCTCTGTAACCCGTCCAAATAGTACACGGCGTTTTTCAACACAGTCTCCTTGTAACTCTACACACTTCTCCCAGCGAAGTTCCCATCTCTGTAACCCGTCCAAATAGTACTCGGCGTTTTTCAACATAGTGTCCTTGTAACTCAACACACTTCTCCCAGCGATGCTCCTATCTCTATAACCCGTCCAAATAGTGCTCCGCGTTTTTCAACGTAGTCTCCTTGTAACTCTACACACTTCTCCCAGCGATGTTCCCATCACTGTAACCCGTCCAGATAGTATTCGGCGTTTTTCAACATAGTCTCCTTGTAACTCTACACACTTCTCTCAGCGAAGTTCCCATCTCTGTAACCCGTCCAAATAGTACTCGGCTTTTTTCAACATAGTCTCCTTGTAACTCAACACACTTCTTCCAGCGATGCTCCTATCTCTATAACCCGTCCAAATAGTACTCAGCGTTTTTCAACATAGTCTCCTTGTAACTCTACACACTTCTCCCAGCGATTCTCCCATCACTGTAACCCGTCCAGATAGTACTCGGCGTTTTTCAACATAGTCTCCTTGTAACTCCACACACTTCTCCCAGCGATGTTCCCATCTCTGTAACCCGTCCAAATAGTACTCGGCGTTTTTCAACATAGTCTCCTTGTAACTCTACACACTTCTCACAGCGATGCTCCCATCCCTGTAACCCGTCCAAATAGTACTTGGCGTTTTTCTCTGCAAAATAATTGTTCACGAAGGTAATTGCCTCTTCATTTGACGAAAATCTCTGTCCTCCAAGCGCAATTTTCAGATGAGGAAACAAATGGAAGTCGCCTTGGACTAGATCTGGTGAGCGGAGCAGTTCAAACCGTAATTCGTGGATATTCGCCATTGCAACTGCTGTGATATTAGACGGTGCGTTGTCTTGGTGAACCACCATTTCCTTTTTTCTGCAAATATGGCCGTTTTTTCCGCAAGTTCTGGCTTCAGCTTGTCAAGCAATGATGCGTAGCATGCTCCTATAATTTTTTTCTTGTTGAAGATAATGCGTGGCTGTCCCAGAATACACTTTCCCGGCTCCCTCTTTACAGTCCACTGTTTGGACTGTACTTTTGTTTCCGGCTTATAATGGTGTACCCAATTTTCTTATACAGTAATTAATCGGCGCAAAATCTCGGATGTAGTTCGCCTAAACTGCACCAACAGAGCGTTAGAAATGTTCATTCGAACACGTTTATGGTCTAACGTGAGGAAAGGCGACACCCAACGTGCGGACAGCTTTCTCATGTCTAAATGTTTATTTAATATGCGACAAAGACGTTCTTTCGACATGTTCATAGCCTCTGCTATCACTCTCTTTAATTTGGCGGTCGTGTAGCACCATTTGGCGATGTTTCTATCGGTAGTTGTAATGTTTGGACGTCCAAATTCAGCTGCCCAAAATTTTACTGTGGTAAATGGTAGTGTTGAGTCCCCATACACAGAATTCAACTCATCTTTGATTTGCGTAGGCCTGTTGCTTTTTCAGTAAACTTAGACGAACCATTTTTATCCAAAACGTGTGCAAACATGAATGAAGCTGCACAGCTTTGTTTTATGGATCTTCAGCGTAATTTAACAAATCATTTTCTTATATACAGCTTGGATAAGATCAGAAAGGTCAAAGAAACGCTAAAATCCGATTTTAAAATATAGCTGTTACAAAATTCTGTGCCTGGTGGAATAATTCTGACTATATATCTGAATTCAGTATGAAAAAATGCACTAGATTCACTAATCAGATTCTTGTGTAGAAAATGTTGTCGACTAGTATTATTGGAGCACTCGAAGCACACCTTTTATGCCTTAAAAGGTTGTCCTGTTTAGTTCTCACATATACGTCAGTATTAATTCTCCTTTCCAGTACTTCTCCTTTTAGGCCCTCAAAATCCTCGGCAACATTTTGTAGTAGAAGCGAGCAAGCACTTTAAAAATGAAAAACTGACAGCCAGTATCGGAAAAATACAGAGTTTTTTTCATAATGTTAAAAATAACAAATTACAGAAATTTCTGCATAGCTAGCTTTTTTACTTAGGCATTCCAGATGGTCTGAAAGCATTAGGGAGTGAAATAATGAATTAAAAATGAATTACATGTCGAGAAAAAAAAGAAATTTGCTAATCTTGGCATTGTTTGGAAATTAATCGTTCTCTCACATTAGCCGTGTGTAGGACGCACTATGAAAGGGTAGAGCCAGAATGAAAAATTCAATACCATAGCCGGGATATGAACCACGGATCTTCTGGTTTCCGTCCAGCCGCTCTAACCATTGAGCTACTATGGCCAACGTGCCAACATGACATTAAATTCTCCAACTGACTCGTGTTTTTCCCGTTAAAAAACTTAGGAGTTCTCATAAACACATGAGACAACTACCTTAATGACGACTTACTATGCTGTAAGTACTTTAAGGCCCGGACTTTATAGTTCGTACCACTATTAGGTACAACTGACTCGTGTTTTTCCCGGTAAACCACTAGGAGTTCTCATAAACACATGAGACAACTACCTTAATGACGACTTACTATGCTGTAAGTACATTAAGGCCCGGGCTTTATAGTTCGGACCACTATTAGGTACAACTGACTCGTGTTTTTCCCGGTAAACCACTAGGAGTTCTCAGAAACACATGAGACAACTACCTTAATGACGACTTACTATGCTGTAAGTACATTAAGGCCCGGGCTTTATAGTTCGGACCACTATTAGGTACAACTGACTCGTGTTTTTCCCGGTAAACCACTAGGAGTTCTCAGAAACACATGAGACAACTACCTAAATGACCACTTTCTATGCTGTAAGTACTTTAAGGCCCGGGCTTTATAGTTCGGACCACTATTAGGTACAACTGACTCGTGTTTTTTCCCGGTAAATCACTAGGAGTTCTCATAAACACATGAGACAACTACCTTAATGACGACTTACTATGCTGTAAGTACTTTAAGGCCCGGGCTTTATAGTTCGGACCACTATTAGGTACAGCTGACTCGTGTTTTTTCCCGGTAAACCACTAGGAGTTCTCATAAACACATGAGACAACTACCTTAATGATGACTTACTATGCTGTAAGTACTTTAAGGCCCGGGCTTTATAGTTCGGACCACTATTAGGTACAGCTGACTCGTGTTTTTTCCCGGTAAACCACTAGGAGTTCTCATAAACACATGAGACAACTACCTTAATGATGACTTACTATGCTGTAAGTACTTTAAGGCCCGGGCTTTATAGTTCGGGCCACTATTAGGTACAACTGACTCGTGTTTTTTCCCGGTAAACCACTAGGAGTTCTCATAAACACATGAGACAATTACCTTAATGGCGACTTACTATGCTGTAAGTACTTTAAGACCCGGGTTTTATAGTTCAGATCACTATTAGGTACAACTGACTCGTGTTTTTTCCCGGTAAACCACTAGGAGTTCTCATAAACACATGAGACAATTACCTTAATGGCGACTTACTATGCTGTAAGTACTTTAAGGCCCGGGTTTTATAGTTAACCACTATTAGGTCAATTAATGGAAATGAATTGTTCTTTCACACTAGCCATGTGTAGGACGCACTATGAAAGGGTAGAGCAAGAATGAAAAATTCAATGCCATAGACGGGATTTGTACCATGGATGTTCTAATTTCCGTCCAGCCGCTCTAACCATTTGAGCTACTATGGCCAGCGTGCCAACATGACATTAAATTCTCCAACTGACACGTGGTTTTCCCGGTAAACCACTAGGAGTTCTCATAAACACATGAGACAACTACCTTAATGGCGACTTACTATGCTGTAGGAGTTCAGTTGGAGAATTTAATGTCATGTTGGCACGCTGGCCATAGTAGCTCAAATGGTTAGAGCGGCTGGACGGAAACCAGAAGATCCGTGGTTCATATCCCGGCTATGGCATTGAATTTTTCATTCTGGCTCTACCCATTCATTGGCATTGTTTCTCTAAAAATGCTATGAGAAAATTGGGTACCAACTTTTCACTAGTTGTTATGACCGTAAGCTATGGAAGTTTTCAACACATTTGTTCAACCTGTCAGATGATATTACAAGTAATTGCCAATATGGTGAGAAAGTAAAATAAAATAAAAACCTGTGCAATTAAAAAAAATGTGTTTCAAGACGAGAGGTGGACAGTGTATTATCCACATAATTTAGTGAATTATAAAATCGCAAAGTTATTAATACGTGAAGCAAAGGCAAGATCGGCATATTCCGTTTCTTGCATGCTCTAACTCAGTATTACATAAATTTAAAATGAGGTGCGAAGAAAGACAAGTGAGGAGTGACATGCACGTTTCAAGACGGAAGGTGAACAATGTATTATCCACATAATTCAGTGAATTATAAAATCGCAAAGTTATCAATATTTTAAGTAAAGGCGAGATCGGCATATTCCTTTCGATGCATATTCTACCTCAGTATTACGTAAATTTAAAACGAGGAGCGAAGGACAAGTGACGAGTGACTTGAACGTTTCAAGACGGGAGGTGGACAGTGTATTATCCCCATAATTCAGTGAATTATAAAATCGCAAAGTTATTAATATTTTAAGCAAAGGCGAGATCGGCATATTCCTTTCGATGCATATTCTACCTCAGTAATACGTAAATTTAAAACGAGGAGCCAAGAAGGACAAGTGACGAGTGACTTGAACGTTTCAAGACGAGAGGTGGACAGTGTATTACCACATAATTCAGTGAATTATAAAATCTCAAGGTTATTAATACTTGAAGCAAAGGCGAGATCGGCATATTCCTTTCGATGCATGTTCTAACTCAGTATTACGTAAATTTAAAACGAGGAGCCAAGAAGGATAAGTGACGAGTGACTTGAACGTTTCAAGACGGGAGGTGGACAGTGTATCATCCACATAATTCAGTGAATTATAAAATCGCAAAGTTGTTAATACTTGAAGCAAAGGCGAGATCGGCATATTCCTTTCGATGCAAGTTCTAAGCTCTTATACTTCCGCAGTAACCTTCATAGAAACTTGTTTGGGCAATTTATACCTCTGTAGAAAATTTTCTTCTGATAGCTCCTCAAAATAATTTCTCCTCATAGGCCGTACTCTATTACGAATGCCATTTACACGGTCTTAGATATAGCAAATCGACATCAACAGCTGCGTTCATGTCCGCCATCTTGACTATTTACAATTGCTAAGGAATAACATCAGAAATTTGACTTGTTAGTTTAACAAGAGGTTTAACACGAGTGTTAAGCGAACACTCGTTGGTGAAATATAATTTTTGTTGCAGCTATCGTTAAACCCGTGTTAAGTCTTAACATCTGTTGGTGAAATCGGGCACAAGTGTAAAAATAAATCTTAAATCTGAGCATCTAGAGTTTGGATTTGTTGGTATTTCTGTATTACAAGAAGAAACTGGAATGAAAAACAGAAAAAATGTTACTCTGCAGAGCTCGCTAAGAGGGATGGAAAATTACTGTTGCCGCAAGCGGTAAATTAAATCCAGAACGAGAAGATGGAAAGTAAAGAAAATAACATCTATGAAAATGTGAAACCAACATGTCACAGAAACTCTACCAGAAGCTGGAAACGTAACGGAAAACGAGAAACTGGCTATATTACAAGAAGACGGGAAAACTTTATTTGGAAAATGAGTATATAAAATGATAAACTCTCATTATTTTAGACAGTAGAATGTGTTCTATTTGAACGTATCATAACACAGAGTCTAATATAAGCGTTTTGTCCATTTAAGAATATTCATAGTTGGAAGTTTGAAATTTTACATTTTTAAGAATTAAACTACAATGATAGATGTTTAGCGGAAGGCACATATTTTATTTTGCTTATTTTGTACTAAAACTTTTATATTGAAAGTCTACAATTTATCATTATCTAAAAAGCTACGTGATAACAGCTATTTACGCATTGGTTGTATGCCGTGTTCACTTTTATCTTTAATTTTACCGCGCAATATTTGACGTCAGCAATAGCATCGTTGGTGCAACGAGTTTATATACGATTCCCTTAGCGGCTTACGAGCGTATTTGATGTGCTAACAGAAGCTTTAAGGCCTCGCTCCCTCGCTCGTCATGCTGGCTGTATTTAGCCAGAAGGTTTTAGCTGCGTGCCCACCCGTTTTGGGTTTAACCGCAGGTAAAGTTTGTTCGGGATGTTGTAGGATGTCTGGTGGGTTGTTAGATTGGAATTAATTTATAAGGATGCAGTAATTGTACCTCGAGAATGAGAGGATAGGATGCAATTCCTAGCACCCTGGTGTTTTGTTTTAAGATTGAGGTTGGTAATTTTGATGCCAAACAGTTTAGGAGTATATGTGGAGCTCAGGTTTGCTGCCGATTGGATTAGCTCCTGGGTTATCTTGGGTGCCCGCAAGCCATGCGGGGTACCCGGTGTAGGCTAGAGCGACGTCTAGTGGGGTCATAATCTCTCAATGGTCTGACAAGGGCGCTTCTGTGATTGGGTAAGTTGGCGTATAATTTTGATGCCCGGTGTCTAATCTCGTCCTCCACGTATGGAAGACCAGAGGCTTCATGAAGCAACCTGGTGGGAAAGTATCGGTCTACAAAGTAGATAGACCGTAGTCCTCTATTCTGTGCACGTTGAAGCCATGCCAACCAGCTGTCTACGGCCATACCCCAGATTTCACAGGCATAAAGCATGACGGGAATTACCAGCGCTCGGAAAAGGTATAACCTCAGGCCAAGCGGCATCGAGCTCGACCCCAGCATTGGGTACAGGGAAGCTATTGCTACCTTTACCCTTGCCGCTAGGTCCCTGATGTGCTGGCGAAAGTTTAGACCCTTATCCAACGTAACTCCTAGGTACCGGACAGAGTTGGTACACTCTATCCCTTGGCCTCGGAAGCTGAAGTTGGGGTATGCGGGGATGTGGCGCTTAGTAAAAAGTATGCCGTGGCTTTTGTCCGGATTTACGGACATCCGCCAACGCCTGCACCACTGTTGTGTGAGACGGAGGTGTCTCTGTATAGGGTTGAAGGCTCTGAGGATGTGTTTGTCTTTGCAGAAGGCCTCCCTCTACCGGCAGGTAGATATACTATTTGAGAGGTTGGTCTGCCTGCGTAATGTAAATGTGCGTAATTTCGTCTGGTGCGTAGATACAATAACTGTTTAACAAAAAGCTGTATACTGCACTGTAATGCACTGCAAAGCTAATTATGCAGCCATAAAAGTAGAGCATGAAGAATATGCAAAATGATAAGTCAATGAACACTTAATTCACAATGAACATCCGTTTTTCTGTTATAGTAGACATATGTATATTCTAAATATGTCACATAAAATAGAAATATTCCAATTTGATCTCAATTCTTTTCTGTCACCCACAGTTTCCTGACGTTATAACTTCATTACAAACCAGAAAATTAGCAGAACATGTTCTAGGAATGAAAAATAAATTAGTGTTACAATATGTACAAAGCTTTTATCCAAGTCTAAACAAGAAAATGTCTCTAGTACATAGTCTTATGTGTCCATTTTCTTATATTTCCTTTCTCTCTTCCCCTTAAACACTGTCTGTATTGCGAGAAGGTGTGCTTGGGGCCTTTCTGTCATAGCATTGTTTATTGCTCCTAGATTGGGACCAGTCACTTTATAACGTCCAGGATCTCTCCTTTTACGAGTAAAACTATCTGATCCTGCATCTTGGATTTTTTGTTGTTGTAATTTAAGTCCTCCAACGTTAAGTCATATCGGACGGTGAATGAAATGGGTGAAATGATGCTCAAATGAGTCCAGGATCCATGGAGCTTAGAATTACCCGACATTCGTCTTGAAGAATAAGGGATAACCCCGAAGAAAACATTATCCAGGTAACTCACCCTGACCGAGCTTCGAACTCGGAACCACTTGAACGTGAGGCAGACATGCTACCATCTACGCTACCGAGGCGGTAATTTGACTCCTTCTTGGTGCACAGTTGACATACTTCTACGATGTTGTTTTGTCTACTGACAGACTTCATCTACTCGTTTTATTGCATTTCATTTGTGCTGCCCGATTCTTTTTGTGTCGTAAACTTATGATATAAATAAGGTTGACTGGAGAAGCTCTTAGTTTAGCCACATTTTCAATCTCGAAAATGGATATTCTAAGCAAATGATCTTTGTTTAACACAAGGAGTACCTTGAGATTGAAACGCATAATCTATCCTGCTTTGTGGAACTCTGCATATGAAATGCAAAGTGTGTCCGATAACACTGGTCGACAAGGTTTTTTTCACAAGAGAGCTGAATAGTGAATCTAGTGGCATTTCCATCCTGAATTCAGATATGTAGTCAGAATTTTCCAATCAGGCATAGTTTTTATGTAAAAGATACTTTTCAAAATATGATTTTAGCGTTTTCTTTTATCTGTCATAACCGTTACCTCATATGTAGCTATTTTACTCAAGCTGTATTATTGAAATTATTTGCAATGTCATGCTGAAGCGCAATAAAACATGACTGTGCAGGTTCATTGTTGTTCATTGTTGTTGTTTAGACATGTTCAGACCTGTTTGGCATTGTGATGTGTCTGTGAGATTGTTGAGTAGTGAAATATTTCCTTCCTTTCTGTTTAAAAGTGTATTGTGTATGTTGTGCATGTTGTATTTCTGTGCTTTATTTTTCAACATGCCAAGAAATTGTGTAAATCATACAGATAATTTCTGCTATATTTGTGGTGAGTTGACGTTCAAGTCTCAGAGGTGACATTTGACCCTACTTGTAAAGGAGTGTTATAAAGGTTACTTTGGCTGTCAAATTGGTGATTTTGATTCGTGTGTTAGACTGCTGACTGGGTGGAAAAATGGTACACATCATATGTCATTTGCAATTCCCATGATTTGGAGGGAACCGAAGGATCATTTAACTCACTGTTACTTTTGTTTGACAAATATTAAAGGAATCACATCTAAAACAAAATATACAGTTAAGTATCCGAATTTGCAATCTGCAATGAGACCTGTCTTACACAGTGAAGAGTTCCCCTTACCAGTATATGCAGATACGACCTTAAGTGATAACTCTGGTTCTGACGTGACTGAAAATCCAAATGATTCAGATGAAAATAAAGATGGTCTTGCATATGAAGCCAGTAGCTGTTCATCAGAACCATACTTTCCCAATCAGCAAGACTTTAGTGACCTGATTCGCGATTTAAATCTGTCTAAACAGCAAGCGGAAGTTTTAGCTTCCAGACTCAAAGGATGGAATCTACTCCAAAAAGATGTAAGAATTAGTAGATATCGTAGCCGCCATAGTGTTTTCAAAGTATACTTCTCTGAAGAAAATGGTATTGTGTTTTGTAATAATATTTGTTCAGTTATGGAAACTCTTGGGCTTCAACACCGGCCAGATGAGTGGCGATTGTTCATAGACTCCTCTAAAGTGAGGTTGAAGGCTGTGCTGCTACATATTGGCAATAAATTTCCATCAATACCAGTAGCGCTTGCCGCTGATATGAAAGAGAGATATGAAAATATGAAACTAGTTTTAGAGAAAATACAATATGGAAAATATGAACGGAATATCTGTGGTGATTTAAAGGTCATTGCTTAATTGCTTGGTTTGCAACTTGGGTTCACCAAGAAAAATGTGGCATGTGTCCCTTTAGTGAAGCCTGAAAAAATATGTTTACCTCCATTGCATATTAAGTTAGGAGTTATGAAAAATTTCGTCAAAGCTATGGATAAACTTTCTGATGGATTCTTGTACTTGAAAGCGAAATTCCCCAAAATCAGAGATGCTAAATTGAAAGAAGGAGTTTTTATAGGACCACAAATCCAATCATGAATGGCTGATGAACTTTTCGAGGGACAGTTAAATCCACTGAAGAAAGCAGCCTGGCAGTCTTTCAAAAGTTTGTGTTGCAATTTTCTTGGAAACCATAAAGCAGAAAACTATCGTGACATAGTGGCTGATCTTCTGCATTCTTATAAAGCTATGGGATGCAACATGTCTTTAAAAATTCACTTCTTGGACTTTCACTTGGACTTCTTTCCCGAAAACCTTGGAGCTGTCAGCGATGAACACGGTGAGCGTTTTCATCAGCAAACTTCTACAATAGAGAAGAGGTACCAAGGAAAGTACAGTTCCAATATGCTGGCTGACTACTGTTGGACTAAAATGAGAGACGTTCCAGATGCAAAATATATCCGAAAATCACTATCTACCACTTTCTAGGTAAGTAAGAATCAGTAGTTGTAACTTTGAGTTAGATAACTAGTTACGGATTTTTTGGAATATTATAAAAAATTCAAATGAATATCACACAAAACTCCTGCCCGATGGGGAAAAACTGTAATTATATTTGAATTCAGCACGAAAAGTACTTTTATAATCTGCTATTTTAATTTTGTGAAAGACAAAAAGTTAAATTTCGTCGACCAGTGTTATTTATGAGAGTGAGTGTATATGTTACGCTAGGCAGAAATGGGTTAAGTATGGGAGTCGAAAAGACTCCGAAATTTTATAAAGGATTAAATTAGGATGGTCGCGTGTTCTCAAAGGTATAGTACTGTGCAAGAAGGTAATTTCTTCTTGCTTGACAGTAGGAATGGATTTCGAGATCTAGTGGAACATTTCCTTTCGTCAAATTACTGCAGCGACAGTTGGAGTGTCGGGACACGAATGTGTTCCACCATCAAACCAACCGTGCTGAGTACTAAATTAACCTCATTACTGCAGCATACCGAGGCAGTTAATTCCCTATTCATTGGAAAGTGGTAAACAGCACGTTTAATCCGAATCAAATGGTCTATTGCCTCCTCAATAACATCTTTAAATGAGTTTATAAACTATATTAAAGGTTGATGTTGGGTATAAAGCTTCTTTCTATATACCCAATGAAAAACCTTGTGGCGCGAGACGGAAAAACACAAATCTCATGGGTTCTGTTTATATCACTTCATATAATAACTCTAAGCTATTTTAATGTTTATTTTTCTCTCTATGTTTAAAAGAGAAACTCACTACAGGTACCAGGATCACAACTATAGTCGCAATTTTAAAAATCAATATAAAATCGTAATTGGCTTATCACGAAACTGAGAACGAAAATGTTTTGCACTCACATGACTTTCTCCACTCACTACTGCACCAACTCTTTCAATAAAACGCTTTAGTGTTTATCTATATGTTAAATCCATTTAAGTATTTACCAGATGAGTTACAGATGTATTATTTTATCTTGACAGGAATTCTGCGCGGTAGGGATGAGTAGCAACTGTAGTGGGGATAGTGCACCTATCGCCACTGAGGCGGTCCTTGCTCGTTAAGTACCTGGTTGAGCCCTCCCGGCACTCAACACCTAATAAGATAGGATATGTGATAGGTGAGGACTACGGATGGGAGGTTTCCAACAGGTCGGGATTTTTTAGGGTAGATCTGCATGAACACTCGCTTTTGCGTTCCAGGGAGTGGGTGCGTCCTGACAGTTTGTGGGTATTATCGCATATAAGACACCACGACCTTTGAATGTCAAGTTTATTGTTACAATTAGTCCTCTCCACTCGCCACTGTTGACGATGTTATTCGCACATTAGGCGCGAGATTTGAGATTTGCCCGTTGCTGTACGCATGACACGACTTATATGTATCTGTGTACGCGTTGTTCGTGAACGTCGGTAGTGAATTACTTCGTACAGCATAGTATTTCCGGAGGATTATTAAACAAAAAAACGGAGTTTGGTGAAATCTGAATGACGTTGTAACGTGTGCAGTTTCTCTCATTCGCTAACACAGGGTGTTCGATAACCACCTAATGTGAGTTACTCCGTCCATCCACGAACGCGGACTCTGATGAAATTTCTGTACTTGTCGCCTCCTTCACACGCCGAAACAGAGTGTTTTTCCTAGCAAACATCGAACGTCGCCATTGCACAAATTTCCCCTTCCTTTCGCCGAACTTTGGACACTTTAGTGGTCATGTGACCTGTTGCTAGTTCCTTATAGGTTGTGTTTCATCCCTACTCTTGAATTTAATAGCAATTTCTAGTGTATGAGGTATGTATTCCACGCGATTTTCTCTTTCCCACAGTCAAGCTAATTAATGCATAAGCATGTTTGAAAATGTGTATCTTATATTCCAGTGTCTATTCTCTCGTCACGTATCATGTGCGGACCAACGCATGGACTGGCGACGAGGGTCTATCCTTAGACAATGCCACCTTTGTCGGCTAGAAACACAAAGAAGCTACCTGTGAGGGAAAATATTCATTTTACTGTCTCCCTTAACACGTTGGGTTCATGCTGTTAATAATATATATCGGGATTGTCTGTTTAGTATCTGCACCTGTATATTTAATCATTATCCTCTATATTTATTATAACTTTGTTTAATTCATATTGTGGTATCTATCCGCCCTTAATTATGCATGTAATAAGACTTTCGGGGTTATTACCACAATGTTATGCCTAACAGGGATGGTATCACCACAATGCGTCACACGCGTAAGATTACGAAAGGGGAGGGCGCTGCATAATGTGCCTAAAAACAAATTTCATTCTCGAAGCCAGTATTGCAGCTCTTATAAACTAAGTTCTAATTCTTAGTATGGTAGTAATCTCCACGCTTTTGTTGGATCTTAAATACTACATAGGCATTTGGAACAAAACCCTGTTCTCCTCCAGCAGGCATGATAAACAACTGTCGGCCTTTCAATATCGCTGCAGAGTCCCTGTAACATATTTCACTCCAGGCATATGATCCAGTATGTGCTGTATTTATATAAGTTTCATCCATATAAACTTCACTTCGATATCTCCGAATATTTCGTAAATACTTAAGCCTTTCTGCACGTATGGTGCGATGTTCGATTAAAATTTGTCTGTCACGCTTAGTGCTTCTTTTTTTCCAGATCATCCAAGCTTCAAAAGAACTCTTCTTAATGTTCAGACACTGCCTTGGAGTCAGTAGAATTTTTAAGCTTCATAAGCACTTTCTTCAAAGTTGGTCTTTGTTTGTCTGGGCTTTAAAAATTATCCATAGTTCGCCTAACTACTTCTGAATTAAAACATCCAAATTAAAGTTTGTGCATGTTCTTAATCTTTGTTTACTTGGCATAGAGAAGGACGTTGTTGTACTAGCACCAATGGATTTTCTTTCCTTAATAACTCTCCTAAACTGCTTTCAGACACAACTGTTGCCTCAGATATCCTTCCCCAGATTTTTATAGCTGGCCCAGACCATTGTTTCTTTTTTATAAATCTATGGATATTGGTTTTCACTTCTCGTGTTTTTAAATGTAGCACTTTATTTCTTAATGTGCTGCTAGGAGGCGTCATTTATAAATGCTCTCCTGGAACCAGGAGACAAGCACATTTTTAAACAAGCTGTAGTATTACCGAGTAGCTCTGCACGTGTTTAGTTGCTCGTAACTGATACGCAACTGACCTGCCCTCCCCTCCAGTTGCAACCGTTTTGAAGTGGACTCGTCCAGATACCACTGCGCATCGCTCTGCACTTTTCAAGATAAAAAAATACATCTGTACCTGCCCCTATTTATTTTTGAATTTGTGCAACGTGCTAAGGGATATATGTGACCTACGCCCTTCTTGAATGCTTCGTAATGGATTTGCACAATAGTTTATACAAGAGGGGTATTGTGTGTTTCAAATAGCGAATCAGATACGCTAGAGCCCTCACCGTTGTCACCTCGTTACCCCCACTCTTTTTATATTTCCCTCTGTCTCGCACACTTGCGAGTGTCCGTGGCGCTAGACGTAAGGGACCTCAGACTGAATTTTCCAAAGTT
Organism: Mantis religiosa; assembly: GCA_030765055.1. Lineage (NCBI taxonomy): Eukaryota > Metazoa > Arthropoda > Insecta > Mantodea > Mantidae > Mantis > Mantis religiosa. The sequence continues at coordinate 2,816,558 of CM060949.1, forward strand.
TTATAACAATGCAGTTGTTGAAATCACAATTGCCACATGCGACTTGAACCACGGATCCTCCGGCCGCCGTCGAACCCTTGAGCATTAGACTCTCAAGGGTTAGAGCGGCTGGACGGCGGCAGGAGAATCAGTGGTTCAGTCCCGGCTGTGGCATTGGGTTTTTCAGTCTGGCTCTATCGTTCCATACTTCAGCACACACACCGCAAATGTGAAAGAACAATTAATTTCCACTAATTGACCAAATAGTGGTTAACTATAAAGCCCGGGCCTTAAGGTACTTACATGTTATAAGTCGCCATTAAGGTAGTTGTCTCATGTGTTTATGAGAACTCCTAAGTGGTTTACCGGGAAAAAACACGAGTCAGTTGTACCTAATAGTGGTCCGAACTATTAAGCCCGGGCCTTAAAGTACTTACAGCATAGTAAGTCGTCATTAAGGTAGTTGTCTCATGTGTTTATGAGAGCTCCTAGTGGTTTACCGGGAGAAACACGAGTCAGTTGTACCTAATAGTAGTCCGAACTATAAAGCCCGGGCCTTAAAGTACTTACAGCATAGTAAGTCATCATTAAGGTAGTTGTCTCATGTGTTTATAAGAACTCCTAGTGGTTTACCGGGAGAAACACGAGTCAGTTGTACCTAATAGTGGTCCGAACTATAAAGCCCGGGTCTTAAAGTACTTACAGCATAGTAAGTCGTCATTAAGGTAGTTGTCTCATGTGTTTATGAGAACTCCTAGTGGTTTACCGGGAAAAACACGAGTCAGTTGTACCTAATAGTGGTCCGAACTATAAAGCCCGGGCCTTAAAGTACTTACAGCATAGTAAGTCGTCATTAAGGTAGTTGTCTCATGTGTTTATGAGAACTCCTAAGTGGTTTACCGGGAAAAACACCAGTCAGCTGTACCTAATAGTAGTCCGAACTATAAAGCCCGGGCCTTAAAGTACTTACAGCATAGTAAGTCGTCATTAAGGTAGTTGTCTCATGTGTTTATGAGAACTCCTAAGAGGTTTACCGGGAAAAACACGAGTCAGTTGTACCTAATAGTGGTCCGAACTATAAAGCCCGGGTCTTAAAGTACTTACAGCATAGTAAGTCGTCATTAAGGTAGTTGTCTCATGTGTTTATGAGAACTCCTAAGTGGTTTACCGGGAAAAACACCAGTCAGCTGTACCTAATAGTGGTCCGAACTATAAAGCCCGGGCCTTAAAGTACTTACAGCATAGTAAGTTGCCATTAAGGTAGTTGTCTCATGTGTTTATGAGAGCTCCTAGTGGTTTACCCGGAAAAACACGAGTCAGTTGTACCTAATAGTGGTCCGAACTATAAAGCCCGGGCCTTAAAGTACTTACAGCATAGTAAGTCGTCATTAAGGTAGTTGTCTCATGTGTTTATGAGAACTCCTAGTGGTTTACCGGGAAAAACACGAGTCAGTTGAACCTAATAGTGGTCCGAACTATAAAGCCCGGGTCTTAAAGTACTTACAGCATAGTAAGTCGTCATTAAGGTAGTTGTCTCATGTGTTTATGAGAACTCCTAGTGGTTTACCGGGAAAAACACGAGTCAGTTGTACCTAATAGTGGTCCGAACTATAAAGCCCGGGCCTTAAAGTACTTACAGCATAGTAAGTCGTCATTAAGGTAGTTGTCTCGTGTGTTTATGAGAACTCCTAGTGGTTTACCGGGAAAAACACGAGTCAGTTGTACCTAATAGTGGTCCGAACTATAAAGCCCGGGCCTTAAAGTACTTACAGCATAGTAAGTCGCCATTAAAGTAGTTGTCTCATGTGTTTATGAGAACTACTAGTGGTTTACCGGGAAAAACACGAGTCAGTTGTACCTAATAGTGGTCCGAACTATAAAGCCCGGGCCTTAAAGTACTTACAGCATAGTAAGTCGGCATTAAGGTAGTTGTCTCATGTGTTTATGAGAACTCCTAGTGGTTTACCGGGAAAATACACGAGTCAGTTGGAGAATTTAAAGTCATCTCGGCGCGTTAGCCATGTTAGCTCAAGGGTTTAGACCGGCTGCACGGCGGCCGGAGTATCGGTGGTTCAATCCCGGCTGTGGCATTGGGTTTTTCATTCTGGCTCTATCTTTCCATACTTAAGCCTACACACGGCCAGTGTGAAGGAACAACTAATTTCCAACAAGTTGTGATATTTTCGCTTTTCATAGTTGTTCTTTTGTCTGTCACAACTAAGTTATATGTAGAGAAAAATCTCTCACTGTCAGCGTTTGACATCGACACCAAAGACATTGAAGGGACTTTTAACAGAAATTGCGGTAAGGATCAGCTTTTGTCTTCAATGTCAGGAGTGCTGTTACTACATCTAATCTGTGTTCGTTTCCATCATGGCTTTGCTGTTCAACAATTCACAAAGCTCTTTGTAACAAAGAAACAAGTCAGAATCACAAGTAATACCACTAGTTTTCAATGCATTTAGTTGTTTAAATACTGTCATTACATGATTTATATCATCTGTACTTGATTTAGTGACTATTCAGAAACAAATGATCCAAAGTTTTTATGGTTATTACATCATCAGCTTCTTTTGCCATATTGGAATTTAATTTAGACTAAGTCATACGGCAGAAAACTTTTAGATTCTCTTCTACTGTTTTTACTAACACTGGGATCCATGACATGATCTACAAGTGTACTTACTCTGTTTCCAAAGTGACCACTTACATTTGGTTCTCAGCGAGTTAATTCGGGATAAAACAAGATGAACCACAGTTCTTTTTATTGAAATTCTAATATTGGATCTGTCATCAATCTGCAGTTTTCAGAAACAAATACTACTGCCGTTCTACCTTTACACTACTGCAGCACTTGACACCGCAAAAATGATCATTTAACAAATTTTTCGCAGGATCTAAAAGATTTTCTTTTAGAAGAGAAATCGACAATTGCATCAAACTAGCTGGCAATGTGAACAAATGAATTAAACCAGCTAGACCAGCGTGTCAGTACAGGCAATGCGAACAGTTTAACTTCAAAATCTGGATGGTTTTCAGTGAGGTATTGTTTGTAATTTTTTAAACTCGTTTCAGTACCTTCTCAGTACCTTTAGTCGGCGCAATAGGAGCCTTTTGCTGTGCACGGTGTGGTATCCAATAAATAACTCTTCTAGTCAGCATACGACAAACAGTTCTCAGTATCACGGACCAGCGGGTGTTGTGGTGTCAGTTTATTGTTGCACCGCTTAGCTGTTATTTCAGCGCGCGTGATGATGCCTGTATTGGCTTTGTTACGTGTTAAATTTTATCTTGTTTGCGTTAAATTTTTAAACATTCTTTCTCAACATCTAACGTCATGCTATGAAGACATAAATATTAAATTAAAGTTATATTTATGCAATTTGAAATAAATGTAAGTTTTACTATGCAGACTAAAAATACGAGAGCTGTTCAATAAAAAATGATCATAATTTTTCGCACTAAAATTCAATCTTATTATATTCTGTTAGCTTAATGTGAAACAAACACGCCGTAGTAGTTTCATTGTTGGTACTTCTGGTTCCCGCCTGTGAGAACCAGGAAAGTTCAGACATGTTCAGTATCGGCTACCGCTGTAATGGAGGTAACACGCAAGGAACAATTCGCGGCTTTGAAATTCTGCTTTCGCCTCAACAAATCTTAAGTTGAGGCCTATACAATGTTACAGGAGGCCTATGGAGATTCTGTTCTTCACTACAGCACAGCTCGAAGGTGGTTTAAAATGTTTAAAGAGGGGAGACAATCAATTTCAAAGGAAGGTGGACCCGGTGCTCCAGTTACTGTCCTTACGGAAGAAAATTCAACACTGCCGCTGCCATTGTGAGAAAGGATCGACGAATTAGCTTAAGATCACTTTCTGTCACATGTTGGGGACAGAAATATTACACATGAGACATGTTTGTGTGCGATGCGTTCCAAGATTGTTAATTCCCGAACAAAAGGACATTCGCATGCAGGTCTGCAAGCAGTTAAAGTTGATGTTAGAGTAAGTTCCGGAGATTCTTTCAAACGTAATCACTGCTAATGAAACGTGGTTACAACATTTTGATCCTGAGAGCAAGCAGAAAAGCTCAGTGTGGAAATCTCCTTCATCACAAACCACCAAACATGCAAAAGTGGTTGCTCCAGTTGGGGAAGTTATGGTCATCTCATTCTTTGATATTCATGGAATGGTTTATCAGCATGTTGTACCCTCACAGACATAACTAACTGGACAGTAGTACATGGATATCCTGAAAATATTGCAAGTTCATATCAGACCTAAAAGAACACATTTCCTTAAAGCAGGGTGGATGCTGCACCACGATAATGCGCGGCCGCATATTGACAATGTTGTTGCGTGAAGTGCATCCCTCACCCTCCCTATAGTTCGGATTTAGCCCCATGTGACTTTTTTCTATTCCCTAACTTGAAGAAACGTCTACATGGGAGGCATTGTCCACCATCAGAAGCGGTGGTGAAGGCTGCGGAGGCGATTTTGAAGGATCTGTCACAAAATGGTTTCCAGCATGTCTTTGAAGACTGGCAGTAACGTTGGGTGAAGTGTATCGCATTCAGGGGAGACTACTTTGAAAAGGAACATCAAAATTATGAGGATGAATAAAGGTACGTTGTCTAAAAGAATTGTGACATTTTTTATTGAACAGTCAGTGTAATAAAATTTTCTAATTTAGTGCTAAAAATTATTATTATGCTCGAAAAACGAAATATTCGCAAAAATTAGCGAAAAAAATCGTTAAAAACAAAATCTGTTGCCTCTCCTTATTGGTACTGAACCTTTAAGAAGATAAATAAATAAAATCATTTCTACAACAATATGATGTTGCAAGAATAGTTCAAGAATGGGCAAAGAAAGTCACGTGAATGTAACTCACGAGATATTTTTCTCTGATCTCGTTTCACTTTTCCCACTATACCCTAAGCCGGCTTATTGAATGAAGACTTAATTATCATTCTTTTGTTTCTACTTTTCTCCAGTTCACGAGGACAGGTTGCTTGTTATTTAAGTCTCTTTGAAACAACCAAACGAAACATTACGGGACAGAACACACCGGGGGCTTTGTGGTTTACATCATGATCTAATGCGATTACAAGAAAGTTTGTTTTGATCGCTGCAGGACACAAGAGCTCACTTTAAATTGATTTCGATTGCAATTTTCATTAAAGAGTCTCTCCAATTCATACGGTTAGATACGCAATAATGATTCAAGTATTGCAGTTGTGAAATTGTCTTTCCACAGTTTTATCTTTTGTTTGCAGCAATGGAGAATAATCTAAAATATGTATCTTGTACTCTTTGATACACCAGTTGATCTACCGCGTCTAATTTATTTATTTATTTGTAAGGTAGTCCGCCAATCAAATTGCATGTGACCCTTAGTCCAGTTTTCACCTACTAAACTGTATTGCTTGACGCTCATAGAAAGAGGAGTTCAGAAAATCAGATAAATAGCGGTTTAAGGGACAAAACGTACTGCTGGCTAAGGTACACCTCAAAAACATATGACTGCTTTACTGAGAGCGAATTCCGGTTTCCAGCCGATTTTACAAACCTTTTAGAAGGGTTTGCATAGCAAAGTAATTCAGTAAACGTCTTGTAAAAAATTGACCAATCATATGAGTATACTACCAAGGTCATCTAAAAAGAAAATGGCGGATTCTTGTACTCGGAACAAAGGTTGGCTGCCAAAAGTTAGACACACGCCTCATCCATCATGGACCCGTACAGTCAAAACGGAAAATTTAAACAACGGTTTACTTACATATTTGCTTAAAATACGTCTCGTGCAACTCAATTACGAAAGCTGTTCAATAAAGAATGATCACTATATTTTTACACCCTGCCTTTACCCATCCTTATACTTTTGATAGCTATTTTCAAAATGGTCTCCCCTGAATGTGATGCACTTGTCCGAGCGTTTCTTCCAGCCTTCAAAGACATGCTGGAAACCATTTTTGAGAGATCCTTCAAAATCGCCTCCGCAGCCTTCACCACTGCTTCTGATGATGGATAATGTCTCCCACGAAGGCGTTTCCTCAAGTCAGAGAATAGAAAACAGTCACATGGGGCAAAATCTGGCCAAGAGGGAGGGCGAGGGATGCACGTCACGTTGATCTTTGCAAGATATTCAGCAACAACATTGTCAATATGCAGCCACGCATTATCGTGGTGCAGCATCCAGCCTGCTTGACGGAAATGTGGTCTTTTGCACCTGATAAGGACTTGCAATGTTTTCAGGATATCCCTGTAGTACTGTCCAGTTACTGAGGTGTGTGCAGGTACAACATGCTCATAAACCATTCCATGAATATCAAAGAATGAGATGACCATAACTTTCCGAGCAGAAGCAACCACATTTGCATTTTTGGAGGTTGCTAATGAAGGAGATTTCCACACTGAGCTTTGCTGTTTGCTCCTCGGATCAAAATGATGTAGCCAAGTTTCATCAGCACTGATTATGTTTGATAGAATCTCCGGATCTTCCTCTAACATCAACTTTAACTGCATGCAGACCTGCATGCGAATGTCCTTTTGTTCGGGAAACAGTCTTGGAACCGTCATTCGAGGGTGTGTTGTGCCGAATGCGAGAGCTAAATTATTTTATTGATCGTTTATTGCGCGTGTACTTATTATATGTATAATGGCAGAATCTACCGCCAGGTTTTTGCTGAAGCATCGTAAGGGAAAACCTTTACAAAGCGGCGAAAAAAGAATTGTGATGCATGTGTTTAATGCACTCACAGAGAAGAATCCGTCTTTGTCAGTGAGAGAAGTCGAACAGCTGTGCTCTGAACTTACAGGTGTGACTGTTAGATGCGTAGGAACATCGCGACATGAAATTGAGACATCAGGAAAACTTAGTACTCCAGGGGCGATATTGCTGTGTGGCGAAGACGTTATTTAAGGACAATCAGACCGTACCGGGATACAAATCGCAAAATATACTACCTTGACGAGACTTGGCTGAATGATGGATACACAAATATGGCGTGACACGACTTTTAAGACTGAAAGACAAGCATTTTTGCAAGGTATGTATGCTGGTTTTAAACAATTCCGGTGGAAAAGGCTGAAGGCCTTTCATTATAAACTTGTTTCAGTTTCATTGCTAATTCATTCAGTTTCAACTTGCTCAGTTTCATTATAAACTTCATTATTTTTGCATGCCTTCATATTCTTATTTGTATGATTTTATCTATCTTCCTGGCAATTATTATGATGTTTACTGCAGGTTTAAATGTGATGGGAAGGCACCGCCTTTGACCTATGGCACGAAAGCATTAGCCATTTAGAATGCGGGGGAAGGTAGTTGCACGCGGAGTGATACATGTCAGCGGGGTAAGGTTATATGAAACAGAGTAGAAACGTCAGAGGTACCACGAGTGCTAAGGGTCCGCAGCGCTCGCACCACGGCAGCTGAAGGGGACGGATCCGCTCCCCTACGGGTTCCCATCTTGTATCTACAAGCAAATATACAGTAAAGCATGTTTGGATTAACGTGAAACAAAAGGAGAAAGAAGTTGTTTGAAAAATTACTTCTGAAAGAGTTAGCGGAAATAGTAATGTGATTAGAGAAGGTGAGATAGTTCTAAAATAACTACTGCAACTGTTTTATTTATCATTCAATTGTCGTTAGACATTAATAGGTTTAAGCAAGTAAGCGAAATCTAATAACCTTAGATAATGATTCCAGTTGTTCACTCCCAGAAACGACATTGTCATATGCTTTCCTACTGTGACCTCCTATTGCTACTCCCACGCACACCCACGTACATACAACGACGGTACTGTTATGTTAACATGTCGAAACCAAATACACGCTCACGTAACATACAGCATAAATACGTTGTGCTATAAAGTATGTATGAGTTCAAAGGTCACTGAAATGTCGTTGATATTTTTGTGCTATCTTTCGCTTTGCCCTAATTACTGCAGATATGCATGGGTATTGTTCTTCTAATTGTTATCGTCTCATATTAATTCTGAAAGGGAGTTATATAAGATAGTATTGTTCCCGGGAGTCAGGAAAGGGGCAATTACGGGTATTCATAAATAAATAGAGAATTAAATGCTAATTAGACAGTCATAGCCGCGAAATCACGATATTCGTTAAAGCTATAAATTAAAACTTCATGTATGTATACATACATGCATAGCTTTATTCACCTTAGGAATATACAATATTCATGGCTTCGTCAAATTTGTACCCATAAGAATAATACATTTCTTATGAGTAATACAATTATGAATAATACAATAGTAATTAAATAATACAATAGTAGTTAAATAATACAATAGTGATTAAAGTAATGCAGTAGTAATTAACAGAGTAATAATACAAATAGTAATTAAGAATAATGCAACTTAGGTCACATAATAGTTTAATGTATTACATTTTTAAGAACTAGGCTGTAAGAGACATAATTTTTACCAAAAAAGAATCAATATTTACTTTATTATTTAATTTTACTTCTTAGAAACTCATCTGTTGTCTGTGACATTACTTTTAGTAGGATATTTTTTACAGCTTTTCTGAATATTACAAGTATCACCTCCGAAGTTGCACAGGCATTTATTCACAAACATCATTTTAGGAAGCATTGATATGTTGATCATGTTTTAAGTATTCTTCCACTGAATAATAGCAACCTTCTCTTAAAAATGATTTTACAGTCAGTTTACACCATTTTCCCGATGTTATACCTTTAATACCATCGGGTAGTTTGTTATATAATAATACTGCTTTATGTTCGAATCTATGTGTGAATAAAGTTGTATTGTGGCTTATAATGCGTAGATCTGATTTACTTCTTGTATTATGTGTATGTATCTGCGAATTTGTTTCAAATTGAGCAAGTACAATTCTTGTCCTAACTAGAGCTTCATATATATACACACAGGGTAATGGAAGTATTTTTAGTAGTTTAAAATATGGTTTACAGCTGGTGGTGAAAGGAATATTTACTATATAACGAATAGCCCTTTTCTGCAGTCTAAATATTTTTGATACATCTTTAGCATTTCCCCAGCTAAGTATACCATAAGACATTACAGAATGAAAATAAGCAAAATAAATAATTCTCAACACATTTGTGTTTACAGACTCCCTCATTGATTTAATAGCGAATGTAATTCTGCCTAGTTTCAATTCTAGTTGCTGAATTTGTTTTTCCCATTTTAAATGTTCATCTAACCATATTCCTAGAAATTTGGTATTTGATTCATAGAGTAGTGATTTATTCCCTAAATATATACTTGGCAATTGAGCAGTGTTATTTAGTTTGTGGTGAAAGCCTATAGCTACTGATTTTTCTTTATTTATTTTTAGCTTATTTTTTAAAAAACAATTGACAATTTTTGTATTAAAAGTATGTCTAAGCGTGTAATTTCTTCTTTAATTAACGCCTTCAAAATTTAAGCCATAACCAAACATGAAAGAAATGATTGATATGATGGTCAGGTGAGCACAGGGACTACAGAACTTAGTTACTAAACATTAATCTTTCAGGATAAGGGAAAACCCCGGAGAAAACCTTATCCCGATATCTCAACCTGATTGACATTCAAGCATAGAAGACATACTACCATCACGCAACAGAAGTAAGTCTTACGCATGCATGTGTAAGGTGAGCCTTATGTACGAGGATAGTCTGAAATGTTTCCGACTTCAAAATTAAGATGGCGGCACTCGTAAATAAAAGCTGGCAAATTTCGCTGTCCATCTGTTGACATTTACACACCAAAGTTTCAGCCACTTTGGACGTTCAATTGTTATGTAACAGTCGTTTGAGTGAGTTGATGTAAGTTTTTTTATGAAAATGGACAAAATCATGTGTCCAGCTGTCATTAAATATTTATTTTGAAAGGCAATACGCTTACACAAATCAAAGATGAGGTGAATTCTGTGTATAGGGACTCTGCACCATCATTTATCACAGTGAAAGTTTAGGCAGCTGAATTTAAACGTGGTCGTAAGAGCTCGGGAGAAAATGAACGTTAGGATGTTAAAAATTGCAACTACCGACCAAAACATCACCAAACTTCACTAATTGCCGAAATTGAGAGAGATAGCAATGGCTATGAACATTAAAAAGAACGTATTTGTCACATTTTAAATCAACATTTAGATATGAGAAAGCTGTCCGCAGTTTGGGTGCCGCGTTTGCCCACGTTAGACCAAAACGTGTTGGAATAAACATTTACAAAGCTCTGTTGGCGCAGTTTAGGCGCAATAAATCCGACTTTTGGCGCCGATTAATTACTGTAGATGAAACTTGGATACACCATTATATGCCCGAAACAAAAATACAGTCCAAACAGTTGACTGCAAAGGGAGAACCGGCTCCAAAATAAGCAAAGGCTGTTTCTTTCTGCTGGGAAAGCGAGGGCGACAATTTCTTGGGATAGTCATGGAGCTATTCTAATCGATTATCTTCAAAAAGCAAAAACCATTACAGGATCATACTAGGCATCGTTACTTGACAAGCTGAAGGTAGAACTAGCGGGAAAATGGTCACATTTGTAGAAAAAGACTGGACGGAGACCAGAAGATCCGTGGTTCAAATCCCGGCTATGACATTGAATTTTTTAGTCTGGCTCTACCCTTTGAATAATAAATGTTTATTATTA